>JAZKJV010002265.1:600000-1086672 GCA_037367405.1 Ottelia alismoides | reverse complement strand
TATGGAGCTGTAATTTCTGAATAGGTTTTCTAATTCTGGAGAAAAACTCATTCCCTTGGCAAATCATGTCATAGTACTGAACTCCATCTGATCGTAAAATTAGCAGTTAACCTTTTAAATCATTCCCAGGAGAAGCTTAATGAACTTAATATCAAACAATAACATTGTACTAAAAGGAATGCACTTTATGGTACCATGTACAGTACAGAAATTATTGCAAATTGTAATCTTAATTACTTATTGAAATCAGCGCTTCCCTTAAAAGTACCAATAGCATTACTTTCTTTTAGAAAGACAAACCATCTACACATTTCCCTTCTTGACCAAAGATAGCCCCAACCCCTTTGGCATAACCCATCCAATTACTTCTAAACTTTCACAGGTATCTAAAAGAAAAGGGCCCGTCAACAGTATCACCATTCATGGAAGACTCCCTACCTAAGACACCAGTATCCTAAAAGACAAGGCCCTTAATAATGCTAAACTACACAATAAACTATAACAATGCAACGAAAATGTAATAGGTGATTCCCCAAGAGATAAGCATTAATTATAAAGGGACAACTAAAAATGAAACTATGCAATCCACTATTTAAACAACAGTGATAGGGTTGCCAGACCAACAAGCTTCTAGTTCCAACCCATTAATAGCTCTCGGATTTTTCAAGCATACCACTAGTTTTGTGGTGGCTGGGTCATCAAAGAATAAAAATCAAAGAGAAAAGAGAGCATCTTAACTTCCATGGATAACAACGGAATATGGATAATGTTTCCAGTAAGCATTATATCTAATTTTGCTTAAAACATAATATGATTGGCAACAAAGGTAGGAAGGGAATTTGTACAATTGATCACATATAGCATGCATGGCAGCAACGAGGCTATGGATTGTACCTTTTGATCTTCTCAACTTAAGGATTAAGATGCATGCATGAAAGCTCCAAGAAGCAAAGAGACAACAACTGCCTCCAGAAGCAGCAAGAGCTTCAAGAATAAGGAGCAGCAACCCCCTTCAGATCATGCAACAGTAGCTGCATGATGCAATTCCAGCAAAAGGGACACAATTTGGTGATTTTGGACAGCAGCTGGGTTTGTTGGGAGCAGCTCCAAGCCTTGGATTGGAGTGAAATTCTGGGCTCCAGCAGGACTGCAATAGGGGAAAGAGGAGCCTTTGATGGAGAGAGGGGATTACGTTAGAAATGGGGAGGGGAGAAAGAAGATAAAGGAGAAAATAGAAAGGGGGAATAGGAAGAAGGATTCCCAACGTTGGGTTAGTTTATATAGGGAAAGAGGGGGGAGGGGAAGGTTCCTTCCAGGAACCTTCCTCTTCAATTTTTAAAATCCTTTTTTTTATTTGGACAATAAGCCAACGTCTGTTACTGTACAACAGATACTTTATTAAATTTATTTTTTTATATAACCAAAATTCTCTTTATTGGGTACATAAAAATAGACCGTGCGTGTGCCTCGGGCGTCTGATTTTGACCCGAAATATCTTGATTTGACCATCTCTGAACGACGATCAATATGAGTATAATATTGCTATACTTCCGATCGGGTTTTAAATACCTGAAATTTTCGGAAATGGTTTTTGTTTGAGCTTAAATTTTGTGATTTTTAAAATATCAAACGACCTCCAATTGACGAACGGTCGATTTCGTTGGTCTTGTATCGTCGAATCGGATCTAATGATGGTTTCGGCTCGTTTTGCGGTTTTTGAATTTGCATCGCGGCTTTTTCACGGCGCGCATTACGAAGTGGCAGATTTTTGGTCGATTTCGCCCGAACGAATTTTGATTTACGATCAATTGATCGATTTAGGTTGTTTGACATTGACAAACAACTTTATTGGATTAATCGGATGCTAATCGGGTTGGGTTCAGGTTTGGCGGATTCCGGATGTTACAACCATAGCAGTACCAATCTAAATTAGACATCCTTTGTATCCACCAGCAAGTGCTCAACCTTATTCTTGCACCTTCTATAAGTTGCATAAAGGTAAAATAAGTTGGTTATCGTGTCACCATCATTGAAAAATATGTCTGAAAGATCCCTCATGTTTTCTACCTTCACATGAATCAGGAAACAACGGCAGGTCCTCAATCTAATTGTCATTATCAGGGATGCATATGATCCAGTAAGAACCTCACTCCAATATATCCCTCAACAAATCCCTAATACATTTCTCAAGAAGACACGAAATTCAAAATAATAGCATGTGCAAGGTCTGTCCTGAAGACCATAGGATTGGTAAAAGGCCAGAAAGAGCAAGCATGATAATAGTGGCACAACCATAGGAAAAGCATATGTTATTTAAATAAAGGCAAGGAAACACCTAGACATTGATGAGGCAGTGCTTCACCAATTATATCTGCAGTTGGGTCAAAATTGACTCATATTCATGCGGAGATCAAGGCTCGGCTATGTAAGGACAAGTTAGTTCATGCAGGGCAGTATCGCCAACTAGTGAACAAGCTTCTCTACCTCACTATTAAAGAGATATTTCTAGTATTTATGTACTTATGTGTCATGCTTATTCGATGTTCCATCTTATGTAATTTACCCATAGGCTTCCTCTATATAAGAGAGCCTAGGGTTCCCCTGGAATAAACAAGTCCTCTCTTTCATTTTTACCAATATGGTTTTAGAGCTTCCACCCTAAACCTAGCCGCCCCTCTCACCCCCGCCGCCCACCCCATCCCCGCCGCCTCTCCTCCTCCCCATCGCCTCTCCTTTCCGCCGCCTCTCCTCCACCCCGTCGCCTCTCCTCCTTACCAAGGGCGCCGTGCGTGGGCCCTAAGCCGCCCCTTTTCTCCAACTCGGCACCACCTCTTCTCTTCATGGGTATCAGTGCATAAGTCTACATATGCACTCATATCCCCACATGTTTATGTAGACGGTTCTTCATTGGTCTACAAACCCTAGTTCTTCGTCTCCGGCAACTATGTCAGAAAACAAGGTTGATATGCCCTCCATTGACGCCTTCAAAGGTCCAACGCCAATAGTCAAGATGGATGGGACAAAGTACGAGCTCTGGGCGATGCAGTTCATGAGCCTCATGAAGTCCAACGGTAAGAAGCACATTCTTACCGAAGATGAGCCGGCGGAGAAGACGGGGATTTACGCCTCATGGGAGGCTGATGATTCGTATGTCAAGGTCTGGCTTTCTGGCACTCTAACAATGGAGATTGCCAATGACGTCCTACATCAGCCCACGGCTAAGGCCATGTGGGATATTCTTGCTGCGACGTACTCGCAGATGAGGAACGAGACTAAGATCCTCTAACTTCAGCATGACATCTTTACGGTCAAGCAGAATGGTCGACCGCTGCATTCGTTGTATACATCCCTACGGGGGATGTTTGAGAAGTTGTATAGTATCATTCCATTGACGACGACCCCTGAGCAGCAGAAGACGTTCCGAAATGCTACAATGGTGGGAGTCTTACTAGCAGCACTAGACCCGGAGTATGATGCGGCTCGCTCACAGATACTGGCCAGTGGAATAAGTGTATCAACGACTCAGCCGAATTTCGATTTCGTCTCCAGCATCTACGCCACCTCCTTCAGCGATGGCTGCTTCCCGAGGCAGAGGTGTCCCCTCCTCTTTTCGCGGCCATGGACCTCGTGGTTGAGGTGGCCGCTTCCGTCAGCCATGCACCTTCTGTCATCGTCCAGGTCATGCGGAAGATACATGCTATTCTAAGCATGGTTTTCCTGCATCTGCCTGTGTAGTCGAGCATGTTGTACACACACTGCCATCTACTTCAAACCAGCGGTTTGAGGATCTTGTCACCAGATTACGGGATATCATGCCTCCTGCCACTACTGATTCATCAGGAAGATACTCAGACATCGCAACTTCAGCCTCTGTCACCGCCTCAGCCACGGCAAGTACATCAGGTATCATATATGCCTTTACAACATGTCACAGTTCTGATGTTTCGGAATGGATCATGGACTCCGGTGCGACGCATCATCTCTGTCGAGACAGAGATAAGTTTACATCCTACATGGAGGTTTCCTCAGGGAGATCGGTAGTTATAGCAGATGGGACTCATACCCCCATCATTGGACAGGGGGAGATCAGTTTGACACCCTCCATTCGCCTGATGAATGTTTTGCATGCTCCAGATTTCTCGATGAACTTACTCTCTATTAGTCAGGTTACAAAGGATTTGCATTGTCGAGTTGTATTTGACCCATCATCTCTTATTTTTCAGGACATTCTAACGGGCAGGGTGATTAGTTGTGGCTGTGAGCAAGATGGTCTTTATCGGTTGGTTCGCACCTCCTATGCTGGTGTCTCATCTTAGTCCAGTGGATCTGCTTCTCCCTTTACCTGGCATCTGCGTTTTGGTCATCTTCCTCTTTAGAAGTTGTGCCATATCTTACCCCAGATCTCACCGAAGTCTTCATTCCAGTGTGAAGCATGTCAGTTGGGAAAGCATCACAGGTCGACTTTCCCTCGTCTTGAGTCTAGGAGCAGTCGCTCCCCTTTTGAGTTATTGCATGTTGATATTTGGGGTCCGAGTCGTGTACCTAATCACCAGGGACACAGATTTTACCTAGTGGTCGTTGATGATTTCTCTAGATTATCTTGGGGTTTTTTTTTTGAAAAATAAATCTGAAACGGGAGATGTAATCAAAAATCTTATCAATGAAATTCGGAATTTTTTCTTATAATGTGAAGATTGTGCGCACAGATAATTCATTAGAATTTTGCACTCGTGCTTTGTCCCATTTCTTCTTGTCTTGTGGCATTATTCATCAAACAACTTGTGCCTACACGTCTCAACAGAACGGTGTTGCAGAGAGAAAACATCGTCATCTCCTTGATGAGGCTCGGACTTTACTCATTCATAGTTTGTGCTCCTCTGTCTTTTTGGGGTGATGTTGTTCTTATGGCAGGTTATCTGATCAATCGTATGCCATCTTCCGTGTTGGGTGAGAAAGTTTCTCTTTCTGTTGTCTTTCCTGATAGGGAATTGTTCTCTTCAGTTGCATTTGTCCATCACTTCACTCCAAGGATTGACAAGCTCTCACCTAGGGCTGTCAAGTGTGTGTTTCTGGGGTACTCTCGTACTCAAAAGGGCTATCGATGCTATGATCCTGTGAATAACAGATATTATGTCAGTGTTGATGTCACCTTTTTTGAAAATGTCATGTATTTCTCGCCTACAGGTGATAGGATGACTCCTTCCACTACTGATGATGATATTTATGTGCCACATCCTCCTGTATGTTAGTCTGATCACATACCTAATCCTGTTGTGCCACCACTGTCACCACCTCCACCACCACCAGTACCACATCTACCGATATTTTATACTCGTCGTCAGAATCCTGCTCATGGAGGTCGTCATTCATCCACCGCGCCACAGGTATGCCCAGGTGATATTATTAATGATGGGACTGACAATGCACAAGTGCAGGACAATGATGTACATGTGGACAATGCTGATGATTTGGATGTACCTATTGCCTTGAGGAAATCCAAGCGGACGTGTGCGTCTTATCCACTTGCTTCACAGGTTTCATTCCATCGTCTCACTGGTGATTTCCACAGATTCGCTATTGCCCTATCTACTGTGGAGATACCACGGAACTATCAGGATGCCTTGAAAGACAGCAGCTGGCAGTTAGCCATGGAAGAGGAAATAGTTGCATTGCGATCTCGTGGTACATGGAGCTTGGTTGATGCTCCCCCAGGAGCTTCTGTGGTCAGTTGTAAATGGGTCTTTACTGTCAACTATAATGCGGATGGCAGCCTTGATTGCTACAAAGCAAGACTAGTGGCTCGTGGATTCACTCAGACCTATGGCGTGGATTATATGGACACTTTTTCCCCGGTGGCCCGTCATTCAACTCTACGTGTTCTTCAGTCAGTCGCAGTGGTACGTGATTGGCCCTTATTCCAGCTTAATGTTAAAAATGCTTTTTATATGGAGATCTGCAGGAAGAAGTCTACATGCAGCAGCCTCTGGGGTTGCTGCTGAGGGGGAGTGTCATATGGTGTGTAGACATCACAAGGTCATATATGGTCTTAAACAAAGTCCGCGGGCATGGTTTCAGAAGCTTTCAGATCTCATCCAGAAGCAAGGGTTCATAATATCAAATGCTGACCACTCTTTGTTTGTCCAGAAGACTCCCAGAGGTACTGTTGTTATTATGGTATATGTTTATGATATACTTGTTACGGGAGATGACATGCAGGGGATAAAGATGGCAAAAGCATTTTTAGGCCATCAGTTTGTGACGAAAGATCTTGGTACTCTACGATACTTTCTGGGATTGGAGTTTGCGAGGAATGCGCAAGGTCTTGTGATGACCCAAATGAAATACATTACAGATATGCTTGTTGAGACAGGTATGATCGGGTGTGGACCCTCTACTACTCCCATGGATCCCAGTGTGAAGCTATATGGAGATGATACAGAGGAAGTTGACAAAAGAAGATATAGAGAAATGGTGGGCAAACTTCTCTATATTACTATCACCATTCCTGACATTGCCTTTGCAGTTAGTCGGGTGAGTCAATTCATGGAACATCCCAGACAGATACACATGGATGATGTATATATGATACTAAGATATCTAAAGTCATCTCCGGGTGCAGAATTGTTATTCAGGAAAGAAACAAATCTTTCTATCTTTGCTTGTGCTGATGCAGATTATGCAGGATGTCCTAGAGACCGGAAATCTACCACAAGTTTTGCAGTGTTTGTTGGCAGTTCCTTAATTTCTTGGAAAACAAGAAACAGACAATGGTGGCTAGATTTAGTGCTGAATCTGAGTACAGAGCCATGGCACAGGCAAGTACGCAAAAGATGTGGGTTCGAGTCGTATTAGCAGATCTGCATATAGATGTACCGTTACCCATGGAGTTACAATGTGATAATCAAGCAGCATTATTTATTGCTAATAATCCCGCATTTCACGAAAGGACGAAGCATAATGAGGTAGATTACCACTATACCAGAGATATGATCTAGAAGGGGTTGATTTCTACTTCCCATGTTAGTTCAGGAGAGCAGACTGCAGATATTTTTACTAAGCCATTTCTCAGAGGGCCTTTTCAAAAATGTTCTTCCAAGTTGAGCATGATTGACATCTATGCTCCATCTTGAGGGGGAGTGTAGAGATATTTCTAGTATTTATGTACTTACGTGTCATGATTATTTTCGTTGTTCCATCTTATGTAATTTACCCATAGGCTTCCTCTATATAAGAGAGCCTAGGGTTCCCTGGAATAAACAAGTCCACTCTTTCATTTCTACCAACAACTATTATTGGACCTTGTATTTTCCCAACAGTGGGAATGCTTACTCAATTCATGAGAAGTCTGGCACAAGCCAACTAGGATGTCACTATGATGGTAGCAAGGTTCATCCATGCAACTCCTATAAAGAATGAATGCTGGCTCGTCTTGACATTACATAAGTACTATGCCACCGTTGTGAGCCACAGGAATGTGCAGGGACAGAGCCAAGGGGAGCAGGAGGGGCTTGCCCCCCCACACACACATAATGTCTCCTAAATACTCTATTAGTATGACTTATATCCCATTAAAAGTTATATAAAATTTAATTTAAAGTTGTATGTTCTAAATTTCTAATTTTACAAGTCTGGAATACTTTCACCTCAAACATGATTTATAACGTAGGATTAACAAAAAATCATCAACCTCTAAAATATAGAGTTTAAATATGTTCCATAAGATCATGGTTTTAAAAAGTGGTGCCTCGAGGCGAGGCGCGCTAAAATTGCCCCTAGGCGCATGCCTCAGGTCCTCTGGGTGGGGTGTACGTCTTGACCTGGCTTGAGGCGTTAGAGACGTGAGGCGCTCGAGGTAAGGCGGAGGCGTAAGCCTCGAGCCGGAGGTTTTTTTACTTTTTGGTTATTTGTTGTGCACCCGACCATATTTTTACCTAAGTATTATTTTTTATGTTTGTGCTTATGTTTTCATGTTAAACCTTGTGTTAGAAAATCGGAAGCGGAAGCGGAAACGATAAACATAGCATAATAGGGAAAAGATAAACATGGAAGACCATGATTTTACGTAGAACCCTACTCCGTGAGGAGCGGGATGAAACCACAGGAGAAGCCCTCAACGGGGCGTGTTTTGCATTGCACTTTCTCAATGGATACAGGAGGTCTGGGGCTCCTTATATAGCCTCTCCAGAGCCTCCAAGTCCCATCGTTGGACGATGTGGGACTAAACACTGGATGGGGTAAATGGATCTCCTCCAGGATCCTTTTACCCTGCTACAACTCAATGGGCGCACATAACACATACTCCAACACTCCCCCTCAAGCTGGAGCATGCAATGCTCAGCTTGGACAAACATAAAGAAACCCAACTCAACGCTACAGGACACTACGAACAATATCAACCCAACGCGCACATTGCTGCAGTCGAGGACGTTGCTTCTCATGCCGTGCAGGTGAGGAGGACGAACGGGCTGGAGTGTGAGTCAACTGAAGATTCGGAATCTGATCATCGAGTCTGAACTGCGCCTGAAGTCTCCTCGTCGGAGAACTGGGTCTCTCCCATCTGGCTCAGAGAATGGTGCACTGCTCTGGTGTACCTATGATACCACATGAAAACCCTTGCCCTCAAGGGAATGGTCCTCTACTCTGGAGTCCCTATGGCTCACATGAAAACTCTGGCCGAACAACAACAAGAATGATGGGGACCTCGAACTGATGATGGCAACATATGCTCAACTGAAAATGACCGCCAACTCGTGCGTGTCTGAACTGCATACTCGGAAGACAATCATCGAGTCTGAACAACTACGCATCAAATTGGGACTCGGAATCTGAACGTCGAGTCTGGAATTGCGCATGTAGAATCTTCATCTGTAGAGTCTGAACATTTGATTGGCCTGCCAATCTGTCATCTAAATCTGGATCATGCAACAGACCTGTAACTCTACATATATACTCCCCCTTTCTCCCATACTTGTCTGAAAATCAACATCGACAAAGTTGGGAGAAGACAAGATAGAAGGGAAAAATAAAGCATACTTACGGCTTTTCATTTTTTTTAAGCCGTCATCATCAATTTTTTTGAAGCTGTTTCATTTTTTTCGGCTTTCAAAAAAATTGAAATCATTTTTTTTAATTGCGTGTGGCTTTTTTTAATGCACGCGCCTTTTCTTTTTTTTCTTCTTTTTTTTAAACTTAAATCTTGGCCCAAATATGGGCCCAAAATGGCTCCACTCTCTTTTTTTTTATACTTTCTCGGCGAACAAGGCCCAACATATACAGTCAAAAGAATTTTTTTTTCAGTCCCCCCCCCCATTTTCTTTTTTTAAACGACCCCCCTGTGCTTTACAATAGCAACCACCAAAAAATGTTCTTTTAAATGGGCCTCGAGCCCTAGGGTTCCCAATACGGGACCTCTCTCTTCAAATGCCGCCGCCAACAGGGGAGGAGAGGAGCACTGGGTTCGACCATCGCCGGCGCCTGCGAGAAGGTCTGGGGTAACATCGTCGGGTCCTGGAGTTGATCGCCTGGGCTCGCTACGGGTGGGAGCGTGCCTGGGCTCGCGAAGGAGCCACCGCCTTGACGCATCTGCGCCGCTGGGTGCTGGGGGGAGATCGCAGGGGGTCGCCACCTAGAGGGTTCCGCCACTGGAGGTTGCGCGCGAGACTTTGAGGGAGGGCGGCGTCGACATGATCAACTGGAGCTCTGCTTGGGGCTCCTTTGAGGGAGGGCTTCTGCGCGTCTGCTTTGTTGGGGCGAGAGCTCGCCGTGGGAGGTCGCGCGAGAACATCTGCCTGGGATGCTGCACGTCGCGCGCCGCTTGCGCGATCGGGACTGATGGAGACGAGCGGAGGGGTGCACGGGAACGAGGGGTGTGCCTCGAGCGATGTGATAGGTCATATGCCTGGGAACTTGCACCTCGAGCAAGGGGGAGAGGGGCTTGGAACTTGCGCCTGGGAACCACAGCGGCTAGGGCTTGCCGCGTAAGCATGTAGGATCGGTGTCGCCGCGTATTGTTGGTTGCTCCTCGCATGTTGTTGGTTGCTCCAATATGTTTCATCGCCTGGAATATGGCCTAGGGGCACGCCTTGCGACTGAGGGATTCTGCCTGGGGTGTTCCATTGCCTGGAATATGGTCTGGGACGACGCAACTCACATCTTCATAACTAGGGTTTCAACCAAACCCTAGAAACTTGGACAACAAAACCGAGCAGGAATGATAATCTTCAAACATAATGGACTCTTGATAATCGAATCTCGGACAGGTTGAAAAACTACAATAAATCTTCATGAATGAAGCCACGAGAATCAAATCGCTCTGATACCATGTTAGAAAATCGGAAGCGGAAGCGGAAACGATAAACATAGCATAATAAGGAAAAGATAAACATGGAAGATCATGATTTTACGTGGAACCCTACTCCTTGAGGAGCGGGATAAAACCACGGGAGAAGCCCTCAACGGGGCGTGTTTTGCATTGCACTTTCTCAATGGATACAGGAGGTCTGGGGCTCCTTATATAGCCTCTCCAGAGCCTCCAAGTCCCACCGTTGGATGATGTGGGACTAAACACTGGATGGGGTAAATAGATCTCCTCCAGGATCCATTTACCCTGCTACAACTCAATGGGCGCACATAACACATACTCCAACACCTTGAATAGTTGCATATTTCTATATATAGCTCCAAGAAAAAAAGAAAAGATCGTATGAAACAAGTGAAGCTCAATGATCTTGTATACATCATGTTCAATTTATCATACATCTACACATACTAGTTCTCATAGATCTAAGTTTAAATTGTAAAAAATGTTTATATTAGTTCAAGTTTGCAACTTAATTTTTTTTATTTTGTTGTATTAGTTGTGAGACCCCTGTCTTGTTGGGGTATGATACAGCAGGAGATGCATATGACGATTCTCCAGTTACGTCCAGAAAGACATGTGGTTGGGATTCGAGGCATATCAACATTTTTTACTTTGAACATTAAAAATGTGATTTCTATTGTACTTTTAGTATTAAGTATAGACTTTAATTCAATAATCATGTAGAATCGTTGAAGTCAGAAATTGATATTTCCATATTAATGACTTAATATTGGTTTTTTTGAACTTCGATGCTTTCATCGCTTATGTATTGTATCTTTTATTAGTCTAAAATTATTTTTGAATGTGTTTTTAGCAGAACTTAATAGTATTATATACTTTTTAAGGTATTTTGCTTTAACTTTATTATTTTTTTCAAAAAATGAGGCTTATGCCTCGACCGCCTCAAGGCTTATGCCTCGCCTCAAATTAGGGAAAAATGCCTCGAACCGCCTCGCGCTTTTTTAAACCTTGCATAGGATACCAAACATGCATATAAACGAATATGTTAAGGATAAGCTTATACATGTTATCAAAAATTAAGGATACAACAGGATACCGATACAAATCCATATCCACTCACTAATGTACCCGTATTTAAGAAGATATGGATATGTATTTCTAACTTGGTGGATAAATATATCTACTGATGAGTTTTTGTATTTTGGAATACGAATATGGATCCAATAACTGTTTTCATATTTTGAGGATATGGATATGATTTTTTTTATATAGATATTAGGGTCCATATTGTTGGATAGTGTGTATATTGGATAAATATAAAACAATGTATGTATAAACATATTTCAAGCATATTACACGGTTATACACATAATATGTTGCATTTTGGAAGAAAAATGTATCTTCATGCTATTTAAATATTTTTGGTACAAGTTATTTAAATCCAAGACTTTACTTTTTTCCATTTTTGCTTTAGTTGTAGTTTATGTAATTTTTACTTAGTCAGCCATTAATTTCAACTTTATAAAGACAATCCTACTTGTAAGTGCTCAGATGCATTACTATCCATAAGATAATTGGTATCCAATTGTTATTCATATTTGGATCATGATTATTTGTTTCCATGTTCATATTTAATGATATTGTTGTGACTTTTACTATCTACAAGATATATGTTTTTATATCCGCATCTATTTTTTCAAAATGGATAAGAATATGATAATATAAATCCATATCTATTTATTTGCATCCATGGTTACAATATCTTTATTAATTAAAAATATGAATCATTATGATATTGAGAGATAAGAAAAAAATGTTACTATATCTTTAAAATCAGTTATGGATAGAGAATGAGTACATGTAAAATAAATAATATAACAGAATTACTTTATAGACTAACTTCAATATATACGTAGGAGAAACTTCAAATAAGGTGGGTCTTTCCTGAGTTCAAGAAAGCCACATCCATTTAGATATTTTTCCTATTTATTTTACAATCTCTTATAATATAGAAATGTTGACATAACACGTATATCAAGATAGAATTATGAAATTATTATTATATTGGACGAAAATGTTAGTTCCATATAGATGTTATATTTTACAAGATAAATGTGATATAATTTACTAAAGGGATTTTTACACCCATAACCCTGAATAACTTCGCAATTACATTGATAACCCCACATAATCGTGAATTACATATAGAACCCTGAATAGTACTTAACTCTTACACCTATAACCTCGTGTTAACTTCCATGTAATTTTCTATTAACGATAACAGTATCCGTCAAGTTTTTTTATTTTTTACTCTTTATATTACAGTTATTACAAGTAATGCCATTCTCTCCTTCCTCGAGCCAGACTGCTTCCCCCATGCCGACCTCCTCCTCACCTTCATCCTCCAGCACCTCCTCCTCTCTTCCTCCGACCTCCTCTCCTTTTTCCTCCAAGGACAACCTCCTCGTCCCCTTCCTCAAGCGCCCCCTCCACTGCTCCGGTTTCCCCGTGCAAGCCCGCGTCGAGGTCCCCGTCCCCTACCCGCGAGTCCACGCCCCCCCTCCTGCCCCAACCTGCAAGCCCTCCATTTCCCGCTACCGCCCCCTGCGTAGAGGCCCTTGTCTCCTGCCCCATCTCCCCCCGATCTCGTTCCCCTCGCGCAGAGCTCTCCTGCGCAAAGGCCCCCATCCCATTGCCCCTCTCCCCTGCACAGAGGCCCCCGTCTCACCCTCCCCCCCCCCCCCCCCGCGGAAGCCCCCTACGGCTCCTGCCGCAAAGTCCTCTCCCCCCCCCCGCCCATGTAAAGGCCCCTGTTAGAAAATCGGGAAGCGGAAGCGTAAACATGGATAAGATAAATAACAAAGAAAAGAACAGCGGGATTTTACGTGGAACCCTACTCCCTAAGGAGCGGGATGAAACCACGGGAGAAGCCCTCAAAGGGGCGGATATTACATTCCTTTTTCTCAATGAGTACAGGAGGTCTGGGGCTCCTTATATAGCCTCTCCAGAGGCTCCAAGACCCACCACTGGACGATGTGGGACTAAACACTGGATGGGGTAAATGGATCTCCTCCAGGATCCATTTACCCTACTACAACTCAATAGGCGCATACAACTTATGCTCCAACACTCCCCCTCAAGCTGGAGCATGCAATGCTCAGCTTGGACAAACAGACAAAAACTCAACTCAACGCTACAAGACACTACGGACAATATCAACCCAACGCGCACATTGCTGCAGTCGAGGATGTTGCATCTCATGCCGTGCAGGTGAGGAGGACGAACGGGCTGGAGTGTGAGTCGACTGAAGACTCGGAATCTGACCATCGAGTCTGAACTGCGCCTGAAGTCTCGTCGTCGGAGAACTGGGTCTCTTCCATCTGGCTCAGAGAATGGTGCACTGCTCTGGTGTACCTATGATACCACATGAGAACCCTTGCCAACATATGGCATAGGGAATGGTTCTCTACTCTGGAGTCCCTATGGCTCACATGAAAACTCTGGCCGAATAACAACAAGAATGATGGGGACCTCTGACAATGATGGCAACATATGCTCATCTGAAATTGACCGCACACTTGTGCGTGTCTGAAACTGGAGTCTCTCTCTGGAGATCTCGAAACTAGGCCTCTCATCTTGGAGTGCCTCGAACTTGGACTCTGACCAATCTGTTGAGTCTGAACATCTGCGCATCACACCTGTGGACTCGGAATCTGAACTTCGAGTCCGAATCTTGCGCATGGATAATCTTCATCTGAAAACTGTCTTTGTAGAGTCTGAAACTGACTGGGCATTTGAAATCTGTCTCTGAACCGGAACTGCAACTGGAATCTGAATCGTCAGAGTGATGATGCCGAATAACTCTACATATACTCCCCCTTTCTCCCATACTTGTCAGAACATGAACATTGACAAAGTTGGGAGAAGACAAGATAAATAAGGGGTAAACAAGAACAACCAAAAAACTTACGGCTTTTCTTTTTTTCTTTTTTTTAAGCCGTCATTCTTTTTTTTTAAGCCGTTCCCTTTTTTTTTACGGCTTTCAATCATCAAATTTTTTTTCCGAAATGCGTGCGGGTTTTTTTATTGCACGTTCTCCCCTTTTTTCAGCCTCCTTTGGCTTCACCCTTTTTTTTTAACAAGAGGCCCATTTGGGCCGTATTCCACTCTCTCTTTTTTTTGTTACAATACTGCCGCAGCCCCCCTCCTTTAATTTTTTTTTCTGAAACAGGACCCAACTTTGGACTTCAAAGACATGCAATTTTTTTTTATAGACCAACGGGCCCCTAAGGGGCCCTTTAAGAAAACATGCCCCCACCTTTAGGGTCAATCGAAAGATGGTCGAAAGAAAAAATCTCTATTTGATGGGGCTTCTTCCTATGCCTATGAATTCCATTGGACCCAGAAATGAGACATTGGAAGAATCTTTTTGGTCTTCCAATATCAATAGGTTGATTGTTTCGCTCCTGCATCTTCCAAAGGGGAAAAAGATTTCTGAGAGTTGTTTCATGGATCCGCAAGAGAGTACTTGGGTTCTCCCAATAAATAAAAGAAATCAAAAGTGTATCATGCCTGAATCTAACCGGGGTTCGCGGTGGTGGAGGAACCGGGTCGGAAAAAAGAGGATTCTAGTTGTAAGATATCTAATGAAACCGTAGCTGGAATTGAGATCTCATTCAAAGAGACCCCCTGCGGGAACCCATCAAACCACAAGTGCTGCCGCCCCTGGAACGGGAGATGTCGCGCGATGCGGCAAGGAGGAGAGGGCTCGTGCAAGCTGCAGCGCGCGAGGAGTGGGAGGGTGCCACCATGGAGCTACCTGGAGGCGCGCGCGCAGAGAAGGAGCGCCACCTGGGCACGGTTGGAAGCATGCGCGCGGACGGCTGGAGCCGCCAGGAGTAGGGTGCAAGGGCGAGTGCGACTGTGTCGCCTGGGGATCGCGCCTGATGGGGTACGACGCGAGGGAGGAAGGAGAGTCTCGGCGCCGCCTGGGTACTGTTGCGCGAGTGTCTGGATCTTCTGTTGCGCCGCTCAAGGAGGAAGATGGGCGCAAGGAGGGGGCGCCAGTCGCCTGCGATGGAGGAAGAGGCGTCTGCGAGTTCTCCAATGCCGCCTGTGATGCGGCTTCGCGCGGAGGTGCTGTCTGCCGGTGTGCGCCTCCTGCACGTTAGGGCAGCGATGGGTGTGGCGCTAGGGACGCCGCCTGCGCCCAGAGTTTGAAGAAGGGCTCCAGGAAACTGGTTGTTGATGAATCTGGGGGCGGTGTCGAGAACAGGGCTTCGAAGAGGTTGCTTGCGTGATGCGCTGCATGCTTGAAGATGTGCAAGGACGGGATAGCAGATCTTTACCAACAAATCTAGGGTTTCAAGAAACCCGATAATCAAAACAAACAATGAATCCGAAACTCGGGAAAAAATATGAACATAAAAACTCCAAGAATCGAACCCGCTCTAATACCATGTTAGAAAATCGGAAGCGGAAGCGTAAATATGGATAAGATAAATAACAAAGAAAAGAACAGCGGGATTTTACGTGGAGCCCTACTCCCTAAGGAGCGGGATGAAACCACGGGAGAAGCCCTCAAAGGGGCGGATATTGCATTCCTTTTTCTCAATGAGTACAGGAGGTCTGGGGCTCCTTATATAGCCTCTCCAGAGCCTCCAAGTCCCACCACTGGACGATGTGGGACTAAACATTGGATGGGGTAAATGGATCTCCTCCAGGATCCATTTACCCTGCTACAACTCAATAGGCGCATACAACTTATGCTCCAACAGCCCCCGTCCCCTCCCCTCGCTCCCATTCCCCTGCTCAGAGGCCACCGTCCATGCTGCTGTTGAAGGCACCCCCGACAAGCTGCTTCCCCTGCCCGCGCAAAGGCCCCTGCCGCCCCTGCTGTCGATCGAAAGCACCCCCAAAGTCCTCTCTCCCCGCTCTCTCGTTTCCCCGCGCTGAGACCCCATCTTCCCGCGCAGAGGCCCCGTCCCCTCCCATCCCTCATGTTCCCCCCCCCCCCCCCGCATGAGGCTCCTGTCCCTGCTGTTGTCGATCAAAAGCATCCACGACGAGCCACTCCTCCCCCTCCCCCCGTGCGGAACCCCCTGCGCCGAAGTCCCTGCAAACTCCCCCCCCCCCCCCCGCAACCGCAAGCTGCTGTTGTCGAAAGCATGAGGTCCTGGACGTGATATTTTTCTTTTTTTTTTACTTTTGATTGATCCCAACCGTTAGATCATGACTTGGTTAGATTAACTCATTCATCTAGTTGAGTTAACGAACTAAACTAACAGAGGGTTATAGGTGTAAAATGGAAGGTTATTTTGGGGTCTTGGTGTAATTCACGATTATGCGGGGTTATGAATGTAATTGCGAAGTTACTCAGGGTTATGGGTGTAAAAATCCCTTTACTAAACTGGTAGTGACTTTTTGAAGCCCAAGAACGGCCCACCTCATTGGAAGTAGGGTGGAGCATTGGGCTCGACCCGGCCCAACCCGGGAAAGCCTGGACCGAGCCTGTCAATTTTCCGAGGGCCTTGGGCCGGGTCGAGGCCCGCTTTTTTTAGCAAATCAAGGACCCATACCGACCCAAGGCTCGCGGGATCGGGTCAGGCTCAGCCCACACCCATTTTGGTTCCATGAAGTTGCACTTTGATTCCATTTTATTGTTATGATATAATTCATCCATAATACATGAATATTGGATGTGTTGTTATGATATAATATTATTATTCATGGATGAAGGAAATATTGGATGTTTTGTGACTATAAATTTATGTCCCCTCCAATTTGGTTCTAATATGACTTACGTTTGGATTGTTGTATGTGGATTGTGAACCCCCGAGGATCCGGGTACCCGTTTACGCTACTTTTACGGCATTTCATTCACATAAGATCGCATAAGTTACAGAAAAACAGGGGGAAATGAATATATTTGCAATCATTGCATATGACATTCACATTCATAATCATAACCATAAGCTAAAAGAGACAAATGACACAAGAAGATCATTTCATTAATTTCCATATAATTTTACAACTCATATTGACCAAATATAATATATGTGGTTTTGTCGATGTGACAGATAGAATTGGAAATATTTATAGATTTACCTGATTCTCAAGTCAAATGGTTAGTCATTTTCTATCAATACTATTTTTGATCTTAACCTCTCCAAATCTTCCTTCAATTATCTCAGATGTAACTCTAGAAAATGTAGATATGGATGATCTGGATGTAGATTCGCCAAGTCTGTTGGCGAAAGTAAAACTCAAGCGGTGAAGAAGCCTACAAATGGCTCTTCCGTCTCGTCCTCTAGTTGGAAGTGCGGTCAATTAGAGGGATAGGTCTACTCTCAAACTACGCCACTGAGACGGATGAGAGAGACCTCCCAGAAAAGTCGCTCTAGAAAACGGCCCGACTACTATGGGCAACCGAGCTCGTACGTAAAACTTAAAAACCGAGGATCCCCCGCCTGGGTATCCTAAAACAAGGGTCAGCGGAGATGGTCTAAAGTCGGGATCCCAACGAGGCGTAAAAACACTGCGAGCTTGCATAAAAATCGAAAGAGGACTGGGATCCTAGACCCGCGCACTAGGCGGCCGCTGCCCTAACTGGGCTTCCTTTCCTCCGCCCAGTTGAGGGTCACCGTGCCCTCGCACGATCAGGTGTAAGGTCCACCATGACCAGCATAATTATCATCACTCTGATTCCTCCTTGTCTCATATATATCCTACTCCCAACATAATTGTTAGATTTAGTACCAATAACCATTGCCTAGTCCCAACTTAATCTTAGAGAGACTATTTTGAGTGTAAGGATCATCACTGGTGATTCTCATTTACTCAGGATTGTTCAAATAACTATTCATGCTAATCCATCTCTATTTGCTTTATGTGGGCGAATGTTGTTACCTGATCACCTATATTTGTAAAACGTGGGTTTGAATCACATTTTGTATCATTACTAGAGTAAACATTTTTTATATTAGTTAATGTAAAGAATTTTAATGCCATATGATTTGGTGAGTACTAATTGTATGTCGTAGATTATTCATAGGTGGATTATATCAACATTTTTATGTGGTACTTAGCCCTACCAAGCACCTTTAACCAAAAAAATAGATTAAAATGGCACGATCCTTGATATCACATGTGGTATAACTTATTAAGAGGATAACTGTGATAATGGAAATGTTATAGAGTTAAAAAGAGTAACATGATGAACATGTTTAGAGAAAGTTGTGTATAATTGAAATTTGACGAGATTAAAACTACCCGAAATTAATATGTCTATGAAAATCTGTAGATAATTTATGCTTCAATAACTGGAATCTGCTTACGAATTTTCAATGTGTACCATATCATAACCAAATATTTCTGACTCACAAGCCATGAATCTTAACACATTATAACACTACGAATCAAATTCTAATATTATTATCCAATTCAAAACACTCCTATCAGAGCAGAGAGTTTACATGGAATTGAGAGTATCATTAAGTCTGTTAGAGACTTTATTCCTCCGTAAAAATCAGTCTGATTCCAGAAGTAAAGAAATTTTATTCCGAGAACATAGAACTTGAATCTAGAAATTTCTATTCATCAAAATTTTATCTATTAATCATAATTTCCAGTACCATCTGTTGAGGAATAAGAAAATGAATCATTGTTTATTCTTAACCCTAGAGCTCTCTTATATAGGAGAAAAGCTCTATGGGTAAATAACAGAAACAGGACAGTCCGACAGTAGAAGATAGATAATACACATATTGCAACACTCCCCCTCAAGCTGGAGCATATATATCTATCATGCTCAGCTTGGAACAACAGTTGTGAAAAGGACCTCTAGCAAGAGCCTTTGTAAACATATCTGCGACCTGGTCTCCTGATGATACATGAGATGTTGAAATGAGCCCCTTCTGGATTAGATCTCGAGTATAATGGCAATCCACTTCAATGTGCTTTGTCCTTTCATGAAAGGCTGGATTATTAGCTATAAACAGAGCTGCCTAATTATCACAGTTAAGATGCATGGGAAGAGCTACATCGATTGTTAAATCAGTTAGAACTGATTTAACCCACATCATCTCGGTACTACCTTGGGCCATTGCCCTATATTCTGATTCTGCACTAGATCGAGCAACCACAGTTTGTTTCTTGCTCTTCCATGATACTAGTGAACTGCCAACAAACACAATAAAGCCTGAAGTAGACTTTCTGTCACCAGGACACCCTGCATAATCAGCATCTGCACATCCTGTAACTGATATTGTTGTTTCTCTTCTAAAAAGAAGACCTGCGCCTGGAGATGACTTCAGATATCTCAGGATCATAAACACTGCATCCATGTGAGCCTGCCTAGGTTGCTCCATGAACTGATTAACCCTACTCACAGCAAATGATATATCAGGCCTGATAATAGTGACATACAATAGCTTCCCAACCAGTTCTCTGTATCGTCTCTTATCTACCTCATCAGACCCAACATCATAAAGCTTCACATTATGATCCATAGGAGTAGTAGTTGGTCTGCATCCCGTCATACATGTCTCAGATAACAGATCAGTTACATACTTTCTTTGTTTCATAACCATACCTTGCCTATTTCGTGCAAATTCCAATCCAAGGAAGTAATGGAGCGTACCCAAGTCCTTGGTGACAAACTGCTGTCCAAGGAAATCCTTAGCTGCTTGAATGCCATGTTCATCACTGCCAGTAATAACAATGTCATCCACGTACACCAGGATGACCACACAACCGTGCTGGCTTCTCCTTACAAAGAGAGTATGATCAGCAGTAGATCTGACAAATCCCTTCTGCTCAATCAACTCTGAGAGCTTCTGAAACCAAGCCCTTGGACTCTGCTTAAGGCCATATATAGCCTTATGAAGACGGCATACCATACCAGACTCCCCCTCAGCAGCAAACCCAGGTGGATGCTGCATGTAGACCTCCTCCTGTAAATCACCATACAGAAATGCATTCTTGACATCCAACTGAAAAAGAGGCCAGTCTCGCACTACGGCAACAGTAATAAGAATCCGTAAGGTAGAGTGACGTGCCACTGGGGAAAACGTATCCTGATAGTCCACCCCATATGTCTGTGTGAACCCAAGAGCAACCAACCGTGCCTTGTATCGATCAACTGTACCATCAGCCCGATGCTTCACAGTAAAAACCCACTTGCTTCCTACCACGGATGCTCCTGGCGGAGGATGTACTACACTCCATGTACCACGCGACGGCAACGCTGCCATTTCCTCTTCCATCGCTAAGCGCCACTGGTTGCTCTGAAGTGCCTCCTGATAAGACCGTGGTACCTCTATAGCTGATAAGCCAACAACAAATTGCTGAAAATCCTTGGATAGGCGCTCTAAGGAAACATGAGAACCAAAGTCCATCCCATATTTAGGATTCATTGTCCTGGCACGTTTCTGCCGCCGAATAGCAATAGGGACATCTAGGTCGTCAACATGAGGAATGGAGGCATCATCGTAGCCATGTACTTCAGTCTGAACATGCAAATCACCCATGCCATTAGAAGAACTCAAATGTTCAGTACATACCTCAGGCATGCTGGATGATGGAAGAGGCGCAGGAGCTGGGGGTCGTCTCTGGTAGACCTGAGGGAAAAATGTTGTGGACGGTGGTGGTGGTGGTGGGGGTGCTGGTGGCGCTGGTGGTGATGTTGGGGGTGATGGTGATGGATAAGATGATGGTGGTGGTGATGGAGGAGGAGGCATGTAGATTTCTTCGCTATTGTCTGAAGAGGTAAGTCTGTCACCTGTGGGAGAAAAATACATAATGGACTCAAAGAAGGTGACATCAGCACTGGCAAAATATCGTCGTCGAACAGGGTCAAAACAACGATATCCCTTTTGGGTTTTGGAATATCCCACGAAGACACACTTGACAGCTCTGGGAGAGAGCTTGTCAACGCCAGGAGAGAATTGATGAACAAATGCGACTGAACCAAAGACACGTGGTGTAAGAGAGAAAAGATCCTTCTCGGGAAACGCAATCAAGAACGGGATCTTCTCCCCTAACACTGATGAGGGCATACGATTGACTAGATAACAAGCAGTTAGAACCGCATCTCCCCAATAGGAATGAGGAGCACGACTCTGAATCAAGAGAGTTCTGGTCACATCCAAAAGGTGGCGATGTTTTCTTTCAGCCACTCCATTCTGTTGGGAGGTATAAGCACAAGATGTCTGATGAACAATCCCATGTGACTTAAGAAATTGACAGAGTGAAGTACTACACAATTCTAGAGCATTATCAGATCGAATGTACTTGTCTCTAGCAGAGAAAATATTCTTTATTTCACTAATAAAGGATTGAATGACAGGACCAGCATCAGACTTATTCTTAAGAAGAAACACCCGAGACAATCTGGAAAATTCATCTACTGCAACAAGATAAAATCTGTGTCCCTGAAGGTCTAGGACACGACTCGGACCCCAAATATCAAAATGAAGCAAATCAAACAGACCATGACTATTAGGACCCTGACGACTCTGGAAAGAAGACCGGTGATGTTTCCCAAGCTGGCAGGCCTCGCATTGAAAGGTAGCACGAGGAGAAATCTGAGGAAGGACATGAACCATCTTCTGCAGAGGAAGATGACCAAACCGGAGATGCCATGTGTAAGGAGAAATGGATCCAGCATGAAGAGATGCAGAACCAACGTACGGAGATTGAACCAGTCTGTAGAGACCCCCTTGCTCACGGCCAGTTCCAATCACCATGCCCGTGAATATGTCCTGAAACACGAGCAAATGGATCAAATATGGCACGACAATGTAGATCTTTGGTGATTTGACTAATTGAAAGTAAATTCATTGTAAATTCAGGAGCATAAAGAACATTCTGAAGCCGTATTGCAGGAGTCAACTGCACCTCCCCCTGACCAGTAATGGGGGATTATGTCCCATCGACTATCACCACTGATTGTCCTGTCTGAGATGGACGAAAAACCTTCAACTGACTTCTGTTCCCACATAGATGGTGAGATGCTCCTGAATCTATGATCCAGTCCGATAAATCAGCCTTGTAGCAACTAGTAAGAGCATAGGCTATACCTGAAGTGGATGTTGAAGCTGATGCAGCTACCTCTGAAGATCCTGAAGGAGAGCTGGATGATCCTGAAGTGGGCATGATCTCTCTGAGTCTAGCCACGAATTCATCAAACCTCTGCTCAGACACAGGTAAAGAACCCCCAACCTGTTGAGTCTGCTCTGCAATACGAGCTGAAGGAGGAAATCCATGCTTAGAATAGCATGTCTCCTCAGAGTGACCTGATCTGTGACAGTAGATGCAAGACTGTCGGGGTCGACCACCCCCTCCCCTGCCACGGTTAGAACCACCTCTACCACGGTATGGTGTAGAATGCCCTCTTCCTCGAGATGCGGCCATGGCGGAAGATGTTTGAGATTGTAGAGTAACGCCAGAGGATATGGAGAGCCTGCTCAACCTGCGATATGCCTCCTCCATTGGAGGTATTGTAGCATCAGTAAGAATCTGGGCTCTAGCAGCATCGTACTCAGGATCAAGCGCTACTAAGAAGACCCCAGTCATAACAGAGTCTCTGTATGCCTTGAGCTGCTCAGGAGTAGCAGTCAAGGGAATGTAACCGTGGAGTCTCTCAAACATACCTCTTAAAGAGGTGTAGAGAGTATGGAGTGGTCGACCATTTTGCTTCGACGTGAAGATATCATGCTGAAGTTGCAATATCTTCGACTCATTCTTTGTTGAGGAGTATGTGGCAGTAAGAATGTCCCACATAGACTTGGTGGTGGGCTGACTCAGAATGTCATTAGCTATCTCTGCTGACACGGTCCCGGATAGCCACACACGAGCGTATGCATCATCGGCCTCCCATGAGGCATTTATCCCAGTCTTGTCACTTGGCTCTTCTGCCATAACTATGTGCTTCTTGCCATTACACTGCATCAAACTCATGAACTGCATGGCCCACAGTTCATCGTTTATTCCATCCATCTTAACTATGGGTGCTGGACCTTTGAAGGCACCCGGGGATGAAACATAGGCCTTGTTGCCAGACATGATGACAACTATCTCCAAGACTGGGACGTGTGACCAGCAAAACTTGTGCCTACACGAACATATGGGAAGATGGTTGTGGTTGTAGGCTTATACCACAACCCCTTCCATTCTCTTGAAGTCTCCTTTCGGGTATTTAAGGTGTTTAGATAATGATGTTACACCCTAAGCAACCAAGCAAATGACGTTCGGCCACAGAGAATGGCGATGGCCCTAGTGGCGCAATCACAACAGGCGTCACAGCCCTCGCGGGTGGCGATGGCCCTAGCGGGCGGCGCTGGCGCTGGGAGGCTGCGTGGAGATCCCCAGCGCACGACGAGAGGGCGGCGTGTGGAGCCCTAGCGGGCGGAGCGTGGAGGCGATGGATGTGCTCCGCGTGGGTCAAGGCCTTTGGTGGGGGTAGGGATCTAGGGCACAGGCTCTGGTCTAGGACCGTCGCTCTGATACCATATTGAGGAATAAGAAAATGAATCGTTGTTTATTCTTAACCCTAGAGCTCTCTTATATAGAAGAAAAGCTCTATGGGTAAATAACAGAAACAGGACAGTAGAAGATAGATAATACACATATTGCAACACCATCTTTTAAATTCGGATAAAAAAATCTCATACTCATAAGACCAATTGTTATGTATCCTGGAAAATCACTATCATTTAATTTTAAAAGATTACTTTGAAATTTTTGAAAGAAGAATCGAAATGACTTGGATAATTAAAAAAAAGTGATTGTTCTTAGACCCATTTCACTGCACAAGAGTTACACTGGAGTTGAGACGGATGACATGCAAACCATAAGTTTTTATGTCAATCTCAATTGATGATGGTGATTGGTAGCTATCATCATGACGAATGCTTAAGGCAGCAAAGAAAGGAATTTATTCATGCATGGTAGCAAAGGAATGGGCTAGGGATGGTACCTTATTTAAATTCTCCAAATTGAAGAAGAAGAATTGCATGCAGTGGCTGATTTACAGAAGCAAGAAGCAGTAGCTCCTTTGGTTGCAAATGGGGGTAGCAGCTCCAACAATTTCAGCTCTTGAAGCAGCACAACAGTAGGAGGGAAGGGTTGTAGCAGCAGTATTGGAAATCCAAGAGCAGCAACAGTTCTGTCTATTGGACAGCAACTACAGCCAAATATTTGGAGAAGAAATGAGGGGTTTCGGCTGGGAATTTGAAGGACAGGAAATGGAGAAAGATGGAGGGTTTAATAGTTATTTATATAGCCAAGGAAATGGCCTCTCATGTGCCAAATGAGACTAGAAGCGAAGCCAAGTGTGAAGGAGCAAAGAGCCAAGTGGCTGGAAAGAGAATTAATAAGATAAAAAATCTCAACGGCATTTTTCTGTGCATAGTTCAGAATTTTAATAATTATATATATTATATATTTTTTATACCAAAACTCTATCAACTTAAAGTTGACTGCATATGCGCCTCGGACTTTGGATTTTGACGCGAAATATCTCGATTTGATCGTCTCTGAACACCGATCAATATGAGTATAATATTGGTATACTTTTGATGAAGTTTGTATGCCCGAACTTTTCGAGAAACGGTTTCGATTTAAGATTAAATTTTGTGATTTAAAAATATCAAACGACCTCCGATTAACGAACGATCGATTCCGTTGGCCTTGTATCGTCGAATCGGATCTAATGACGGTCTCGGTTCATTTTACGGTTCCCGAATTTGTGTCACGGCTTTTTCGCGGCACGCATTACGAAGCGACCAATTTTTAGTCGATTTCGCCCGAACGACTTTTGATTCACAATAAATTGATCGTTTTAGGTTGTCTAATGTCGCCAGATAACTTTATTGGGTTAGTCGGACCCAAATCGGGTCGAGTTCAGGTTTGTGTAGATTTCGGATGTTATATGAATCGTTGAGATCTGGAAAGATTTTGCATAATTCTTTTCCATGTGATCGAATCGTGATGGAATTTAATTTAGTAATAGCATATGACAAAAGTTTGTTAGACTATAAACTATTTACAGATGGTAGCATATGGCCTGAGCATGATATTTTTGAAATATGAGGACCCGGGCCCGGCCCATTTGTACATCGGGTTCGAGTCGGCATGGCCTTTTGTGTGTCGGGTCAGGGTCGAGTCCGGACCGGCCCAATGCTCCACCCTAATTGGAAGCACCCCATACATATATGGTTTATCATCACACAAATATAATAAATGCATATAATTCATAGAAATTACACCAAAGGTGATGGAAAAGGGTATAAAACTTTGTTAGATAGATCTACAAATAAGTCCACATCAATATATTAAAGTAGAGATACAAAAATGCACATCAATATGCATATAATAAAATTCCATTTCTATCCATGCTTATTTTAAAATGGATATAGATCTAAAAATCAATATATATATATATATATATGATCAGTAAGAAATCAAAAATCTACACATGTTTGTAACTCTACTGTACTATTCACAAAACATTGTGTAATATTTCTTATTTATAAATGCTAAATTTGGCAGCATTACTTAACATCATAATCATGGAAGTGTGCTTCTATAAAAAGAAGAATTTCATAGGGACGTTTTGGTTAATTATACGATATTTTTCACAATATTTTTGTTAAATCATAGGTTTGTAGGTATATTTTTGTAAAAATAATCTTACAATACTTTGGAATAGTTTCCCTATAAGTGTGCAACCAATGAAATTCAACAAACACTAACAATTAAAATGAAAAATAATGGCAAAAGACTAGACAGTAATGTCTCAATAGTCCCCCTAAGTAGAAACTTATGGCTTTGTCTCTAGGAACGTGGCCTCTCACCTTAAGAATCGGAGGATTTTTTTATTAATCCCGATATGGTATTACATATAAGACAATAGTAGAGAGTCAGAGACTCCATACACTTTGTCTTTTGAAATCACCCCAAGAGATGATGACTAATCAAACAATCTCGGTCTTGGTATAAAAAATTGATTTTTTTTTTAATTTGGTGAGCATATGGAACTTCCCTGATAGCATAGGAAGGTTAGTCGAATGCTAAGAGAGTTAGTTTTGGGGGAGATACGGGTTAATCGATTCCCTCGCTTATCCCCTTGGAAAGCTCTCGAATGGTGAGGTAAGGAAGGCCAATCTATAATTATGAGTGTAACAATTGTCACACGACAAACATAGTCATCACGGCACTTTCAAGAGCTCTTTTCAACCATTGATGTGACACGACAAACATGAAGGATATCTGTACTCCAACTTGAGAGGAAGTGTCAGTTTCAATCAATACACTCCAACGACACTTATTTTTTTTACTTTGTACTGTTCAACTTAATCCAACATCCTCTACACGTTGACGGTTATGGATCTCACTTCAATATATCAAAGTATTTTGTCCATAAAAGTCAAAACCTTAACAGAACGAATCAGCCCTCCCCACCAAAAAAGCTATCAAAAAGTGCAGACGTATTTTGAGATAGGATGACATGATCTCATTGCACAGAAACATTGGCCAACCATCAGGCTTCGAGCATATAAGCTTTTTAGGAATCAAAATATTTGAAAATGAAGTCAAACCCTGATGGCAACATTGACAGGAAAAACAGCAAGTCAAATATAACAAACATTGCCATATTACACACAATGACAATTTAACCACTATTGGTGGCTTCTGAAGAAATGTTAAGTGCTTTTTAAGAATCAAAATATTTGAAAATGAAGGCAAATCCTTGATGACAACATTGACAGGCAAATAGCAAGTCAAACATAACGAACTTATCGCCATTTCAATCACAATAACAATCTAACCAAATTTAGGGGCTTCTGAAGAAATGTGAACTTGAAGAATAAACAGCAATGCATGATCAAGATTACAAAGAAACATGTATAAGCATGCAGCAGGGAAAAAGAAACAACTTACCACAAGTATACTTAAAAGAGATCCTATTAATGCCATAACAAGACCTGCAAGTAGAAAGAAACATGGCAAAATTAAAGAAAACACAGACTATCAATAATGATTGCATATAGAAAATAGGTCCTATATAGAGAGAGAGGGGGGGGGATTGATCCTGTGAGATGGGATTTGGTGAGATGGGAAATTCTAGGCCACTAGTTTCAACCAAGAGAGAGAAAACCAGGAGAGAAAAGACAGCATCTAGTGGTCCAGAATTTCTCATCTCACCATCTCACAAAAATCCCATCTCACAGGACCGGCCCTCTCTCTCTCTCTCTATATATATATATATATAGAGAGAGAGAGAGAGGAAAGGGAGCCTACTTTGTGAAGTAGGTAACCTTACCTACTTCACATCCATTTTTAGCAATTTTTTATTTTTTTTGAAAAATACCATCGTGGATTTTCATAACTACGTCCCTCTAATATGTCATTCAAATTTTGTCAAAAACGGACTCCTACGGCCTCCATCCAGACAGTCATTTTTTAACGGTCACAGAAAATCTGTATTTTACATGTTCTGGATGGAGGCCGTAGGAGTCTCTGTTTCTGACGAAATTTGAATGACATATTAGAGGGATATAATTATGAAAATCCACGGTGGCATTTTTCAAAAAAAATAAAAAAAATTATGAAAAATGGATGTGAAGTAGGTAAGGTTACCTACTTCACAAAGTAGGCTCCCTTTCCTCATATATATATATTCAAAATTGATCTGCAATAAACATTAAAAAGATGCAATTAATGCTCGGGGAAAAAAGATGGTCCTGCAATGTGGCCTAAAAAAAGCAATGTCTCTAGGAATATTAAGAATACAATCATTCATGAGTCCGTGAAATTATTTATTCCGGGGTACAGCTCTTCACGTGCTACAAGAGTGCACTTTCAACAGTTTTCAACAACGTGAAACTACTGGCCCAAAGTATTGACGAGCAATCAACTACGCAAATATTAACAGATTGGATTGCTCTCACCAATTACATGAAAATACCCTTAAAGACAAATAACTTTATGCATGGACTTGTTTGTGTTATCAACAATAAGGATAAAAATCCACGGCCATATTAGATCAATGAGGATAGTATACAAGAAATTCTTCTTTCAGGGACGTAGGCTCTATATGATAATTTAATGATAATTAATTAAACTAAGCACACGTCCCCTTCTCCATAGAGATGGAAGTCGCTTGTAGTAGAAAACAAATTATCTGGAGTTGTCACGTAAACAATTGAGTTTTTTTATTAGAAGAACAATAACAGGAGTTTATGTTCTGTATTATCCTAAGAAAAAAAGGCACTGTCCCGCACCTGCAACATATATGTATATATATACTACGACTTCGCATATTAGGCAAGCAAACTAGCTTAAGTTTTTGAACTCGAAACTAAAATGGTAAGATCCACGTTGGAATATATAATTTGTTTGATTTTGTTATGTTATTCCTTTTCTAATTTTGCAACCTAACCATCTACCTAATAGAGGTTAGGGTTTTCATAATCAGCCAGCATTTCTTTTTTCTTTACATAGCAACAATCCTATGTCGCTTTTCTATGACCACTATGTCGCTTATTTCTTTCTCCAGCAAAACAAAAACCTTAACAATCCACCTCTCTCATGCAGCCAGCATCATCGCCCTCAGCAGCCGATGATGCGTCCTACTATGGCTCCACATTGTAGTCCCCTCCTGTGGCCTAAGCCTCTGTTCCACAGCATGCACTGCTACCACCTCCCACAGCCCATTGGCGTTCTTGATGGCATCCCGTACAGTTGCCCGTTAACAGACAGAATAAACCCTTATGGTCCATGTCACCTAATACAGCTCAACACCTCTGGCCTCCTCCTGTGTCCTAGAGCCACCACTCCCCACAGCATGTGCCGCTGCAATGCAATGTCGCTCACTTGCGTCTTGCATGACTGTACCAGCAGCAACTAGAGGGATACGACGACCCTCAAAGGTAGAAAGGACCCCATGTGCACACTCACATCTTACAAACAATGTACAAGCATCACCCCAATCAGAAGCGAAGAAATGTTGATGCTCCAAGCATCGAGTCGATGAACGACAACCCTCAAAAGTGGTGGGGATCCCATGCGTGCATGAAGAAGGAGATGACGAGAAGGCCTCTCCAGCAAAGCAGCAACGACACAAATGAAGTCCCTCCCATGTGGCAGAGATAGAAAGATGAGAAGTACATCGATAGTCTTCGGCTACAACGACATGTCATCGAGGAAGGAGTATGCAATGTGGACTAGATACTGCACAGGAGATGCATCCATCATGGGTGGAATTGTTCCAATCCTGATGAGTCCCATCAGGAACCATAAATCTTCAGCAACAATAGAAAAGGTTGATGCCTTATGGGACTCTGAATAACAAAGCTGATACCAATGTTTCAAACAATCGACTTATATGATTGATTGAAGCATGTTAAAATTGATCGTCGTTTCATTAGAGATAAATGAAGATCACGGACCAAGTGGTAGATATCTGCTTTCCTACAATGAACTTCATGAAGAATGAAGATATGTTAGATTGATATGCCCAATATAAGGGGAGAGTGTTGAATTCTGTTGGAAAAGAAATGAGTTGTTTATTCCATGGAACCCTATGGCTCTTTTATATATATATAGAGAGAGAGAGAGAGACTTATAGGTAAATTACATAAGATAGACAGAAAAAGTAAAGTGAGAAAACAACACATAAACATATATATATATCTTCGCACTCCCCCTCAAGATGGAGCATAGATGTCAATCATGTTCAGCTTGGATTAACAATTTTGAAAAGGTCACCTGAGCAAAGCCTTGGTGAAAATATCTGCAGTTTGATCTCCAGAACTGACATGGGAGGTAGAAATAAAGCCTTTCTGGATCATGTCCCGTGTATAGTGACAATCTACTTCAATATGTTTAGTTCTCTCATGAAAGGTGGGGTTGTTTGCAATAAATAAGCCGGCATGTTTATCACATTGTAACTGTATAGGAAGAGGTACATCTATATATAGGTCTACTAAAACCGCTCGAACCCATATCATCTCTGTGCTCCCTTGTGCCATAGCCCTGTGTTCTGATTCATCACTTGACCTGGCAACCACTATTTGTTTCTTACTCTTCCAGGATACTAGAGAGTCACCAACAAATACAACAACGCCTGATGTAGACTTCATGTCCTTCGGACATCCTGCATAGTCTGCATCTGCACATGCTGTGATAATAAGAGTTACTCCTTACCTGAATAGCAATCCTACACCTGGAGATGACTTTAGGTACCTCAAGATCATATATATTGCATCCATGTGTACATGTCAGGGATGCTCCATTAACTAACGAACTCAACTGACAGTAACATAGATGTTAGGTCTAGTGATAGTAACGTAAAGAAGCTTTTCCACCAATTCTCGGTATCTTCTTCTGACTACCCCATATGTATCTTCATCGTATAGCCTCATGCTGGGAGTCATAGAAATAGTAGCAGGTCGACACCCAATCATGCTTGTCTCTACTAGCATGTCTGTAAATACTTCCTTTGGGTCATCACAAGACCATACTGATTCCTGGCAAACTCTAACCCCAAGAAATATCGTAGGGTGCCAAGGACCTTGGTAACAAACTGTCGACCTAGAAATTCCTTTGACCTCTTGATCACATGTGCATCATCTCTTGTAACAAGTATGTCATCAACATAAACCATGCAATTGTACCTCCGATGGTTCTTTATACAAACAGAAAATGATCAGCATATGATCTCTTGAATCCATGCTTCTCATTTAGATCTGAGAGCTTCTGAAACCATACCCTTAGACTCTACTTACGGCCATATATTGCCTTGTGAAGTCTACAAACCTACTGACACTCCTCAGCAGCAAACCCCAAAGGCTGCAGCATGTAGACTTGTTCCTGAAGATCACCATACAAGAATGCAGTTTAACATCAAGTTGAAATAAATGCCAATCGCGTACCACTGCAACTGAAAGGACTCACAGAGTGGAGTGGCGAGCAACAGGGAAAATGTGTCCAGATAATCCACCCCATAAATATGATAAATCTCCGTGCAACCAATCTGGCCATGTAACGATGAAGACTCCCATCAGCATGGTGTTTCACTGTAAACACCCATTTACAACTGATAATAGGCACCCCATTGGGAGCGGGGACCAAACACCAGGTACCATGCGACTATAGTGCAGCCATCTCTTCTTCCATGGCCGGACGCCACTGACTGTCTTTCAAGATCTCCTGGTAATTCTGTGAGATTTCCACGACAGATAGAGCAACAATGAATCGCCTGAATTCCCCTGACAAGAGACCAAAGGAAACATGGGAAGCAAGAGGATATGAGACACGTGTACGCTTCTGTTTTCGAAGTAATATAGGTGCATCCAGGTCATTAGGAATCTCTTCAATCTGTACGTCAGCCTCCAACAAAGGTTCCTGCTCAGACACATCTCCAAACCTATCGTTAGAAACATTATATTCAAAACAAACCTGAGACGTGCGTGCGATGACCATAAGCAAGAGCAAGGCTGACGTGTATAGGATCATGGCAAGGGTGGAGTTGGGACTATGGGAGGTGGTGATGTAGGAGGAGGTGATGGAGTTGGAGTAGGAAACGGAGATGGTGATGGGCTCATAGGAGGAGGTGGCATGTAGACCTCATCATCTGAGTCTGATGAAGTCAACCTATGACCTATATGAGAAAAATACATCACCGACTCAAGGAATGTAACATCAATACTAACATAATATTTTCTGCGCAATGGATCATATCCCTTATGCACACATTTGACAGCTCTCGGAGAGAGCTTGTCAACACCTGGAGACAGCTGATGGACAAAGGCAACAGAACCAAAAACACACGTAAGTAAAAATCACTCCTCTGCAAATGCCAGGGAGAAAGAAATTTTCTCACCCAATATAGACGAGGGCATGCGATTCACAAGATAACAAGCTGTAAAAATCACATCACCCCAGAATAAATGAGGAACACGACTCTGATACGAAGGGTGTGAGTAACATCAAGTAAATGGCAATAATTTCTTTCTGAAATACCATTGTGTTGAAAAGTTTAGGCACATGATGTTTAATGAACAATACCAGGAGATGAAAAGAAATGTAAAAGTGCACGAGTACAGAATTCCAATGCATTATCAGTTCTCACAAAACTAACAGATAAAGTAAAAATATTGTACACTTCATTGATAAAAGTTGATAAAAGTTGTAATAAAAATATAGTGCTTCATCGATCTGGGGGAGAACTTGATGTAGCTTCTGAAGATGAAGGTGACCAAAGCATAGATGTCACATGAAAGGAGAGGCTGGTCCTGTAGGATGTGAGGATAGGCCAGCATATGGTGTTCGAACCAATCGATAGAGGCCTTCCTGTTCACGACCATAGGCAATCACCCTACCCGTAAGAATATCTTGAAATACAAGAGACGATAGATCAAAAATAGCCCAACAATGCAAATCCTTTGTAATATGACATAGATATAAATTCATAGAAAAGCCATGTACAAGCAACACATTCTGAAGATGTGTCGAAGGTGTTTAACTAATATCCCCATTCCATGTGATCGGGGAATGAGTCCCATCGGCTATGACAATAGTTCTCCCTGGAGGAACCGGTATGTAAGCTGTAAGCTATCTTTGTCTCCACACAAGTAATGTGTCACCTGGAGTCCATAATCCACTATGTAATATCGAATCCATAACAAGTACTAAGAGCATAGATGATACTTGAGGTATTGGCACCAGCAGAAGCAGCAACATATGAGTGGCCTCATGGAGCAAGTGACGAATCAATGTAACTAGCAGGAGGTATAATGTCCCTCAATTGGGCAACTAGGTTATCTAACCTCTGTTCTGAAAGAAGCTGCAAGAGAATCAACTTGCCCCGCTACATGAACCAATGCCGAAAAATCATGCTTGGAGTATCATGTATCCTCTGTGTGTCTAGGACGATGACAATAAGTGCATGGCTGACGAATACAACCTCCTCTACCACGATGACCACAGCCATGAAACTCAGAAGAGCCTCCTCTACCGCGGTCCGCGGGAGGCTGCCATCACAGAAGATGTATGAGTAGAAGCAGGTGATGAGACAGTGATTAGTGATGAGACAGTGATTATGCTAAGTCTGCTGAAAGCATCTTCCATGGGAGGAATAGTAGCATCCGCCAGTATCTGTGAACGAGCCGCCTCATGCTGTAGATCAAGTGCTGCTAGGAATACACCAACCATGGTGTCATTCATGTAACATGAGTAGATGTAAGAGGCATAAAACTGTGGAACTTCTCAAATATTACAGGCAGGGAAGTGTATAGAGAATGAAGAGGACGTCCATTCTACTTAACAGTACATATGTCATGTTGTAGCTGCAGGATCTTTGTCTCCTTCATCGCTTGGGAATAAGTGGCTGCAAGGATATCCCACATCGCCTTGGTGGTGGGTTGTGTAACACATCATTGGCGATCTCTATCGTCAATGTACCAGATAACCAGACTTGTACATAAGAATCATCTGCCTCCCACGAGACGTTGATCCTAATTTTCTCAGCTGGCTCTTCCTCGGTAAGAATATGTTTCTTACTCGTAAAGTTCATGAAGCTCGTGAACTACATGGCCCATAGTTCGTAATTCATCCCACCCATCTTGACAATTGGCACTGGACCTCTGAAAGCGCATGTGGTGGGAATGTCAACTTTGTTCTCTGGCATACTGTCGAATGGAGAAAACTAGGTTTTGTAGACTAAAGAAATACATTTACACAAACATAAGGGGATTTGATTGCATGAGTAGACTTAGGAAGCAATCAAATCCATCAACAAGGAAATGGATCGCGACATGAGCGAAGACGGAGGTCTCGAGGGCCGCAAATAGGTCCGTCGGTGGTGACGGGAGATACACAATTGCAGCACAGACGAGATGAGTCCGCTGACAGTGACGGTAGCACGCGCTGTCACGCACGAAACAGAAAGGGCCGACGACAGAAGAGAGAGGCCTGGCGGTGTCGGGCAGCGAGAGAGACAGAGGTCCGAACTAGGACCCAGAGAGAGAGAGAGACGACACCCGAGAGAGAGAGGAAGTCGATGGCGCGCGAGAGATGAAGGGTTGGTCGGTGGGGTTAGGATTTCTCGGGTAAGAGAGCTCCAGTCTAGGACCACCACTCTGATACCATGTTGGAAAAGAAATGAGAGTTGTTTCTTCCATAGAACTCTAAGGCTCTCTTATATAGAGGAGAGACCTATGGGTAAATTACATAAGATAGACAAAAGAAATGTAAACTGAGAAAACAGGTACAAAAACATAAATATACCTATATCCACAAGTTCTTTTATCAAGTTAACATGTTAGGTGAGATTTGTTTAATTCCCTTTGATGTAAATCATCCTATCCACTCCCTCACTTTTTTTACAAAGATAAAAACTTTAGTTGTCCTATGAGGACTAGGGATTCCCATGGTCCCAAGATGTTTCCTTCTACATGGGAGGATTTATGCGTTAAATCCATGTGCGTTGTTGGTTTGCTCTTTTTCTAAATGAAAGCATAGCCTCCAACCATATGGAAAAGTCCAATCACATATATTACATAAGATAGACATATTACACGAAAAGTCCAATCACATATAAATTGAGAGCTGCTATAAATACAAAAATACTTTCTAAACTCCGTATAAAATAAACTTCAAATAATTCACTCAGGATTTACTGTCTGCAATCTTTTACAATTTAAGTAATTGGGAAAGCAACAACATACCGAAGAATGGAAGAAGAAAAGCAACACAGACCGTCGAAATGACAAGAAGTGTCCTTAAGAAAATGAAGCACCATAGTTGATGGGCATATGGTTCAGGAAGGAGTTCCTCCAAGCCCCTGGCCAAAGGATTTAGCAATAATGCATATTTGATTCATGTTAAGAAAAAATTTTGCACAACTAAATCGAAACACGTATTGAATACAAAAGCAATATTTTCACAAAGCACATGAATAATACAACATAGAAAAACACGTGAAATGTCATCTTAAAGGATATTTAGTGAAGGGATTGATAACCTGGAAAAATCATCAAAAGAAAGTCATAATCAAAGTTACAAAAACCTCAAAATGAAAAGAGATGGCTTCGCACTTACTGTTGTCCAAATTGCAACCTGTGAAGCAAATGAATTCTTGGGCAAACTTAGAGTTATTTGAGATGGAGTAGATTGGCCAAACATGAGATACCCAGCTGCAGCAAAACTTCCATATAGCAAGGTACACAATCCAAAGCTGGTAGGAGGGGAAGATAGTTGATTCAGTGCGAACAAGGGAACATTTACATCATATGGAAGTATGGTTTGGTTAGGAAGAAGGTGCATATTACCATATTATCAGTGCTCTATTGAATTGTTTCCTGTTAGACATGGAGAGATAGATATTAGGGAATACAGCATGGCCTGAGTAGCAAAAACCGCAAACCCCAATAGCAAAAGGAACACCACTCCAGTTAATAAGTGGGCTACTATTATGAAATCCTATTCCATCAGATGTGCCGATAAAAATTACAGAAATGAATACCAAAATGGTTGCAAGTATACCACCAGCTGCAAGCATGATTGAACAGAGAAAAGTCATTTATAAAAATCTACAACAGAACAGAGAGAAAATCCAATACAATGTAAATAGTTCTCACCAGAAAGGTATGATATAACCCTCAAGTCTCTTAACCACACAGTTGGCAAGACGATAGCAGCAGTTATTAGGCCAAAACAATGCATTGAATCAACTTGAAATCCGGCAAAGTCAAGAGAGACTCCAGGAAACATCCTAGTGAGATTATCACCTTCTAAAATGATGAACTCGACGCAGTATGACTGCATTGAATTTAAATAATAAGAAAGTAAATAAGTAGGGGCTTGAACTGGTCGAATCAAACAAATCCTGGCTCCACTTACATATAACTCCGTGTACAAGACAATCTGCAGAAAAGAACTTGATGTCAAAAACACATAGATTAGAAAAATCATGGTTACAGAAGCATACATAATGACATTATTATTATTAGACGACAAAAATTGGGACCGCAAAATGACGCAGAATTACTAACCAAGTATCACAAAATAGATCCTCAAAAAGGAGAAAACATCGTAAGCTGACTTCAGTGACCAGTACATGGCTCAGATATACCCTTAAATGAGAACTTTCAAAAACAAATATGATTGTTCTTTTAAAAACATTAAAACTCTAATTTTACTACAAGAAACACAATTTCCTGTATTTTGGTTTTTGATCAAACAAACATATAGCCGCAAGGGTTGTGTTTTTAGATCCATGATGCGACAAATTAAGATACAACCTAAAATTAGCCCATATAAATATTACAACAACATAACCACTGTTTTGTCTTATATACCAAGGCAGGGATCGCCAAATCTCATCTCTGCTTATCGTACTAAAAACATACAACAACGACAACAACGACAAAAAAACCGAGCTTGGCATTAAAGTTAAATAAATAACTTGGGTCTAAGCATCTGGAATGGGTGTCTCAGGTCATATTCAGTCCGAATTTGATGAGTTGCCAAAGCCTCCAGGTATTGTTCTGAACATGCTCAAATACTTAAATACGAAACTTCAGAATGCAGTCAAAATTTCAGGAGAAATTAAGAATGAAGAGGAACTAATTAAGGCTAGAGAATAATACACGATGATTGCTAGAGGAATGGATGAAGATGCATGGGATAAGAAGAGATACATCCAAGCATGTAAGAAAAAAGAACCGACATTGGAATGTAAGTCCCAGGACTGCAAAAAGCTGTCATCCATTCATGGTCCCCGTACAAGGCATAAAACCCTTAAAAAAAGAAAAAATATCCCTAAGGATAAATTTCTACATACAAGAGCTCTTATTTTCCAAAGACCATAATTGTTTGGAAATTACATATAAAACAAAAATAGATTGTAATTTCTTCAAAATAATATTTAAAAAAATTATGACAAGGCTACTTCACGCCATGACAGTTCAATTTTTGGCTCCTAACAAACAGGACTTCTTTTGGTAGTTTCTTGAATTATAACAAGGGATAGCAGTATCACCTCATTTGTGGAGAAAGTTTACTACTTTTGTGAAATGGAGGGGCTTTTTTCAATAAGTTGTCACTTTGGGCGTCACTTTGTTTGAAAGATCTAGAGTTGAGTTGTTTGGCAGATAACCCTCCTCTTCTAGTTTGACAATACCTTTATAGATGAACTTGTTAAGATTTCCATGCAACGAAGCAGCCACAACTTGGAGAATCCAAGTGGCATCGGGGCCAAACAAGAAAGGAGGTGCATATGGTGACTTCAACTTCAATAAGTAACGGCTGGTGTGCAGATTGTGGCTGGACAGAATTGTAGTTTGTGAATGCAGACATCGAAGAAGTGGCAAGAAGAATGATTAATACCCTTAAATGCCGGATTTCAGTTTCGGTAAAATCCTAGAAAAAAATTCGGTGGGATGCGGTGGAATTTTTTCCTAAAATTAATATTTCTAATATTCTTTAAACAATAAACAAGATAGAAATACACATATTTAGATATTAACAAGATGTGTTATCTTAAATTTACATCATATCTCTCCAACATTCGTAGTATCCTTCTTATATCTAGAACCAGATTTGGAACCGAAATTAGAAGCCATTAGTTTCACCTTGTGAACATGAACAAAATGGTGACATATGCAATAATAACAAAAAAACATATGCCAAAAAAGAGGACTAGAAAAATGATATCACTTACGAAAATAACTTATGAACATGTAAGAGGTGATTAATGGGTAAGGCGGTGCAAGATCACGACCTAGGGATTCATGGTATAGTGGTGGAGGCTCTTGAGAATGCCAAGTTGGATTAGTTATTAGGTTAAGTATTATAGCAACATCTTTGGAGAAGGTCGAAGTCATAGGAATGATTGTGATGGTAAAATTCCAGCAAAAGATGAGGATACTTGCGGTGGAGTTTGAGTTTACATTAGTGGGTAAACAGATTTTTGGATGAGGGGTCATTTACCCAACTCTAAACATTGTACTCATCCCTCCTTCAATTATAAAACTATTTCTAGTGAAGAATGCCCTGATTTCTAATGAGGGAGATTATGGATTTGTATGTCTCCGTGGATTTTCCTTCTCCATAGATTTTTCCACGTAAATCATTGCTTATATGTGGTTAATCAAGATAAATTTCAACATGCCAGGTTGAGACGCCGGATGGGTGTTTTTCACTTCCTACGAAGAAGATTCGTGATTCTTTTGTTTGTGGAGCTCCATCGGCTGCCCTTACTTTTATCGACGGCCAACCTCCACTGTGGCCGCTAGAAACCCCGTTTGCCTGGAAGCCCTACTTCCTCCTTGCTAGGCTTCCGCCCACCTGCAAGTCCTAGCTCATCCTTGTTATGGTTCCACACACCTGCAAAATCCTAGTCTCTGGAAGGAGATCTGTAACGTAGTTCCTCTGAGTCATCACAAGACATCTCTGATTCATGGCAAATTTAAGCCCAAGGAAGTATCATAGTTCATAAAGGTCCTTGGTGGCAAACTGTTGTCCAAGGAAGTCCTTAGCATCAATGATACCCAGTAAATCATCTCCTGAAACAACAATGTCGATAACATAAACAAGAGTGATAGCAATGCCTCGTGATGTCTTATATACAAAGAGCAAGTGATTCGTAGTCAATCTCTTGAAGCCATGTTGATCTATCAGATCCAAGAGCTTCTGGAACCATGCTCCCGGACTCTGCTTAAGGCCATAAATAGCCTTATGAAGTATGCATATCTTCTAACATCTCCCTCAGCAAAAAACCCAGGTAGTTGCGGCATCTAGACTTCCTCTTGTAGATCACCATACAAGAAGGCATTCTAGAAATCAATTTGAGAGAGGACCCATCTCTTATCACAGCAACAGAGAGGAGAATCTAAAGAGTAGAATGGTGTGCCACATGAGAGGAAGTAACATGATAGTCCATCTCATATGTCCAAGTGAATCCTCGTGCCACAAGCCTAGCCATGTAGAGATCAACAATGTTGTCTGCTCTCTGCTTCACTATAAAGATCTAGTTGCAATAACCCACAAAAGCCCAAACTGGGGGTAGTAACCAAGCTCCATGTGTCGTGTGACTGGAGTGTCATTTCTTCCACTATAGAAGGACACCGTTGATTGTCCTGCATAGCCTCCTGACATGTACATGGGATCATAATAGCTAATAGGCTCGCTGCAAACTTTCTGAAGTTCTCTAATAGGTGACCCAGTGAAATATTTTCTGAGAGAGGATATGTAGCACATATATGCCTCACCTTCGAAAGTACAACAAGCTAGTCAAGATCCTCTGGATGATCTGTCTCATGTGCTATAATATCCTGAGGAGCTACTCTCTCTTGTTGTACAGAAATGTCAATAGTACCACCAATGAAAACCACATGTTCAGGATTTGCCTGGAGCGTATTGGATGATATGGAAGGCACGAGAGCAAGGGGTTTAACGATCAACATGCGAATGTACACACGGGCAAAGTCTGATCAACATGAAGAGTGGTAATGGCTGAAAGAGGAGGAGGAGGTAGAATGTAAACCTAACCAGACTCAAAAGAAGACATCGTGTCACAAATGGGAGAAAAATACATAACAAACACAATGAATGTGACATCGATACTCTATCCGACAAGATCAAAGCACAGGTACCCCTTCTAGATATGGGAGTAGCCAACAAATACATGTGTGATAGCTCTGGGGGAGAGCTTGTCTCGGTTAGGAGTCAAGTAATGAGGACGACAGCATACAGTTGGTTGATGAGGTAGTAAGCAGTGAGGATCGCGATTCCCCGGTAAAAGTAAATAGCATGACTCTGTACAAGGAGAGTATTGGTAACATCAACATGATGATGGTGTTTGTTGTAAGACCCTTAAAATTGATTTTTTTAAAACCCGGTTTCAGTCTTAATACAATATCTAAATTAGACAATTAAATACTATATCGTGTACTACTCGTCGAGACAATTTAAAGAGTCTAAGAACATCAAAATCGAAGTTCGTATGAGAGAGTTATGCATGAACTATGAATGGGTTGCGGCTATTGGATCTGGATCAGACAGGATCCGATTAGACTTGACCCTATATAAGGAGGGAGCCAATTGCACTTGGCTAGCCAGACAACTCCGCCATTTGCCAGATCTCCCTTCGCAAGAGCTCCGTCGTGGGAGTGAAATTTCAGCCACAGATCGAGGGTCTAAGTATGCCATTTCGAAGAGCTCGGCGCAAGGATCGTCGTGGACACACTCATGTTCCACAAAAAGTTGGAAGAACTATCATTCCAAGCGAAGAAAAGTCACGAGAGACCATTCCCATAGGAACAATTTTTCCATCCTCTTGTTGGATCTCGCAGTTTTCATACCATAGGTTGGGAATAGCATGAACTACCAGTGGGGATGTCGTCGGATTTTGACGAGTTTTGCGACAAAACTAGCATTTTAAGCCATCACGCTTTTATGATTTTCCATTGATATGCTTAGTGCATGTGCGAGATAAAATTATATTTGGGATGTAGGAACAAGTAAGTGAAATCAAATCGACGAACTGACAAGTTTCGCGAGACGTCGTCGGAGATGATTCTGGGTCTGTCCCAGGATTGAACGATCATGACATTTGGATGATCGATCATTTTGACCCAAAATGATCAATCATGGTTTCCTTGCTAATCGATCAGTACCGATCGATCATGTAAAGTTAGATGATCAATCATTCCAAACTGTGAACCCATATGGACCTTAAAAATGATGTGATTTGACTATAAAAAGATGTAGAAACATCTATGATATTATGATATATGATACATGTCTGGAATAATTAAAATGAGATGATAAATGATTGGGATGGGTCCATGGTGAGTTAAATTTGAATTACGACTTGATGTGATGAACCTTAGTGAGTGAGCATCTTGAGCATCATTCTAATAATCATGGGGCATCCCGGACCTGTGTATATCATGTTTGTTAAGATATGTTTACTAAGACCCGTTGACGACTTGTCCGACGAGGTCTCCACTTTGTACACGGATGGGATCCTTTGTACATGGGTAGTGATAGAAGACACCGCATCTCTATTAATATAATTACATAGATCAACGAACAACTACTCCTGTTGATGATATTATCAGGTCCACAGTGATCTTCCTTGAAGTAACACATAGAAAAGTGGAAACGAATACTTAGTGTACCTTGGTTTGTGATGGTTTGTTGTACTTGTAACTTCTTTGTGAGTTAGTATTAATCATGATTGATAGTGGAAGGATTATCCCAATTAATATGTGCATAAAGATAGATGAAATTAAAATGATTATGGGCATTAGAATTCCAAGAGGATACGGACCTAAATGCAATTAGGGCCAAGTGAGTGAATACATAAGTAAGCCCATTTATTGCCGGAGAAGCCTAAAGTATAAGCCCTAAGATAATTATAAAAAAGTATGTATAAGGAGTGTGGGTGTGTTGGGAACTTAGTAGGATGCATATACTTCAAACCATGCCTATGAGCGCACCCCAAGTTCCCAACCCTAAAGTGATAAATACTTTTTTGAAGCTCAAAAACGGGGGAGACACTCAATGGTGTTCACCCTGGCGAAGTGATAAATACTTTAGAGTCGTAGCGTGAGAATCGGCATGGGCCAAGACCGCAGAATTACCACAACAGTAAAATGGAGCATATAAAGTGTTGGGAACTTAGTTAGGATGCACATACTTAAACATACGCATACGGAGGCACCCCAACCCTAAGGTACCACGTACCTTGGAGTCATAGCGTGAGGCTCAATATGGGTCAAGACTGCAAACTATCCATGTTGCTAAAGTTCTATGACTAAATGGATACACCACGAGAGGTTAAGTGTCAACATCCTAGAGGACCAACCGATGAGGTTGTACAGTATCCTGGTAAAGGGTGAGTTGATTTAAAGGAGCTAAGTTGGACAATTTGGATGTTCATACGGTAATTGTTCGTGTACATGATGAGATAAGATGACATATATGTTGATCTAATGTTGATTGAAATGATTATGATATTCGGTATTGGGTTCAATATTTCAAGGAGGAAATTATACTTTCCACTATTACTTGGGAATGAGATTCAATTGATCAGTGTGTAGTCTCTTATGTCTTGACCCATGCTCTACGACATCATGGACCTTTGCAGATAGGTAGTGGATTTGGGTTGTTCCGCGATGGTTTTCGTGTGTGTGGTTACTTGCCTCACATGTCGAACTTAGTCAGGTGGGAGGATGTGTATATTGCAGGTAAGTGCAAGGTTAATGGAAATGCCCCATCTGTCAAAGTTGTCTGGTATAATGGGATTAACGAATAAATGGTAGCGCATGTACATTTGAATTCATGTGCTATGATTTAAATGTATGCCACTTTAAAGATCATATGTTCAGTTGTCTGTTCCCCTGAGCTAATGTGAGAGGTGGAGATAAAACCCTTCTAAAGGTGTAGCAATGGAGAGGGGCATTCAAGAGCTAAAGAGGGAGAGAGGGAAGCGGGGACCTAAGAACGAGAAGGGGAAGCGAGAGCTGTTTAACGAGAGGAGGAAGGACCGAAGGAGGGCATGCTTTAGAGAGTACAAGCTGGTGTGAGGTTATGGAAGCGGAGCCTGCTGTTAGTACTTTGGTCCTCCATGATTTTAAAGATTATACACACAAGATTATACCATTGTATCTCGCATATACTATGTGATTGCATGACATCAAGTGTGGATCTCAGCTCAACACGATTGTAGGGTCACTTTAAACGAGAAGCAGATACTCAGCTTTATTGTTTATTGTTCAAAAGACATGTAATAGTTTTTCTATATTATGTTTGCAAAAGTTTTAACTACAGCAAGCTTCAACCAAAAGCCTCTTTTTAGGAATATCAAGTTGGATGATCTTATCAATCATATTTTCATCTTGATCGATTATGTACATTATCGATCAAATGATTTCATTGATCGATCACTCCTTGTCGATCATGTATCTCGAAATTATTGACTATTATTTAAATACCATTCAAACAGTCATCAAGTAATCGATCATACCTATCTAGTTGATCGATCATTTACAGTTGATAGATCATACTTGTTAACATGATCAATTATATTAGAAAAGCATCCTTGATTTCATACCATTTTTATATCCAACGACCAATTTTCTTGAGCTCCTATATAAAGGACCACGTACCATTTGTTGGAACACACACCATTTGAGTAATCACTTTTTCTCTAGAGAAGCAAAAAGCTTTAAGTGGGTGATTTCCTTTGTTGGAGTATTTGTTTATATGTGTCACTTATGTGGGAGATGGGTAAATGGATCCCTCTAGGATCCCTTTACCTCGTCCAGAGTTTAGTCCCACATCTAGCGTCTGTGGGAAGTGGAGACTCAGTGGGGGCTATATATAGACCCCCACATTCATTGTATCCTGAGAGAAAAGCAATAGACTATCAGCCTATGAGGCGTTCTCCCGTGGTTTCATCCCGCTCCTTAGGGAGTAGAATTCCATGTTAAATTCCTTGTTCTTCCATGTTTTATCTTTATTTCTCTGATTTCGCTTCCGCATTCCTATTTCTAACATGGTATCAAAGCGGGTTCGATTCTCGAGGATTTTAAGTTCTTTGTTTTCATTCTGTTTGAGATTCGATTCAACTATGGTTTGTTCTTAAAGTTCTTCCTGGAGATCATTATCATTCAAGATTAATGATGAAATTGGTCAGTACTCTAGGGTTCTAGACCCTACTTTTGTTCAACGAGCATCGCAGTCGCGCATCGCCAAGCTGCGCATCTCCAAGTCGCAACCCTCCAAGAAGCGGAGCCCCTCGCCCTTCTCCAAGCGAAGCCCCATGGTGGCTCCAGGCGGTGCTCCAGGTGGAGCCACCCCCACGCGTGCCCTCTCCAGTCCTAGCGGCTACAGTCTAGGTGACGTATCTCCAGCCCTTCCGATGCCCTCGACGACAGTGCCCTCCCGTCTGGGGCTCCTTATATTTGAGGGAGGCACTTGCAAGTTCGCCACCAACAGTCCACGGCGGCGCAAGGCAGAGGTCGTGCGATCCTCGCGCCTCTTCCTCCAACGGATGGCAGCCTCCTGGTACTCCCAGCCTCCCTTCCCACCCTTCCCGCTCTCACACACAGAGCCTAGGCGGCGCAAGGCAGAGGTCTCGTGATCTCCAGGTCGAACTCGCGCAGGCGGCGTAACCAACCACGAGCATTGCACTTCTCCTGATATGCTGTGAAATCTCTCTTTCTCCAGCAGCTCGAAGGCGACGCGTGACTCTCCCTCCCTTCGATCTTCTCCAACAGCGGCGAACCCCTGCAAGCGATGGTGTAACATTTGATTTCCAATCAAACTCGAACCTGACCCGATTAGGGTCTGATTAACCCAATAATGTCGTTGGTCAATGCCAAAAAATCTAAAATGATCAATAAATCATGAATCAAAAGTCATTCGGGTGAAATCAACCAAAAATCGATCGCATCATAATGCGTGCCCGAAAAAGCCGCGACGCAAATTCATTAACCGCAAAATAAATCGAGACCACCATAAGATCCAATTTGACGAAACGAGACCAACAGAATCGACTGTTCGTCAATCGAAGATCGTTTGATATTTTTAAAACACAAAATTTAACCCCAAACCAAAATTCGTATCTCAAAAATTTCAAGCATCCAAACCAGATCAAAAATATATCAATATTATACTCACATTGATGGTCGTCCAAAGATGATCAAATCGAAATATTACGCGTCGAAATTCGACGCTCGAAGCGCGAATACAGACAACTTTAAGTATGATAAATAAATAGAATTTTTGGTTAAAAAATAAAATAAAATAGAAATTTAAATTTCAGTAACAGTAGCAGCAGACTTCTAATGTTCTATCTAAATTCCAGCACAAAAATATATATAGAAATATATAGAATTAGCATATTATAAGTTAAATGTTGTCATCAATGATGTCATTGATGATGATGTCATCAATGACATCATTGATGCCGATGTCATATATAATTAGATTAAAAAAAAGAAAGAGGTAATGAGGAAGGTTCCAGGAACCTTCCCTACTCCCTCCCTTTTGCTACAAATCCCCAACGTTGGGATTCTTTCCTCTTTTCCTACTACCATTCCCCACAATTCCAAGGAAATTCCCCTTTTCCTTTCACCTCTCTCTTCCTCCCAAATTCCAACGACGGAGGAGTTCTCTTTTCTCTTCCTTCAAAGGTTGTAGCAGACCTTCAAAGTTGCTGTCCAGCATCTCCAAAATCTGCTGTTGCTGCTTCTTGCAAAAGGGAAGCTACCATTTCTTGCTTCAAGTCAGCCACATGCAGCCATACCTGCTGCTATGAGCCTACTATTCAGCCATTTTCCATGCAATTAGATCTCCATTTTGGAGATCTAATTAGGTACAATCTATGCCCCTTCTCTTGGCTGTTGTGCATGTGCATTTCCCCTCCTCTTGTTATCCTTTATGTAATCTAGAAATTCTCTTTTGATGTCTTCCATGAACTCTGTAGTTGAGTACACCTTTTAATAAAGAATTTGGATGATCTTGGTTCCTAAATCACTAAATTATTCTCATTAAATGTATGCATGCATTTTATGAGATCTTACTTTTCACATATTACAGTCAATATGTCCTTTCGAATGTTGAAGTTATACTAGATGATAAAAAGTCTAATAATCTTCTTCCAAGAATTTGAGAAAATGATATTTTCTCTCCCCCTCGTATATATTTATCAATCTAAGGAAGTCTGGTGAGATTATCAATTTTGTATTCTCAATACTTAGGGATACCTTGCATCAAATACGTTCCAAAACACCAAGCATATGCCTGGATAATCTTCCAGTCATATTTAATTCACTGAAAGATCTGTTACTGCTTAAATTAATTACAAAATATCAACCAAATTCCAATTCATTCTTGAAACAGTTCTATCCTTCGAGTTGCAAGTCTTTGTGACAGTCCCATGTTAACTTGGATGTCTTGTTGCCGCTGGTAAACATTAGCAACATGCATTTGTATGGTTTATATAAAACTGAAAACACACATTTATGATCGGATAAGTTGCAGTGACAAATGAATGTGCCATACATAAAGCTTCTTATATATATATATAGAGGGCCCTTCCAATGAGATGCACCTTTCCTGGGTGTATGGAAAACCCATCACGAGATCCGTTAGATCTCGATCTAGCGGTTCTTCATCCAAAAGGGTATTTTAGTCCATACATTTCCGTTTTAAATTTGAATTTAATTTCGAATTTGAAATTTATTTCGTCTTTATATTTTTCCATTTTTAGCGTGTTTGATTTGGTATTTTTTGTTCCCTTTTAGTTGCTGAATTTTCGCCAACATGGTAGCATTTTCGCGCAATGTAGATTAGCAGGTTTCTTTGTAAAATTCCGCTTGATATTGTAAAACTGCATCCTGCATTGTAAAATAAAATCACAATTAGTAATATTAATATTATAATAATTGTAATTTTGATAACACTATTGTAAAAGATCATGGACGTTTTGTAAAATCTGTATGAAGATTGTAAATCCATCAGATCCTATTATGTGTGTTTTTCACAAATGCCAAGCATCTTTGTAAAATTCGAATCCCTGTTGTAATTTTGCATCCTGCATTGTATAATAAGATCACAGTTAGTAAAAAAATGATATGCAATTGTAAAATACGATCTGAGATTGTAAAAAAAACTCGAGATTGCAAAACAATCTCAGATTGCAAAATAGGTCATTTATATTGTAAAAATACGATCTGTATTGTAAAAAAACACTCGAGATTGTAAAATAGGTCATTATATTGTAAAAACCTGGGCATGCCCTCCATCTCCAGCATCCTCTCTACCCGCACCTCCTCCGCCCTTCTCCTCCACGACCCACCTCCTCCATGCACGTCCTCCTCTGCCCACACACCTCCATTCACGCACTCCTTCAACCGTCTCCTCCATGATCCACCTCCTCCACGCTTATAAATGTAAAAAGATGATATGCTATTGTAAAATACGATCTGGGATTGTAAAAAAAAACTCGAGATTGCAAAATAGATCATTATATTGTAAAAACCTGGGCACGCCCTCCATCTCCAGCATCCTCTCTACCCGCACCTCCTCCGCCCTTCTCCTCCACGACCCACCTCCTCCATGCACGTCCTCCTCCGCCCACACACCTCCATTCACGCACTCCTTCAACTTTCTCCTCCCCTCCCCGCTTACCTTCACATCCACCAGCACGATCTCCGACGTTTGAACCTGTGGAATCGACCAGCCTCCTCCCACATGCCGTCATCGATGATCTTCGCGACGTAGGTGAACGTGATCTGTTGAGGGAGGCGATAGAGGACGTCGGAGCAGCCTCCTCCCACATGCCGTCGTCGAGAGAGAGACAAGAGAGAGAGAGAGATAGTCATCGTCGAGAGAGAGAGATAGGAGAGAGAGAGAGAGATGTGAGATAATTAAGGAGATATTTTGTTGCATTCTAAATATAGAATATACCAAAATGATCATAATGGGTTTTTCGACATTTAAAAAATATAGATAACGAGCCATTAATGATAACCATCAGATTGACTACGGATGGTTAGGATGGCGGGCTTTCCATGCACCCAGGAAAGGTGCACCTCATTAGAAATATCTCCTATATATATATATATTATTTTGACATTCAGAGCATATCTACTCTTTTTTTTTGTAAAGTAGCTGGGTATGATTGGTTGAACTTAGAAATAAAAAATCTTTAAGTTAAAAGTTGGACCTCCGTTGTATTGGTCACGATTCTACCTCCATTTATTCCCACAGCAGCTTCCTCGTAAGTTTGCCTCTAGTTTTTTTTACATATAACCAACCATGAATATATAAGAATATATAGGAAGGGTGAGTTCTGGATTGGAGAGGTTTGTGACGTTAGATGGATGACGTATATTTTGAATGGTGATTTGAATGAAACAAAGAGGAGTCAAATACAAAAGCTGAATAAGGGAGAAGCATGAACCATGAAAACTATTCAGTGAGGTCAAGGAAAGACAGTTCGACATAGATATGATACACTCAACATAGATATGCTAGAAGTATTTATATTAGTAATAACTATATTAAAGGTATCTAGATAATACACAAAACACATTCACAAACATAGCAACACTTACATCAATACATTTACCAAAAATTTTCTAATAAATCATTTATGTTGGGAAAACCAAATGACTTGTTCTTTTCCATAAGCCCTAGGCTCTCTTATATAGGAGAGTAGCCTATGGGTAAATTACATAAAGAGGATAACAGAAAAATGAAATAACAAAGAGGTACAGTTAATATAAATGCGTCAACACTCCCCCTCAAGATGGAGCATAGATATCAACCATGCTCAGCTTGGACGTACACTTCTGGAATGGGCCTCGAAGTAATGCCTTGGTGAAAATATCAGCAGTCTGATTCTCTGATGTGACATGAGATGTAGCAATGAACCCCTTCTGAACCATGTCACGTATGTAGTGACAGTCAACCTCAATGTGCTTGGTCCTCTCATGAAAAGCTGGGTTATTTGCAATGAACAAGGCGGCCTGATTGTCACACTCCAACATCATAGGAAGAGGTATATCAATACATAGATCTGCAAGTAAAGATTTCACCCACATCATTTCTGTGCTAGCCTGGGCCATTGCCCTGTATTCGGATTCAGCACTGGATCTAGCTACCACTGTCTGTTTCTTGCTTCTCCACGAAACTAGAGCATCCCCAACATAGACTGCAAATCCTGATGTGGACTTCCTGTCCTTGGGGCATCCTGCATAGTCTGCATCAGCACATGCCGTGATAGAGATCTCCTTTCCTTTCTTGAATAGCAAGCCTGCACCTGGAGATGATTTTAAATATCTCAGAATCATGTGTATTGCATCCATATGGGCCTGACGTGGTTGCTCCATGAACTGGCTCACACGACTCACTGCAAATGATATATCAGGTCTAGTGATCGTGACATACAGTAGTTTGCCTACCAGTTCTCTGTACCTTCTCTTGTCCACCTCTTCTGTGTCATCATCATAGAGCTTCATACTAGGATCCATTGGTGTCGTAGCAGGTCGACACCCTAGCATACCTGTCTCAGTCAATAGATCTGTAACATACTTCCTCTGTGACATTACTAATCCATATGGATTTCTAGCAAACTCCAGGCCCAGAAAGTATCTAAGGACTCCCAAGTCCTTGGTGACAAATTCGGTCCCCAGCCTTTCCTTTGCCTGCTTAATGCCCTGCTCATCATCACCTGTAATCAAGATATCATCAACATAAACCATGATTACAATGATACCTCTAGCCGTCTTCTGTACAAACAAGGAATGATCAGCATTGGAGCGTTTATATCCTTGTTTCTCAAAGAGGTCTGAAAGCTTTTGAAACCATGCTCTGGGGCTCTGCTTAAGGCCATAGATGGCCTTATGTAATCTGCAAACCTTGGGACACTCCCCCTCAACAGCAAAACCAGGTGGCTGTTGCATATAGACTTCCTCCTGCAAGTCGCCATACAGAAATGCATTCTTCACGTCCAGTTGATAAAGTGGCCAGTCTCTAGCAACTGCAACTGATAACAGGATCCGTAGAGTGGAATGACGCGCCACAGGGGAGAATGTGTCAAGGTAATCTACCCCATATGTCTATGTGAAGCCCCGTGCAACCAGGTGTGCCTTGTACCTGTCAATGGAACCATCTGCATTGTGCTTCACTGTAAACACCCATTTGCAACTCACCGGGCTGACATCTGGAGGTATAGGAACCAAACTCCAGGTTCCTCTGGACTGAAGTGTCGCCATTTCTTCTTCCATAGCTCGCCGCCATCTAGCATCCTGCAAAGCATCATGATGATTCCGTGGAATGTCTGTAGCTAAAAGTGCCAATGCAAACGTCCTGAAGTCTCCAGATAGCCTCTCAAAAGACACAGCTGCTGATAATGGATATTTGGCACAGCTTCTCTTCGACTTGCGTAGAGCAATTGGAACATCCAGATCATCTCTGTTCTCACCATACTCCTGTAATACATCCTGCTGAGAAATGTCGTCAGATCCATCAACATTAATATTTTCATTACATACCATAGGCGAGCTAGTTGACGGGTCAGGACCATGTGCTGGAGGAGGCCTGCGGGTGTAATGGAATGGAAGCGGGGATACTAGCGGTGGCGGTGGTGGTGGCGGTGGTGGTGGCGGTGGCGGTGGTGGTGACGGTGGTGTTGTTTGTGGCAATGTTGGTGGTGGTGCCATTAATACGGCATCAGGAGATATAGGTGGTAGCTGCATGTTTCCAGATTCTGAAAAGTACATAACAGATTCAAAAAATGTAACATCTGCACTGATCATATACCGCCGACGCACAGGATCAAAACACTTGTACCCCTTTTGAGTTCTGGAGTACCCCACAAAGACACACTTGACAGCCCTAGGAGAGAGCTTGTCAGTACCAGGCGACAACTGATGGACGAATGCGACTGACCCAAACACACGAGGAGTAAGAACGAACAAATCCTTGTCTGGATAAATGAGTGAAAAGGGAATCTGTTCATTCAAGACGGATGAGGGCATACGGTTGATTAGGTAACATGCAGTAAGAACTGCATCACCCCAGTAGGAGTAGGGAGCATTACTCTGTATAAGAAGGGATCTTGTGACATCAAGAAGATGACGGTGTTTTCTTTCAGCAATCCCATTTTGTTGAGATGTACATGCACAAGAGGTTTGGTGAATAATCCCTTTTGAGGAGTAGTAATTGACCAAAGTGTGGGTGCATAACTCTAAAGCATTATCACTTCTTACAAGTTTGATAGATGTGGAGAAAACATTCTAATTTCATTTAGAAAATGGATAATAATATTTCCTGCTTCAGATTTATTTTTCATAAGAAACACCCATGACACTCTCGAGAAATCATCCACAAAGACAATATAAAACCTGTGTCCCTGATGATCAGGCATACGACTCGGACCCCAGACATCTATATGAAACAACTCAAATTTGGAGTTACTACTCCGACCTGGACGACTGGGAAAGGACGACCTGTGATGCTTTCCCAACTGACATGCCTCACACTGGATAGGTGTGTGAGAGAGACCATAGGGTAGAACCCGACACAACTTCCTAAGCGGTAAATGACCAAAACGCAGATGCCACAGGAGAGGAGATACTTGTCCAGCAGGAGAAGATGTGGTTCCGGCAAATGGGGTCTGGTTCAGACGGTAAAGGCCTCCTTGCTCATAGCCATGACCAATGACGTTACCCGTACGGATGTCCTGAAAAATCAAAGAAGATGGATCAAAAATAGCTCGACAATGGAGATCCTTCGTAATCTGACTAATTGACAACAGATTCATAGAGAAATGCGGTGCATGTAGGACATTCTTAAGCTGCATAGAAGATGTCAATCTAATCTCCCCCTGACCCGTGATAGGGGAGTGCGTGCCATTGGCAATCACTACCGTCCGTCCTGGAGGGATCTGAGTGTATCCTGTAAGTAGACTCTAGTCGCCACATAGATGATGTGTAGCGCCCGAGTCCATGATCCATGGCAATGTATCAGATCTACTACTGTGGAGTGCAAGTGTACTACCTGAAGTACTAGTAGATGCAGAGGCAGAAGCAGCAGCATCAGTATGACTCTCTGTAGTCGGTGCTGGACCAGATGGTGGGATAATGCCCCTGAGGCGGGCAACTAGATCATCAAATCGTTGATCCAAGGTAGCAGCAGATGGTGGCTCTATTTGCTCAGCGGCTCGTGCAGATGCAGGGAATCCGTGCTTCGAATAGCATGTGTCTTCATTATGTCCGACTCGGTGGCAATATGTGCATGTTGGCCTAGTACGGCCACTCCTTCCACGAGGTCCACGTCCACGGCCCTGTTGATGAAATCCGCGGCCTCTGTTTGCCGCCATGGCTGAGGAATTCTGACTCATAGCTGCTGAAGGTACTGTGATCCTACTCAATCTGTGAAAGGCTTCCTCCATGGGAGGAATAGTCGAATCTGCCAAAATCTGAGACTGTGTTGCCTCATACTCTGGATCGAGTGCAGCGAGAAACACACCCACCATCGTCGCATTCCTGTATGTCTTCTGCTGTTCTGGCGTGGCGGTAAGGGGCATGAAGCTATAGAGCTTCTCGAACATCCCTCTCAGTGATGTGTAGAGAGAATGTAAAGGACGGCCATTCTGCTTTATTGTGAATATATCATGCTGCAGTTGCAGGATCTTCGTTTCGTTCTTTGCCTGAGAATATGTCACCGCCAGGATATCCCACATGTCTTTGGTTGTGGGTTGATGTAGAATGTCATTGGCAATTTCGATAGCCAATGTGCCAGATAGCCAGACCTTGGCATATGCATCATCTGCCTCCCATGAGGCATGGACTCCAGTCTTCTCTGCAGGCTCAGGTTCGGTAAGAATGTGCTTCTTACCTGTAGACTTCATCATACTCATGAACTGCATTGCCCACAGTTCATAGTTCGTACTTCGTACCATCCATCTTGACAATGGGCGCTGGACCACGAAATGCGCCAATAGACGGGATATCTGCCTTGTTGTCTGACATACTGGAGACGGAAGACTGGAGCGACTGACAGAAGATAATCTTTGTCTACAATGACATAGACGGGATTAGTTGCATGTGTAGACGTCAAACAACTATCCCCATGAATATGTGCGCGCTACGGTCTGGATACGGTCTGGATACGCGCGCACAGAGTTCACACGCAGGAGCGACAAGAACACGCTACTCGCGTGTGCAACTGAGACGAAGAGACGCACAGTGCGCTACTGTAATGCGCACGGATCTCGTGCACCAATGCGCACAGATGCGCACAGGTGCACGGCTGGAGCGCGCAGGCGCTAGGGCTGGAGCGCGCAGGCGCTAGGGCTGGAGTGCGCGCAGAGCTGAAGGGCTGGAGTGCGCACACGCACGCACCGATGCGCACAGGCAGTGCGCTACTAGGGCTGGAGTGCGCGCAGGCGATCGGAGAAGAACACCGCCGTAGGCGGTCAGAGGTAGGCGGCGCCGAGTAGAGAGAGAGGGGAGAGAGAGGCCGGCGGGTGGGGTGGGCTAGGGTTAGGGTTTCGAGAACTCCGGTCTAGGACCGTCGCTCTGATACCATGTTCGGAAAACCAAATGACTTGTTCTTTTCCATAAGCCCTAGGCTCTCTTATATAGGAGAGTAGCCTGTGGGTAAATTACATAAAGAGGATAACAGAAAAATAAAATAACAAAGAGGTACAGTTAATATAAATGCGTCAACAATTTAAGTATGAATACTTATTTATGAATTACAATCAAATAATATTGTCGACAAAAGAACTAGACCAATAAAGTTGACCAAAACAAAGAATGAGAGAAGAAGAAAATTCAAGTAAGAGATAGTTCATCAATGATGACAGTTAATAATGTCAATCATGGTGACCATTACGCCTGACCGTGCGAGGGCACGGTAACCCTCAACTGGACGGGAGATAGGAAGCCCAGTTCAGGCAGCGGCCGCCAAGTGCGCGGGTCTAGGATCCCAGTCCTTTTCACGGTTTTTACGCGAGCTCGCAGTGTTTTTACGCCTCGTTGGGATCCCGACTTTTGACCAATCCGCTGATCCCTTTGTTTTAGGATACCCCATGCGGGGGATCCTCGGTTTTTAGTTTTCGTACGAGCTCGTTTGCTCGTTACCGGTCGGGCCGTCTTCTAGAGTGACTTTTCCGGAGAGTCTCTCACCCGTCTCCGGGGCGTAGTTTTGGAGTAGACCTTTTCCTCTATTGGACCGCACTTCCAATTAAAGGGCGAGACGGAAGAGCCCTTTTAAAGGCTACCTCACCGCTTGAGTTTTTGGTTACTTTCTTGGCGATGCTACATCCAAATCATTCATGTCTACATTTAGGTCACCTAGGGTTACACCTGAGACAGTTGCAGTTGAGGTTTGAGGAGTTACAATTAAAGTTGAGTTGGTTGGAAGTGACTATAATAAAATTTGATTCGAAATCCCTATAAGTTAGTGGACGTGTTGGGAACTTAATTAGGATGCATTATACAACATCGCATGCCTACGAAGGCTCCCCTACCCTAAGGCGCTCCCTACGTCTTAGAGTCATAGTGTGAGGTCGCACACTTGGGAAGCACAATCATTCCTCCTTTCCATCTTGTCAGAGCGGAGCAGCTCTCAATTGTTTGAGCTCCTTTATTTAGATATATGGGGTCCAAGTCGTGTCCCTGATCACCAGGGACACCATTTTATCTGACCACGGTTGATGATTTTTCTAAACTTTCTTGGGTTTTCGTATTGAAGAATAAGTCTGTGAGACTGGATATGTTATCAAATCTTTCATTAATGAGATAAAGAATATTTTTTCTGCTAATGCCAAATATCTATGTTCTGATAATGCCTTAGAGCTCTGCACCTTGCAGCTTTCTGAGTTTCTTAGATCTCTTAACAATGTTCACAAGACCTCATGTGTTTATATATCCCAGCACAAACGTTGTCACTTACTTGATGTGACCAGAACCCTGTTGATTCAGAGTCGTGCTCCTCACGTTTACTGGGACGATGTGGTCCTCACTGCATGCAACCCAGTGAACTGCATGCCCTCCTCTGTGTTGGGAGAGAAGCTCCCTTTCTTGATTACGTTTCCCGAGAAGTACATGTTCTCCCTTGTATCTCGTGTGTTTGGATCAGTTGCTTTTGTTTATGATTTCTCACCAAGTCATGACAAGCTCTCCTTCATAATAGTCGAGTGTGTTTGTGTTGGATACTCTCATACCCAAAAGGGGCACCGTTTCTTTAATCCGCTTCGGCGGAAATATTTTGTCAGTGTTGGCGTTACTTTCTTTGAGTATGTCATGTATTTTTCTCCTACATGTAACAGAGTAGCCATATCACTCTGATGAGGAGATCTATATGCCTCCACCTCCTAATGTCATACCACCACCTACACATACTCTCGCTTTGCCTCCTCTACCACCACTACCATCTCTTGTACCTACGCATGCTCCTCCACCTGCACATGTGGCTGCTCCTGGACCACCAACTACCTTGATTGAGTTTTTGCCACGTGTGTATACTCATAGGTCTCGCTCCGTTCCTCTTGCTCACAGGTCTTCCCCATCATCCAGCATGCCTCAGGTATGTCATGAGCACATTGTTTCTACTGATGGCACTACTAAGTTGTCTGTGCAACGGGATTCCCGATAGGATGAGCAGGTATCCTCTCAAGAGGGAAACTTATAGGTTGAGGATATGACAGATGATCTTGATGTGTCGATTGCTCTGTGAAAGCATAAACGTACGTGTGCTACATATCCACTTGGCACCCATGTTTCCTTGAGCAGACTGTCAGATGATTTCAGGAGATTTACCTTGGCACTATCAGCCATGGAGATACCACAGACATATCAAGAGGTTATTTAGGGCATTCAGTCGTGTCTAGCCATGGAGGAGGAGATGGTCGCGCATCAGTCATGTGGCACTTGGAGTCTTGTTTCAGCTCTAGTTGACGCATCCATTGTTAGGTGCAATGGTTGTTAACTAAGAAGCACCATGCAGATGGTAGTGTAGATCACTATAAGGCGAGACTTGTGGCACGTGGATTCACCCAAACATATGCGGTAGACTATCATAATATTTTTTCTCCAGTTGCCAGACATTCTACTCTAAGTATCCTTCTATCTATAGTTGTGGTACGAGATTGGCCCCTCTACCAACTTGATGTGAAGAATACCATTCTATATGGTAATCTACAGGATGAGATCTACATGCAGTAGCCACCTGGGTTCGTTGTTGATGGGGAATGTCAGAAGATTTGCAGGCTACACAAAGTTATTTATGGCCTTAAGCAGAGTCCAAGAGCATGGTTCTAGAAGCTTTCGGACTAGATAAAGCAACAAGGGTTTGTGCAAGGGTTTGTGTGATCGATTGCAGATCACTCTCTGTTTGTGCACAGGACTTAGAGGGGTACAATTGTCATTCTTGTTTATGTTGATGATATTATTGTTATAGGGGATGACGAGCAAGGAATTCAGGTTGCCAAGGATTTCCTATGACAGCAGTTTGTGACCAAGAACCTTGGTAGTTTACGCTACTTCCTTAGACTGGAGTTTGCCACGAACCAGAGGTGTCTTGTGATGACCCAGAGGAGATGCATTACATATGTTCTTTCTGAGACAGGCATGTCAGATTGCAAACCTACCACTACTCCTATGGACCCAAGCATGAAGCTCTATAATGATGACACTAAGAAGGTCGACAAGAGGAGGTACGGGGAGCTTGTTGGCAAGCTCTTGTATGTGACCATTACCATGCCAAATATATCCGTTGTCGTGAGCAAAGTCAGTTTATGAAGCAGCCTAGGCAAGCACATATGGATGCAGTCCATATGATTATGAGGTATCTGAAGACATCTCCTGGCACAGGACTTCTATTCAACAAGGGTTACATCCCTTTCATGTGCAGATGCATATTATGACAGGTGTCCCAAGGATAGGAAGTCTACTTCAGGCTTTGCAGTGTTCATAGGGATTTTTCCGGTATCATGGAAGAGCAAGAAGCAGACTGTAGTTGCCAGTTCTAGTGCTGAGTCAGAATACAGGACCATGGTGCAGGCTAGCACAGAGATGATATAAGTCAGATTTGTTCTTATTGACCTGACTGTCGAGGGGCCTCTTCCCTGCACCTCCAATGCGACAACCAGGCTACTCTGTTCATCGCAAATAACCTTTCCTTCCATGAGAGGACCAAGCACATAGAGGTGGATTGTCACTACACTCGTGCAATTGTACAGAAGGGTCTTATCTCCACTACTCACATCAGCTCTGGAAACCAGACGGCATATGTACTTACAAAGTCCTTAGCCAGAGGGCCTTACCAAAGATATTGCTCCAAGCTAAGCCTGATTGATATCTACGCTCCAGCTTGAGGGGGAGTGTTGAGATATTAGTTATATTTCATATTGTTTATGTAATTTCTATTTTCTTTATCTTCTTCTCGTAAATTGTCGAACATGTTTCTCTCCTATATAAGAGAATCCTAGGGCCTCTAAATAATGAAATTCATTCTTTCATCTTCACTCGATGTAAATGGCCCCAATGGGGTTCTCCAGAACTCGTTGAGAAGAAGATGCATGATCGCATCGAAAAAAGGGCATAAGGCATCACATACGCCATAGTGCTCCTACTAGAGCATCACTTGCTCCAAACCTTCCTATGCCAAAACCCCTTAACTTAGCTCTCTTTCTATAGGTTTCACTCCGCACATTATTTTTGTGATTTGCCATCAAGAATACTAGATGATTCCTAAAGATCTCATGCATACCACATTGTTGTATAAAATTAGAAATCCAATAGAAACCCTAGTTGCTTTTTCGAACTTGGTGATGGCATGCTCATCAAAACTTTCCTAATTACACAAAATAAATTGTTGATTGAAAACTCCGGAACATAGGAATAAAAAGAGATTTCGTTGACGACAGCTTTCATAACATGAATACAGAAACACCAAACTACATAAAATCAGCAAAATAAACATTTGAACTTGTACCTGAGCAAACTTTAGAATCAACCCCGCTCTGAAACCATGTTGAAAATAAACAATATAGAAAAGTGGAATCAAGAACAAATAGAAACCATGGATTTACGTGGAACCCTATTACTTGAGGAGCTAGATAAAATCACGAAAGAAAGACGTAATAGGTTACGTTTTTTTATTAAGTTTCTCAATAAGTATAGGGGGTGTGGGGCTCTTTCAATAGTCACACCAATGTGACCACATCCCTCCAGTCCACGACGCGGGACTAAACAGTTGCACCCATATACAGCCCATACACAATTCTCTCAATAAATATCTACCTCTGAATAAGTTGCAAGTAATGTTGATATAGGGATCATAGTTGTGATTGCCCAGAAGTATGAAGGTAAACAAATGAATAGTTGATAGTAGTACTGTTGGGAGAAAAAATGAGACATATTATTGAAGGAATCCCAGGGCTCTCTTATATAGGAGAAAAGCCATGGGTTAATTACATGAGTGGTACACAAAGAAACCATAAAATATAAATCAAATACTAAGAGATAAAATTATCTCAACACTCCCCCTCAAGTTGGAGCATAGATATCAATCATGCTCAGCTTGGAACAGCACCTCTCAAATGGACCTCTAGCCAGGGCCTTGGTGAAGATGTTTGTCGCCTGATCTCCTGTGGAAACATGAGAGGTGGATATAAGACCTTTCTGGATCATGTCCCTAGTGTAATGACAGTCAACTTTGATATTCTTTGTCCGTTCATGAAAAGCAGGGTTATTGGCAATAAACAAAGCGGCTTGATTATCACATAGAAGCTTCATGGGAAGAGAAACCTCAACAGTAAGGTCGGTCAGTACTGATCTTACCCACATCATCTCTGCACATCCTTGTGCCATGGCCCTGTATTCGGATTCCGCACTAGATCTAGCCACCATTGTCTGCTTCTTGCTTTTCCATAAAACCAGTGAGCTGCCAACAAAAATAGCAAAGCGGTGGACTTTCTATCTTTGGGGCATCCTGCATAATCTGCATCTGCACATGCTGTCACATCAAGAGATGTATCCCTACTGAATATAAGGCATGAACCAGGTGAAGACTTCAAATACCTCAAGATCATATGGACAGCATCCATATGCACTTTCTTGGGCTACTCCATGAACTATTTGACTTTGCTTACTGCACAAGCAATGTCCGGTCTGGTGATGGTAACGTATAAAAGCTCCCGAACAAGCTCCATGTATCTTCTCCTATCGACTTCCTCTGTGTCCTCATCATATAGTCTCACACTTGCATCCATAGGAGTGGTAACGGGTTTACACCCGGTCATACATGTCTCAGAGAGAAGATCCATAACAAACTTCCTCTGAGTCATTACAAGGCCACGTTGGTTCCTGGCGAACCCAAGGAAGTAACGAAGATTGCCAAGGTCCTTAGTCACAAACTGTTGACCAAGGAACTCCTTGGCAGTATGAATGCCCTGCTCATCATCTCCTGTAATGACAATATCATCCACATAAACGAGAATAGCCACATTACCTCTTTTTGTCCTCTGAACAAACAGTGAGTGGTCCGCAGTGGACCGAACAAACCCTTGTTGCTCTATAAGTTCTGATAGCTTTTGATACCAAGCTCTCGGACTCTGCTTTAGGCCATAAATCGCCTTATGAAGTCTGTACACCTTCTGGGACTCTCCCTCGGTAGCAAAAAGTGGTGGTTGTTGCATGTATACTTCCTCACGTAGATCCCCATAGAGAAATGTGTTCTTTACATCAAGATGGTATAGAGGCAAGTCCCGCGAAACGGCAACAGATAGAAGGATACGTAGTGTCGAGTGTCTTGCTACTGGAGAGAAGGTGTCCTAATAGTCCACACCATAGGTTTAAGTAAAGCCTCGTGCCACAAGCCTTGCCTTGTAGCGGTCCACACCGCCATCTGCCCTCTGCTTGACCGTAAATATCCATTTGCATCTAACAACGGAGGCACCTGATGGAGCAAAGACAATGCTCCAGGTGTCGCGTGACTGTAGGGTCGCCATTTCTTCTTCCATTGCAAGTCGCCACCTGTTGTCCTGAAGCGCCTCTTGATATGTCCGTGGGATATTGGTTGTTGATAGTCCCACCACAAACTTCTTGTAATCTGCAGAAAAGTGATCCAAGGAAACATGCGCAGCAAGAGGGTACGTGGCACATTGGCGACGAGGTTTCCTTAGGGCAATAGGCATCTCCAGATCATTAGCCTCATCATCCTCTGGTATCAGTTCATCCTGTGAGCATTTAAATTACCAGTACCATCGGTAGAAATAATATGTTCATGACATACCTGAGGCATGTTGGATGATGTAGACGACGCATGAGTAGAGGGGCGAGTAGACCTGCGAGAATAAACATGGGGTAAAAATGTGGACTTGGTGGTAGGAGGTGGAGGTGGAGGTGACCGACGGGTGTAGGGTTAGGGTACGAGAACCCCGGTCTAGGACCGTTGCTCTGATACCATGTTGGGAGAAAAAATGAGACATATTATTGAAGGGATCCCAGGGCTCTCTTATATAGGAGAAAAGCCATGGGTTAATTACATGAGTGGTACACGAAGAAACCATAAAATATAAATCAGATACTAATAGATACAATTATCTCAACAAGTACCTCTGATTATATGACAGGTAATCTGAGAATGTTTCACAACTATAAACTTGCTTTTGGAAGAGAACGTGAAAACCTAGCCGATGAATCCTCTCTCATTGATACTAAAAAGAAGCATATCTATTATTGAAGATATTCTATTAAAGGATGCTCTCCATGTTCCTATTTTTTCTATTAACATGTTATATGTTTACTGTTGGAGTTATTGTTTTTTCTGGTTCATTTAAGTCATGTAACCCTTCGAGGTCATATATGTATTTTTCCCTTTTTTGTTTTTTAGGATTTCTCTATATAAGAGACCATAAACCCATGTAATAAACACAACAACTCATTCTCTTCTCCACTTGGTATCAGAACAATGGTCCAAGAATGGGGCTTATACCTAAAACCCACCGTCACCACCAGCCTCAATCCTCCTTGAGCTTTACGCGGATCCTTCTTCCTCCTCTAAGGGTCGTGCGCGAGGCCTCGATGGGTTCCCCAGTGCTGCCCGGTGCTGCCCAGGTGCTACCCTAGCATTTTAGTGCATCTTCAGGTATTGTCGGTGCTACCATCGGCTATTCCCAAGACCACCTGTGTGCTAATTCTTCAAAATCTAGCTCTCTTATGCATACGCATGTGAGTTCTAGGATGCTTTTCTGCCTTTCTATGCACATTTGATCAACAACGGAACTTTGATCTCTCTATCTGACCATCATGGCATCTACTTCTGCCGAGACGAAGTTTTTGTCCACTCAATCTTCTATGTTGACACAAGGTACTGCTATCAAACTGAAGGGCAACAAAAACTATATGCTCAGGTCTTGCTCTTTTAAGGTGTCCATTGGTGGTCATCGAAAGGTTCATTCTGTTTTCTGAAGTGGGATTGCTTCTCTCGATCGGCTAATCTTATTCAAGTAAGAATAAGATATTTTTTTGTAGAATTTTTTGTGCGTTTTTTGCAGGGTTTTATCAGTGAGGACGCTATATACATCGGATACCGGATTATATTATTATCTTTTGGATAACATTTTTTGTAGAAGACACGCATCTTTCAGGTAATTTTACTCAGGTTTTTTTTTAATTTAACAAGTAATTAGATGTGCAAAATTGATAGTTAGTTAAAATATATTTCAAAAAAATTCTTGTTTATATTTAACGGTAAATCATTTGTCTATGAAGTAACCTAAAAATGTTAAAAAATAGTAATTGTAAATGTAATATGGATTTTTTTAATGTCACTCAAATTAGACATTTTATTAGGAGATTTTTGTAATAATTATTAAAAAATCGAAATTAATTAAATAGGGGACAGTAGACATTTTATTAGGAGATTTTTGTAATAATTATTAAAAAAATCGAAATTAATTAAAAAGGGACATTAGACATTACATTAGCATTTCATTCATTTAGATTTAAAAGTGCACATATTCATGTTAAAATTACTGTCATTTAGAATTGGAATCGAGCGCCGAGGGGGTCTCTATACAGTGCTGGCAGGACTCACTGTGGTGAGCACCGATGAGTCCCCAAGACCAGACTTTTGGATTCCATATCTGAGTGATTAGTATATCATTTAAATTATTGATTATTAGAGATAACATCCGACTGAAATGTCAATTAAACTAATTGTTACATCCGATTATTAAGTTATTATTTTGAGTAATTAAACTAATTAAATCATTATTTTATTCGTATAGATGACCTCCAACACCGCTCATGTCTTAATATATTAGGGAGGATCGATTGATGTCTCTGATGACCACGTAGAATATATTGGGGGCAAGAAACGGATGGTTACATTACCATGCCAATTAACATACATTGGCTTACTGTCTCGAGTCTCTGAAGTCACTAATCTCCCGCTCAACCAGTATATACTTACATTAACTTGTAAGTGGTTGTATGAGGGATCAACTTTCTTTGCAGTACCGATTGACAATGATGAATCAACATTAGCAATGTTGAGTTCAATCGTCGATGTGAGATTTATCCATCTCTTTGTACAAGCTACTCCCTTTAATATGCAAAATATGTCATCATCTTCGAGGTAAAATTAATCACATTCAAATTATAGAGTAATTTCACCATTTATATTTAAACTAGCAAAGATTTAAATTAATCAGGCAAACAAATGAGACCATGTTTGAGGATATCAAAGGGTCATCACAAGTAAATGTAGAAGATGATTTAGTGACAGAAATATCCGAAGAAAATGAGGAGTCCGAAAATGACGAGCCAGAAAATGATACTCAAACATTAGAAGAAAATATTGGTGGTAATAGTTGTCATGATTTTGGATATGGTTCGCTAGTTCTAGCCGTAGGTAATGAGGAAAGGGGGAACTCATATTCTGCTAATAACGATGATGCTGAAGAAGAACCGATGGAGGAGTTACCTCACGTTTTTTATCATGAAATTGCAGAAGCAAAAGATGTAGTATTTGTAGAGAGTCAATCAGAACCCACCGATGATTCCGGACTAAGTTATTGATTAGGTAGGAGTTATAAGTCGAAAAGGGATCTACAATACGATTTACAGAAATGGAGCATGGAAAATCATATGCAATACAAACCCAAGGCGTCAAACAAGAATATTTTTACTGTTGTTTGTATTTATGATGATTGTGGATGGCGTTTACATGCATCAGAAAGGAAATCGCGAGGAGATTTGTACGTTTCAGGATATAGGAGGAAGCACACATGCAGAAATCCTGTCCTTTTAGTAAAACATCGTCAATGCACTTCTGTTTTTGTAGCGCAGTATATTTTATCTTCCTTTAAAGCAAAAGTTAGTATGACCCCAGGAGCGATAATGTACAAGATAAAGGACGAGTTGAAAACTGAAATCAACTACATGACAGCTTGGAATGCTAGACGTCGTGCAATGGATATGTTTTATGGAAATGAGGTTGACTCATATCGTGATCTTCGAAGATTCATTCGTGCTTTAGAACGACATAACCCTGGCACATATGACAGTAGAAGGTCAAAACGACAGCACTATACATTTTCAGAGAGTGTTTGTAGCGTTTGGAGCGTATCGTAGAGCATTCAGATTTTGTCGACCTGTTTTGTCTATTGACGGAACACATCTATACAGGAGATACGCCGGTCACATGTACGTAGTCACAGCAATTGACGCCAATAATGGCCTTTTTCCGTTGGCATTTGCCATTGCTGAAAAGAACGAGAATATTTCGACATGGGGCTGGTTTTTGAATTTATTAAAACAAATTATCGATCGTCGGGACATTTGTTTTATAAGTGATCGCTTCCCTGGTCTAAAGAATGTTGTACGTGATTTATTTCCACCGGAAGAGGGATTCACGCATCGTCATTGTCTCAGACACATGCGTGCAAACATGCAGAGAGCCGGTCATAGAAATCGTACAATTCTAAGTCGATTCTACGCTGCTGGACAAGAACCATGTCAGAACAAGTTCAACAGTATGATGCGTGAAATTTTCATTCTAGATAGAAGTGCTTTCGAGTGGATCGGATCTCAGGACAATGGCGATCAGAGATATTGGGCATTAAGTTTAGATGATGGACATCGTTATGGACATATGACAACCAATATATCTGAAAATTTTAACGGTGCCTTTAGAGGAGCACGTGGTTACCAATTATTTCTTTCATCCTAACAGTATTCCTTAGAATAAATGGCTATTTCAATTATCGTCGTGAGGAGTCAGAAGGAATGACTACATATTTGACTAAGAAATATGAAGAGTTGTTTGATAAACAAACCAGGGATGCAGAAGCATGTCACGTTGAAAGATTTTCGTTAACTCAGTTTCAAGTCTCCGATCGTGATGGATTTACACATGAAGTCAATCTAAATGGTCGAGAAAGTGAGTGCATGTGCGGGTTTATGCAGATGAAACACTTTGTATGTCCACATGTTATTGCCGCAGCTTCAAATACTCGTACTCACGTAGATAACTACGATCTATGTTCGCAGTACTTCTCCAGCGATTATTACCGTCAGGCATACAACTTCTACTTTCATCCCATACCTGATAGACGTTATTGGGAAGAGGAAGATGCTATTGTTATGTTACCTCCAAAAATGGGAAAGAGAAATGTCGGAAGACTTGTGCGGGGAAGAATTAGAAATGAAATGAACGAAATGTGCGTACGACCAAAATTATGTAAAATCTGCAAGCAACCAGGACATAATAGATTAAGTTGTCCACGCAGAACATAGGCACACTCGGATTTGTAAGGGTAATTTAATTTCATTGTTAATATGTCATTTTCTTTACAAATTTATAGTTCTTTTTTCATAACATTTGTAATTATTAATGTAGATGGCACAGATGGATAGACTTCCTAGACCAGTAGATACCTCAGTATTGTATATGCAGAATGACCATCGATCATCACAACCTAGTAGTTCGGTAAGTACTTTTTATAATTTTAAAAATTTACTAGTTCGGTAATACTGTTTCTTATTTTTTATTCAATATATATTACAGATTCGATTTGTAGAGCATAATGAGTTACTGAACTCCATTTCTGACAAGAAGAGTGGCGTAGTAGAACGATTAATAGAAGCGTCGGGTTTCTCATGTGTGGTGAACATGAGAAGAGTCCAAATGGATCCATCATTATTGACCAGCTTACTAGAGAGATGGAGACCTGAGACACACACATTTCACCTACGCTTAGGGGAGGCTACTATTACTCTTCAGGATATGGGATTAATTAGTGGTTTAAGAGTTGATGGTCTACCTGTAACTGGTCGGGATTCTCCGCCTGGTGGATGGGATGCAGAGTGCTTGAGTTTGTTAGGAGTAGTACCCACTCGGATAAAGAGTGGAAAAGTAAAGCTATCTTGGATACGCGACGTCTTCTTTAACACAGAACATCCGTTGCAAGGTATTGATGACGAACAACAAGCGACTCGTGTGGTTAGAGCACTCATTTTTTATCATATAGGATGTAGTGTACTTGCAGACAGCAGCGGAGATATGGTGCCTCTAAGGTATGCGTTAATGATTGACTGCATCCTATCACCATACGATCCTAATTTTTTTACTAAAATACAGATGATTTGGACACCATACGCTGAAGTTGAGATATCACAATTGCATCCTATCTGCAGAAGTGGTCAGCCTATATGGATGAGTCGAGTTCCACTTATTTGTTACGATCTTGTAGTGATGCACCTACATGATCGTGTGATGCGACAATTTGGGATGCGTCAGCACATTCCTCTTTCCGTGGAGAGGATAAACGTTGTATCTAGACGTAACAAAACCCGAAGTGGGGACATCCTAAACTGGGCTACTATACATCGACAGTACGTGGATCGTTGGGAGGACAGGGAAGCCGCAGTTGTTCATGAGCACCCGGATTCCAATACCGATATTTATATGCAATGGTATTGGAATATAACTAGAAGATGGATCCAAACACAAATTCCTTCTCCTGTAGTAGCTTACCGACCACACAGACCAATGGAAAGACGTCTGGTATGTTTAAAAAGTCTACTTATTCTACTGAGATTCTTTTAAATTATTCCTATTATATTTGTAAATGGATTAGGTTGATACAATTGTACAAGGAAGAAACAGTATGGAACAACTTAGACGATCGAAGGACTTACCTACCAACATGAGGACAACGGTCGAAAATAAAATTAACATGTTCGATGAAACACTCAACATGTTCTCCTTGATGTATCCCTTCCATCAATATGAGCATCAACAATTCATGCCATCACAGGAGCATCATACTTCGGGAGCATCAGGTTTTGTGATTTCTTTCTTACAAATGTAAACTAATTTTTTATCTTAAAATCGTGAATTTATATAATTATATGTTGTAAATTGTACAGGAAGGGAGTACACGGAATATGGTGGGGAGGGGACTCAACCACCACCGATGTTTGCTAGTTCAGGTTTTAGTTATTTATTTATGTATAGTCAACTCTTATCCATATATCGAATTTTAGACATATAAATACAGCTCCTCATAAAATATAGCAGGACTCGGTGAGCAGGCATTTTCCCAGGGTCAGACAATGGAGGAGTCAATATTTGGCACCTCGGGAATGACGTCTGCAGGATATGGCAGGCAAGGGTACTCATCAGGTCATCAAGGACTAGCATCTCATTATGACCAAACCGGATTTGGAGATTCAGGTAATAAAATGACTAAATAAAATAACTAATTTTTATCTTATGTATTAATTTCTAAAAGATGAATATCTCATTCTTGCAGGATATGGAGAAGCTTTCAGTAAATCGCAATTTGCAGGATCATCATTTGCTGGTCCTTCGAGTCAGGGATACAGCAGGCAGGAAGTTCCACCAATTCAACCTGGATTCGTATCTACAGGTAAAATTGTACTTAATTTATTACATTGCATTATCCTCTTACTTATTAAGTATTTTATGTGACATATAATGTAATTAACATCTTTCAGGTATGAGCTATATCGAGTATGGCTTTAGAGGGTCTCAAATCGGTGAAGCCGGATTTATAGGTTCAGGTATAAATATATTATTGAATATACGAACTCATTTCAATACGTTACGTTTAAATTTTGTGATACTTATAACAATGAAAATGTCTCAATCTTGTAGGACCATCGCTTGTTGGACCTTCGAGTCAATTTGACTCTGGACCCTCTCAGCTCATACCGTCTACTCAATATAGTTCAGGAGATTTGCAGTCGCAGATATTTGATAGTGTTCGGCAAATGGAGGCAACTGATTTTGATAGACAGTTGTTTGGTATATCCACGATACCACAATAACGTCCGGAGCTGCCTCGAAGACCTTCTCCCGGAGTAAGGATCACTGAGCCTCCTCCATCAGAGCCGCCTCGCCATTCAACAAGTGTACGAACGTCAAGTAATCAAGAATCACAAACAATCGAACCGCCACGGAAGTCATCAGCTATACCGCATCCTCCAGGGCACGTTCCAACGCATTCAGAACAAATGTCCAAGCAGAAGAAGAAGAAGACAACACATGAGGAGACTCACAAAAAATTGGGAGATGGAGGGAAAGGAAACGACAAGGGAGGTGGTGCATGAGGTGGAGGAGGAGGTCTGAAGGGATTTCTGAAGATATGGAAAGTTTAAGTTATTGTAATTTTTTTTCTTATTATTTGTAAACTCATATTTCTTCTCTTATGATTTTAATAAAATACTTGTAATTTTTTTAAATTAATTCATGTCAAGTTGTATCTTGTTGAGTTCACATATATCAATGGTAAATGATGTTGTTCACACTCTCAATTTCTTTATATTTACTATAATATTGTTGATATGTCAATTATAAATATTCTAAGTATGTATCAATAATGAAGAATATAATAAAAAAATAGAGATATACTTAACATTTTACAATAACATAAGAAGATGAGACCACGAAGCTCTACTGATAGATCAAAAATATTGTGATGAAGGAAAATATTGAAAGCCTATTAAATTTATTTTATTTTTTAAAATTATTTACATAATTCCTCAAATGTCCTCAAATGAACATAATAATAATTGTAGAATAATATTTTGTAAAATTATTTACATAATTCCTCAACATATTTTTAAATTATTCGTATCTAATGAACATAATAATAATTTGTAGTATCTGGTAGTACTGAAATTGAATTACACTATTAACGGGGTTTGTTTTGTAAAATGCCATTCCCAAATCGGCACCTGAGGTGCCGATTTGGCGCCTCTGTCCAAATCGGCACCTCAGGTGCCGATTTGGAGGGGGCTCCCCAAATCGGCACCTCAGGTGCCGATAGATACCTATTTTTTAATTTTTTTTCCTCCGTGCTTATTTAATTAATTATGATTTTCTTAATGATTATTTAAAAAAAATCCCGATTAGGAGATGGATACCCTTACCACCCATAGCACGTAGGATCATGAATCGTACCCCCAGGAGTTTAACATGTGGCTTGCAGATGAGTCTTCACGATTAAACAATCGTCTAATGGGTCCATGGACATATTGAAAGTAAGATTAGTTGCAAAAGGCTTCATACAAACCTACTGGGTTGATTACTTTGAGACATCTCCAATTGCCAGATGGGGTCCATACGCACCATTCTTTCTGTTGCTGCTAATAAGGCCTGACCAATTTTTCAACTTGATGTGAAGAATACCTTCCTCCATGGTGACTGCGAAGAGAAGGTTTATATGATGCCACCATCGAGTTATGCAGTCGAGGGGGAGTGCATATACCGTCTACGTAAGGCCAACTATGGCCTGAAAAGCAAAGCCCTATGGCATGGTTTGATAGACTAACTACTGAGATCAACACTCTAGGGTTTCAAAGGACGGCATCTGACTAATCTGTATTCGTCATATGACAGTCTACTTGCACCATCAGTCTTGTTGTCTATGTTGATGATATGGTTGTCACTGGAGATGACGGGGCCGACATTTCAAAGATCAAGACCTTCCTCCAGAAGGTCTTTATCACGAAGGATCTTGGATAACTCAATTACCTTCTTGACATTGAGGTGATAAGCACTGCAGAGAAGCTCCATCTCTCACAGAGGAAGTATTGTCTTGACATCTAATTGAGGCTGGACTACTTGGATGCAAGCCATATGGCATCCTTGTAGAAGTGAGGAAACATTCCACATCTATTGATCATGTGTTTGAGGATACTACACGGTATAAAAGCCTAGTAGATAAACTTCTCTATTTCATTGTTACTAGGCAAGATATATCATATGTTGTGAGCAGAGCCAGCCAGTACATGGAGAGATGTTTTTACAGTCATCAGCATAATGATTTCCTGATCCTTCGATACTTGAAGGAGTCTCCCAAACATGGACTCTTCAATGGGGTCAATGGTCACATTGATGTCTCCGCCTTCATTTCACCTGAGGACAGTCAATCCACTACAAGTTACGCCATGCTCGTTGGGAGGAATATAGTTACTAGGCGAAGCAAGAAGCGGACAATAATCTCCATCAAGTATAGAGGTAGAATACAAGGCAATGGCCCAAGCCACCTGTGAGATCACACGACTTATCTCTTTTCTACAAGAGCTTAGACTTTCAGTGGCTACTTACGTACCTTTATATTATGACAACAAGTTCGCTGTGTACATCGCCACCAATCTTGTTTTCAATGAGAGGACCAAACACATTAAGGTTGATTGTCACTTCATTCGTGACGAAATACGATGAGGAAAGATTACCACTCCACACATCGTCATTGAACATCAGCTTGCGAACATCTTCACGAAGACACTATCGAAGAAGCACCTCTCGTATTTGATTTCCAAGTCGAGCATGATCAATAGATATGTTCCAACCTGAAGGGGAGTACTAGAGTTATGGTGTTTTCTATTTTATTTGAGTCGTGCAACCATCCATGGTCATATATGTATTCTCTTTCTTTACTCTCTAGGGTTTCTCTCTATATAAGAGACCCTAGACCCATGGAATAAACACAACCTATTTCTTCTCCACATTTACCAGATAGCCAAAGATCTTAATTAACAGTTAATACTTGATGCTCACTCGCTTGTTTTGAAAAACTTATAGACAACAAAGTAAATTGGGATTAAACTCATACTTCATAATTTCTATCTTATTCCAACTCATGTTGTCTCTACTTTGAATTACTTATAAAGTTTAAAAGGGGTCGAGGATCTCCATACTATTCAGCATTGGCATGAGGGGATTGGTTGGTTTTGCTATCCTTCAACACTTATTTCATGATTATGTAATAAAGTGGAATTAAAATTAATTTTTCCAAAGTGTGAAAATGTTTAAGCACAATAGAATTATTTATCATGTTTCTTCATGCAAGTATTTCTAATACTATCAAATTAAAAAATAAATAATTAAATTCAAATCAAACATTAAGCATATTAGATTAAGTTTGATTTTAGAAAAAAAAGAAAAAATTTAAAAAAATTGTCCATGTAAAAATCAGCCAACTAGTCGTGTGATCAACTATTGATAGAGTAGTCAATAGTTAGTCAACACCCCACCAACTCAACTAGTCGGGCTAGTCGGCCAACTTTTACAACTATGCATGATATAAAATCCATATAAGACCATTAAACATAATGATTATCATATGATTTATCCTTTGACTAATTAAAAAGGTGGAAAGTACTTTCAAATAGCATCGAGCAACCCCTAGTGATAATTAATTTGAAGAGATTACTCAAGAGTGTAAATCCATCACCTTACTACAAGAGAGATATTGGACTACTACAGTGAGCACGTTTTGAACTTAAGCAGAAGAGAATAGATACCCAAAGTATGTTCAACAACAACAAAGCCTTTTCCCACATTAAGTGACGTCAGATAGATACCCAAAGTATATTGTTACATGGAAATTTGACAAAAGAAGCGAAAGTCATTATGAGAATGGAGATCTACTACTTTACAACTTAGGCCATTGCCAAAGGAAATGGTGTCCTAGGATCTAACAGGGTTACAATCCAACTCATTATAATTTGATTCATTGCCAGAGACTCATTTATAAATTCTAAGCATCGACCATACAACAACAACAAAGCCTTTTCCCACATTAAGTAGGATCAGTCACATGGATTCTTTGCTTCCATTCAGATCTATCTTGAGTCATTCTCGGGTTTAGATCCAAAAAACTAACATTGCTTCATTTATATCAGGATATGAATCAATTTAGATCATTATATCACAAAACATGTCATTACAAGCCTGCATACATTGTACAATTAGCAAATAAAAAATACTTGCATAACCATCACTTTAGATGGTCTGCACCAATATTGGGATAGTATACTCACCGATATAAAAAGCCGTCCATACTTTCCAAAAGCAGCTTCACCAATATCAGGATAGCTCACGATGCCTTCTTTGCTCTCAAAACAATGCTTCATCAAAATGCCAGTATAACAGCAAACAATTGCGAAGAGAACCAAAAGAGATAAACTGGCCCAACCAGCTTCTTTTACTGTAAATGGTGCAGAAAGAAGGCCAACACCAGCCAAGACATTCAAGCCTATTTGACATGAGAAATGAAGTAGGTGAAGAAGGCATCTTATTCAACAAAAGAAATACACTGAAGAACACAGTTAGCACCAATCTTTCAGTATTGAAAGTTATCCTTGCATGAAGAAATTCAACATTGTCATGGTGATGCAAGTGAATACCATTGAAAACAGTCTGTGTTAAGCTGCATCCTTGACCACTATACCCTTCCTCCACATTTTGTGCATAGAAAGATGGTATTCTGTCTGTGGCCGAACAAAAAGACCTTGTATTTTTAGCTGACTCTTGCCGATCGATGGGGCCGTCTAAAAGAAGAGGTAATTGTGCATCTAGATCTTTTACGCTTTGACCCCGCAGATCGGAACCTGATCTATAACTAGACGTACGCCCAAGGAATCCAAAACCAGGTGATGCGGTGATAGTATAAGAATTGGTTGTCTCTCTGCCAACATAAGATCATTAGAACATGCATAGAGATAGATGAACCCCAAAAACAAGATTTTAAAATTTGAATGGACAACGAAGAGAGTCGCATTTGAAAAAGTAGCACATAACCTTCCATTTGTATATATGCAATGAGCATTGACTAAAATAATGCAGAAAAATGAATATAGCAGAGCACTATGAAAGATGTATAACTAACCAAATCGATACAACTTATTTGCACTTTCCATACATGACAAATATATAGCTAATCATTTAATAACTACTAATCAATGACTCCGCGACAAAACCAATGAACTCATAGAGATGTTACTGTCTAGAATTACAGTGAGACTATAGAATAAAACAACATAGCAAGATATTTTAAATGCAAAACACGAGTTCTTTAATTAAAAGAATGGAACATTCATCGAATATAGTCAAACAACTTATGCATAACATAACTTGCATAATCATACCCCATCCATACTCAGTCAAACGGAAATCAATGCAGCTCTCACAGCCTCCAAAATGCTGACAAAAATAACAAACGGAGACGAAGAAAATCATTTTATAGCCAGCAACATTTTGCAATATTTCTGGATAAACTATTTTTCTGCTATTCAAGTTCAGATACAGGATTCAAAAAGGAAAAACACTTTAGTATTTTAAAATTAAGACAATTATCAAAGAAAAACAGGGAAAAAAGGTACGAAGAATAAACACCATAGTTCTGTAATCTATGTCCAACATCGGGTTCCACAAGAGAAAAGTAGTGTCATTGTTTCATTCCATGTGGGATTGTTTTGGTTGGACGAATAAGCCCACTTAATACGTGTTTCAGCAGGATTATGATGACCCGGGTGAAAGGTAGAATAGACGAGATTACTTGATCTAATTGGAAGAAGGAATTAGGTTAATCCATGACTTTATGCTGCCTAATATATCATGACGCCCATATGTTCCCCTCCCTTTTCCCATCCATCGATCTCTTGTTAAGTGGATGGCTGGCAAAGAATCATAGTCAACCTCCTCTAGGTTTTGTTCAACCACTTCAGTAATTTCCGTATAATGAATAGATGGGTTCTAAAGAGAGTAATGTATATGCGACGTGGCATATCTCTGTTGAATTGAGGATGCACAAAAATTAGTGTTCCTCTCCCTCTAGCACTACCACTTTCCATTTTAGGTCCACAAACCGTAACCCCATTGCTCATTCTTTCCTCTATAACATTGTACCTACACCCCTCCAGACACACACGCACACACATGCACAAAACTACACAATGGAAGGAAAAAATAAAAGAGATGATGAAGAATGAATACTCTAACAATGTACGGGGACTCGAGAGAGTATATCACCATGTATACAACATCATACATATAGTGGAAAATAAGGGGCACCAGAGCTCCCAACCATTAAACAGTTGGTCTCACATTGCGAAATGCCTTGTAAAAACAATCCCTTGCGTACTTGTTTCTGTGTGCACGCACCTTCTGCATATTCTTGATGTTGGTTATGCCAGGGCCTCATGTAATGGCGGCTCCACTATCTATCATATGGTGTTGTATGCGCAAACGACATTATGCTAGCTCTGTAGACAACATGCTCCATTTCCCCTCCCTCATTAGCGCAAGAAAAAGCTTGTTCTATCCAATCACGAGGTCTCCCCTAGATCCACATGATGAAACCCAGTTTCACTGTATTAATTCACTGATATCAACCCCCTAGCTTAGACTAAGTGTCAATAAAAAATCAGATAAATCTTTGTATATATTTGAGTCTTAGAATAAATTAAAAATACAAAAAAAAATAAAAGCAAAATGCGTAGTGTTTTTATGCCCTTAAAAACGCTCACAAAAATATTTCTCCCTTTGTTTGACCTCGTCTCCATTTTTGGTCAACATGAAACTTGTAGATCTCATCGAGATCTACAACTTTCATGTTTTGAGTTTTTCCAAATTCGGTCATTTTCTCCACCCTTTTTCCGTGTTTTTATTCTGGAATAACCTGATTAGGCCATGTGGTGCTTTCTGATTGCGCCACGAGGCCCGCTTCTTTGAGCGCCACGCATCCACCAATTTCCACCGTCCGATCGCTTCTTTCTCCTTCCATCCCAATTGTTCCTTCCCGCAACCTATCCCCACCATCCGATCAACCATCAGATTAAATCCCGTCCGTCTGCCAGCGCCTCTTCATCCTACCGCCACGTGGCAACCTCCCAGCCGCCCGATCATCTCCCGGAGCATTCATCGCCACCACATGTTTCCGCTCCATCCCTAGCCCTCTGATCCACTTGCTTGTTCTCATCTGGACCGTCTGCTACCGCTTGTCTTCTTCTCTCACCATGTGTCTTGTCCGTAGCCGCACGATCTCCTCCAAACTCTCCAACTCAACCGCACTTATGCGTCGTGTTCTCCACCCTTCGATCCACCCTCAGATCACATCTCATCCATCTATTCCCGTCTGCCTACCAGCTCGCCACGTGGCGCTCTCTTAGCCATCGATGATGCACTACATCGATCTAATCCGAACCGCGTCTGCGTGCCCTTCTCTTGACCGTTGGATCGCAACGGTCACGACTCCATCTTCTTCCTCCGAATCTACCTCTCACCCACGTTTCCCACCTCACGCACACACTTCCCCATTTTCATTTTCGCCGCCTCCTCATCCACCCTCGCCACTCTCCGACTACCCCACGACGTAGCCCGGTCCTCCACCTTCCTCGCGGCCAACCACTCGCCCCACAACGCCCTCTATCTCGCTCCACATCTCCTCCGTTACCCATGACCTCTACCACCATCTGCCATAATCGTTCCACCTTCAAATAGCCCTTCGTCGGCCACCATTACCGGCGTCCACTTGTAGGTGGGGCTCCGCCCAACACCACTCCCACCTCTCCGTGACAGGGGGAGGTCAGATTGATGATGCCATGACGACGACGCCTCCGGTGTCGACCCCTGGCCATGGTAGGCCAGGTCTGCGGTGCTCCGCCACCGCCGAGCTGTCCCCAGTCGCCGCGGGGGTCCAGCGAAGACCCGAGGTCCACCTAGGACCTCAAGCCCAGGCTCCTCGCTCCGCCAAAACCTCAGGTAATCTCCTTTGATCATCCTCTGCCTTTCTTTCAATTTCTCTCAGCCTTCAACTCGCACGTTCTCCTTCCGTTGATCATCTCTCAATCTTCACCACACATCAACCATTCACGCGCTCACCTCTACATAGTTTATCGCTCCTTCGCAACCCCATATCTCTCCGCCTCCCCTCTTCTCCAAGCTCGCTGGAGAAGACGACCGGGCCTCTCGCTTCTTCGCCCCGCAAGGCCTCCACATCACTTCACTCCGCACACACTTTGCACGAGCACGCGCTTCGGCTATTTGCACTGACATTGCAGGAACTTCGTCAATGGTCGGAGCATTCATCGGAGGACTTTCATGCAGCTTCGTCTCCGGCTTCATGAGTCCACCGAGTCCTCCCGGTCTTCCAATCGCTTCGTCGAGCTTCCATGGTGCCATCTAGCTATTCAGGAGTGGTCGGGGATGTTCACCGAGCTTGATAGAAGGTGGTGGAGCAATGGGGGCCTCGTCGGAGCGTCGATGTTGCCGCCACCCTCACGGCGGAGGAGAGAAAGCCAGAGCATACAGGCACCGTACGATTGCCAAGATCGGACGGTCTCCCTTAGGCCACGTACACACCTCCCAGGAGCGTACAGCCACCACCCGATCCCCGTGATCGCATGGTTCACTGCGCCACATGTGTCATATCCAAGCAGGGGCAGTAACCATCCAATCTTGATGATCGGACGATCCAAGTGGAGCCACGTCATCACCCCGAGCCTACTCTCCGCACCTTTAGGCTCGGGGTGCCCGAGCCTCGCCCAAGCCTCCAGAGCCTCGCTCCGGGTCTGAGCCAGCTCCTGAGCCTATTCCGAGCCTCTGTCCGACCCTCCAATGACTACCGAGCCTTGTCCCATGTGGTCATGCACGTGAGGTCGGGGTAAATTGCAGAGAGGCCCCGCAACTTTTTATATTTGTAGATAGGTCCTGCCATCACGTGATAGCCACGCTCGCTTGGGGTAAATTGCACCCAACCCCCTACGGGTTTTAATAATTGCAATTATAACCCGCACATGTGGGTAATTTACAGGGAAGGCCTCGTGACTTCTGTTATTTACATTTTAGTCCTTCCAGGGACTTGTTTGCTATTTATTTTCATTTTTTCCTTGCGTTTATGCCCTTGATTTCTTTTATGAATATCTTGAGCATCTGAGCTTCGTTTGAGTTGATTTCAGTTACATTTTGAAGCTTCTTTTACGATCTTTCTAATGGCATAACTATCTTTCTGTTTTAAACACTTTGGATTATGTTGATTAATTTTAATTACATAGTGTCGCTTGCTCAATGATCTTTATGCTATTATGTAACTTGTCAATTCAGATTGCTCCATAAATATATTCTGAAATTGCTTACATATTAATTGCTCAATGATTGCACCTAGGTAGGGTATATTTGCACTTGTAACATAGCATCTTGTTGCATGATAAAAATCAAATAAAAGTGTTCGTTACATGTTTCTTTATGTATGTGTTTGCATTTAATGTCTCTTTGTGCACTTTGTCCTATGGATTTTAATTTAACACTTGATCTAAATAATAAGAGTCTAAGTATATACTTAAGAGGCTCGTGTCCCTGAGTTCGACCTTGAGCCTGCCCAAGTAAAATAAAAATCAATCGCTTGATGTTAATTGATATTGTTTTTAAGCGATCTTTGATGGATCCTAATTTACCCGACTGCAACGAACATGTTCTTTTAATCACTTAAAATGGTTGAATTAAGAGGGTGAATTTCGAGTTTGTCAAATGGCGTCGTTGATAGGGACACGGCTCATCTTTTGTATATTTAGATTTTTAATATTTAACTGAGTGTTAATTTCTAAATTCGTAGGTCATGATGTTGTCTTGCATTATTAATCTTTATTCGATTGATGTCTAACGCACATTTTTATGGCAGGGCCCTTGGGATCAAGGAGGCGAAGAACAGTTGTTCCTCACTGCGAGGAGCCACAGAAGCAAACATTGGAGGAAAATCGAAGAGAAAAAAAATGTGTTTCTTGCATTTTTATTTTCCATATAATAATCGTCTTTATAGCGGCCTTCGTTCGAAGACTCGCGTGTGTAAATGAACAAGGTATATGTGGTTGTGTGGGGATCGCCCCACTTGAGTGTCGACCTAGGATCAGGCACGCGGCTCTCTGAGCTATCTCGCACATTTTTATTCTACGTATTTGATCGTAGGTAGGACACACAATAATTCTAGACGCGCATAGACTTCGCTTCACTTAGCCAAAAATTCAATCTTTTCTTCCCCGCTAATAGAAGCATGTTAGGTGTGGTTCTTCATCGACTTGCATATATTTGGTTTTGGTTCTAATTCAGTCTGGTTTCCATGAAATTTTGCTCAAGATACTGCAAGTTTTATCTTAGCATAGTTCATGATTTTATCGATTGCATGGTTATTTCTCGACCTCCCTTCATGGCTTGATCACCTAGGTTAATGAAAATTGAGAATGAGCGGTAGACGATTGATTGATTGATTTATGCTCACATTTAAACAGTGATAACCTTAAGCTTAAAATTAGGACTGATAAATGCAAGTTGACCTAAAATGGAGTAAAATCATGTTTTGGGGGAGCAACACCCTTGTTTTTTTGGGATGATTTTATTTGACATATTTCTTCATCCTTACGTAAATTAGAATGTTTTAATCACCAATAAAAATGACAAGATAATCAACCAACACTTGTTGCTTTCACGTGTGAGTTGGTGAATTAAAAAGGGTATTCCATGCTTGATTGAGCCTTGATTGCTCCGACACCCTCCCCTAGACCTTAGGTGCTCTATTCATCTTCGAAGATTCATTCGTTCACATGTACATCCATCATAACTTCTTCGTTCCCATCAAGTCTCCCCAGCTTCATCTATCCATCTCTTTAATTAGGCTACTCTCAGCCTAAGTATAGGGGGGCATGAGTCCCCGTGATTTTCTTACTCATCTTTCATTTCCTTGATACTTAGGTTATTTCTAACCTAAGTATAGGGGGTGTCCTCTTCAGTTCATGTATAGTCTTTTATACTTAAATGGAGCTTTGGCTTTGTATCATCTAGTGCTATGAGGACATAGCAAAGTTTAAGTATAGGGGGGTATACCGTATATACAGTATACGTACTTTAGCTATATTTTGAAAATTTTTGAAAAATTGTAAACTTTTTAGGCTAAAGTATAATCTTTTGAACTAAGTGGACAAAATGTTTACAAAACTTTGGAAAATTTTCAATATTATGTTACATTATTTTTTAGGGAAATATTTTGAAAATGATTTGAAAAATGGGTTTTAGTTTTTTTGAAAAATCGTTTGAAAAATATTTGTAGAAATTTATATATATGTGACATGGTTTGGAAAATATTTTCAAAACTTGATTTCAACAAGGGAAAATGAGTTTAACTTGTGTTCTAACCTTATTCAAAAATCCATAAAAATGAGAAGGCATTTTTACACCCATAACCCTGAGTAATTCTGCAATAACAATCATAACCCTGCATAATCATGAATTACACAACAAACTCTAAATAACCACTTCGTCTCACACCCATAACCCGCTGTTAGTTTCTATGTTAACCCAACTATATCATTGGGTTAACTTAACCCATGATCTATCCAAATGCTTTTAAAAAAACTTCTACGCAGGGGCTTGCAGGAGTGCGGGATGGGGTGGGGTAGGCTTCCAGGCAGGAGACGGTGGTGGCGAGCCGCAGGAGGGGAGCATCCAGGAAGGGGCGGTGGCAGGCCGCATGTAGCGGCGAGGGTTTGCAGGCATACAGGGAGGGGGAGGTTTGGCGGGCTCGACAGGGGAGATCGGGGGGATTCGTCAGCCTGGGTTGGAGAGGGTGGGCGGGATTCGGGGGAGGTCGGGCCTCTGCCTGGAGAATGGGTGGGCGGCGGGTTGGGAGGGTTGGTGGGCGGAGGCCGGGCGAGTATCGGGGGGCTTTGATCGGCGCGGGGGGATCGACGTTGTTGCGGGTAGGGGGGAGGGGGTTTGAGGGGGAATCGGCGCTGCTGCGAGACGAGGGCTTCAGTACTGGGCTGATGGGCGGAGGTCGGGGGAGGACGGGCGGGGGCCCCGGGGGGGTTTGGTGGGCGGAGGCCAGGCAGGTACGGGGGGTGCTTTGATCGGTGTTGCTGCTGCGATGGTGGGGGTCGACGCTGCTGCGAGCAGGGGGTTTGAGGGGGGAGCGGTGCTGCTGCGGGCACAGGGGGTGGGGGGAGATGGAGTTGGTGGGCGGAGGCCGGGCGGGTGCTTTGATCGGCGCTGCTGCTGCGGGGGGAGGGGTGGGTCGGCGCTGCTGCGGGTAGGGAGGAAGGGGTTTGAGGGGTGATCGGTGCTGCTGCGGGCGTGGGGGTGATGGGGGGTTTGAGGGGGGATCGGTGCTGCTGCAGGCAGGGGAGAGGGGGTTTGAGGGGGGATTGGTGCTGCTGTTGCGAGGGGGTCGGCGCTGCTGCAAGCGCGGGGGGAGGGGGTTTGAGGGGGGATCGGCACTGTTGCAGGGGGGGCTGGGGGCTTCGACGGGGACTTTCGTACTGGGCTGATGGGCGGAGGTCAGGGGAGGACGGGCAGGGGCTCTGACGGGGACCTTGAGGGGGGGTCCGGGGAGGTCGTTGGCCTGGGCTGCAGGAGGAATGACAGGAGGAGGGGGTCGGCAACGGTGGGGAGGAGGAGGTGGTTGTCGACGGGGGTTTGTAGGGGGAGGGGGGAGTGTTCTCATTTGTAAATATTAGAACTAAAAGGGTAGAAAAAGTAAAATATTTGACGGATACCGTTATAGTTAATAAAATATTGGATGGAAGCTAACTCGAGGGTTATGGATGTAAGAGTTAAGACTATTGAGGGTTCTAGATGTAATTCACGATTACGCAGAGTTATGATTGTGATTGCAGAATTACTCAGGGTTATGAGTGTAAAAATCCCAAATGAGAAAAACAAAAAAAATCCTTTGAAAGTCAAATTGACTACTAAACGCAAATGAGTAGCCGCTTTTCAGTGAGGGTTTTCCCTTAGCAAAGTAGGTGGTTTAGAGACATCATGTAAGGCTCTGTTCTCAAGTAACGGGTCCTGTTTTAGGGCATGTACTTACACCTATACTGGCTTAAAGCAGATGCATCTATTGATTTGAGTTTAGGCAGTCATTAAACCTTTTAAAGTTTTTGCAAAAAAAATGAAAGAAGAAAAAAATCAAAACTAGGATGAAGGAGTTGGATTAAATCCCCGACATTTTCAATTCCACACAGGATCGGTAATGTTCGAGAACACCTGGTTTAAGAGGTCTTGAGATTTTAGGTTAACCAGCCTTGACCATCAGGGTCTTCGACTTAAATATCCATATTTCCCTAGTTTGCTAGATTTGCATGCTATACTGCATGCTTAGTCTCCTACCTTAAGAATATGATCAGCACTTCACATGCACGACTGTGGTCATGATGAGATGAGTTAGAATTTCACTTAAGGGACTGGGATGAGGAATTCAAGTCTGCACTTGATCTAATGATGCTCGAGGATGGGATAAAATCATTGAAGGCTTCATGAAACCTGATTGTCGGCATTTTTAGCCAGCATGAGAACTTGGTTCTTGTACTATCTCTTGATATTTACCAGAAGTGCCAGAGCGTGAATAAAATAAAAAAATTGTTAATCGGTGTGCGTCAACTCTTGGTAAAAGCAGTGGAGCTAGCTAAAAATAAAGTAAAGAAATATCAATGTTGAAAAAGCTCTCATTCCACAAAGTCAATCATCCACAGAGCTTCCACCAAAGGCGAGCGCTCCCAACCATTTTCAAGTGTCCACTTGGACCACCGTTATTAGGACCAAGAGTCGGGCTTGCACCAAAAAAAGGACGCTGCATCGTAAATGTTACAAGTCTGGGTGTAGAAGGTATGATAGATACTCAAAAAAGGCACACCCGGCGTATTCTCAGGAAAACAAGTGCAGACGACTCCAACTTCTCTTGACGGACGTAGTGATCAACATCAAAAATATGCGTTGAGTAATAAGGCACTTGAGAGGATCCTTGTTCCAATGAGTGAGAGAATAAATGACACAATCCTAAACCCTCCATTAACTGGCCTGCCACCTACACTTCTAAGTCTGACAACTAAAGAGACGGTGGATTGGATGCAATATTTGATTTATTCCCTAGAGTTGAGGATTGGGTCTTTAGGAGAATTTCTTGGATCAGGACCTTGGGGTGACGTTGTGACTCTACTCTCGTGATCGCAGTCAACACTTAATGTCATATCCTTAGCTTATATGTATATAAGGAAGATTCTGGAAAATTTGAGAAATTGGATACCTCTTGATTAAGGCTGGGTTAAGCTTTGAAATTTTGGATCTCTATAATTGGGAGCTCTTGAACGGATCAGATCATGTACGCATATGCACAAGGGGGTTAATCCAACACATTCACTTTTTGAGATGCTCGGGGACGAGCATAGTTTAAGTATAGGGAGTGATGAAACCTAGTTTCACTGTATTAATTCACTGATATTAACCTCCTAGCTTAGACTAAGTGTCAATAAAAATCAAATAAATCTTGTATATGTTTGAGTATTAGAATAAATTAAAAATACAAATAAAATAACAAAAGCAAAATTCGTAGTATTTGTATACCCTTAAAAACGCTCGCAAAAATATTTCTCCCTTTGTTTAACCTCATCTCTGTTTTTTATCAACATGAAACTTGTAGATTTCGATGAGATCTACAACTTTCATGTTCTACAACTTTCATGTTTTGATTTTTTCCAAATTCGACCATTTTCTCCCCTTTTTCGTGTTTTTTCTGTAATAACTTGATTGGGCCACGTGGCGCTTTCTGGTTGCGCCACGTGGCCCGCTTCTTTGCGCGCCACGCACCCACCAATTTCCACCGTTCGATCGCTTCTTTCTCCTTCCATCCCAACCGTTCCTTCCAGCAACCTATCCCCACCATCTGATCAACCATCAGATCAAATCCCGCCCGTCCGCCAGCGCCTCTTCATCCTACCGCCACATGGCAACCTCCCAGCCGCCTGACCATCTCCTGGAGCATCCACCGCCACCGCACGTTTCCGCTCCAGCCCTAGCCCTCCGATCCACTTGCTTGTTCTCATCTGGACCGTCTGCTACCGCTCGTCTTCTCCTCTCGCCATGTGTCTTGTCTGTAGCTGCCTGATCTCCTCCAAACTCTCTATCTCAACCGCACTTATGCACCGTGTTCTCCACCCTTCGATCCACCCTCAGATCACATCTCATCCATCTATTTCTGCCGGCCTACCAACTCGCCACGTGGTACTCTCTTAGCCATCGATGATGCCCTTCATCGATCTAATCCGAACTGCATCTGCGCGCCCTTCTCGTGACCGTTGGATTGCAAGATCCAACAGTCACGACTCTGTCTTCTTCCTCCGAACCTCCCACTCACCCACGTTTCCCACCTCACGCACACATTTCCCCCTTTCCATTTCGTCGCCACCTCATCCACCCTCGCCACTCTCCGACTACCCCACGACGTAGCCTGGTCCTCCACCTTCCTCGCAGACAACCACTCGTCCCATGATCTCCACTACCATCTGCCATAGCCGTTCCACCTTGAAATAGCCCTTCGTCGGCCACCATTACCGGCGTCCACTTGTAGGTGGGGCTCTGCCCAGCACCACTCCACCTCCCCGTGATAGGAGGAGGTCAGATTGATGGCGCGATGACAACGACGCCTCCGGTGTCGACCCCTGGCCATGTTAAGCCAGGTCTCCGGTGCTCCGTCACCGCCGAGCTGCCCCCAGTCGACGCGGGGGTCCAGCGAAGACCCAAGGTCCACCTAGGACCTCAAGCCCAGGCTCCTCGCTCCGCCAAAACCTCCGGTAATCTCCTTTGATCGTCCTCTGCTTTTCTTTCAATTTCTCCGATTTAATCAGCCTTCAACTCGCACGTGCTCCTTCCGTTGATCATCTCTCAATCTTCACTACACATCAACCATTCACACGCTCACCTCCACATAGTTTCTCGCTCCTCCGCAACCCCAGATCGCTCCGCCTCCCCTCTTCTCCAAGCTCGCCGGAGAAGACGACCGGGCCTCTCGCTTCTTCATCCCACAAGGCCTCCACATCACTTTACTCCACACACACTTTGCACGAGCACGCGCTTCGGCTATTTGCACTGACATTGCAGGAACTTCGTCAATGGCTGGAGCCTTCGCCGGAGCACTTTCATGCAGCTTCGTCTCCGGCGTCCATGAGTCTACCGAGTCCTCCAGGTCTTCCAGCCGCTTCGCCGAGCTTCCATGATGCCATCTAGCTATTCAGGAGTGGCCGGGGATCTTCATCGAGCTTGATAGAAGGTGGCGAAGCAATGGGGGCCTCGCCGGAGCCCCGGTGTTGCCGCCACCCTCGTGGCGGAGAAGAGAAAGCCAGAGCATACATGCACCATACGATTGCCCAGATCGGACGGTCTCCCTTAGGCCACGTCCACACCTCCCAAGAGCGTACAGCAACCACCCGATCCCTGTGATCAGACGGTTCACAGCGCCACACGTGTCAGATCCAAGCAGGGGCAGCAGCCGTCTGATCTTGATGATCGGACGATCCAAGTGGAGCCACATCATCGCCCCGAGCCCCCTCTCCGCGTCTTTAGGCTCGGGGTGCCCGAGCCTCCAGAGCCTTGCTCCGGGTCTGAGCCAGCTCCCAAGCCTCTGTCCGACCCTCTATTGACTGCCGAACCTTGTCCCACGTGCTCATACACGTGAGGTCGGGGTAAATTGCAGAGCCCCCCCCCTACTTTTATAATTGCAGATAGGTCCTGCCATCATGTGATAGCCACGCGCGCTTTGGGGTAAATTGCACCCGACTCCCTGTGGGTTTTAATAAGTGCAATTATACCCCCGTGTGTATGGGTAATTACAGGGAAGGCCTCGCAACTTTTGTTATTTACATTTTAGTCCTTCTAGGGACATGCTTGCTATTTATTTTCATGTTTTTCTTACGTTTATGCCCCTGATTTCTTTTGTGAATATCTTGAGCATCCGAGCTCCGTTTGAGTTGATTTCAGTTGCATTTCAAAGCTTGTTTTATGATCTTTCTAATGTCATAACTATCTTTCTATTTTGGACACTTTTGATTATGTTGATTAAGTTTAATTACATAGTGTCGCTTGCTCAATGATCTTTATGCTATTATGTAACTTGTCAATGCAGATTGCTTCGTAAATATATTCTGAAATTGCTTACATATTAATTGCTCAATGATTGCACCTAGATAGGGCATATTTGCACTTGTAACATAGCATCTTGTTACATGATAAAAATCAAATAAAAATGTCTGCTACATGTTTCTTTATGCGTGTGTCTGCATTTTATGTCTCTTTGTGCATTTTGACCTTTTTAATTTAACACTTGACCTAAATAATAAGAGTCTAGATATATACTTAAAAGGCCCATGTCCCTAAGTTCGACCATGGGTTTGCCCAAGTAAAATAAAAATCGATCGTTTGTTTTAATTGATAATTTTAATCAAGTGGTTTTTGACGAGTCACAATTCACCCTACTGCAATGAACACATTCTTTTTAACCACTTAAAATGGTTAAATTAAGAGGGTGAATTTGTGGTTCGTCACCACACTGACAATACACATAGGTGCACTATCACTAATTTATAACGTTGTTTTAAATTGATTAAAGCCTAAGAGTGTGATTGTCAGGAGGTCGTCCCAAAATTCAACTGTGCATCAGATGATTACAAGTGGGGAGCTTCGTTCTTTGGGTTGATGGTTTCTAAGGCACTGCAATTCCTTCCAGGTTGGGTTGGGCCCACATTTGTTAATTGTGGCCAAATCCCTCAAGCACTTGTAGTTGTTGGTTCCAAAGAGGTTGCTAGTGATGTGCTCTCCAGTGGGTGGGCATGCCTCTGGTTCGATGGAATTGGTACTTGGAGAGGGAGGCACTTCTGGACGATGGAGGTTTCACGTGGGGGAAGAGAAAAACAACGGTAGGTTTTGTGGATGTTGGGGGAGCTACAGAGAGGGAAGGAGAAGTTTTTTTCTTTCAGTTGTGGCGAGGGGAAGGGGCTATTGACAAAAGAGGAGTTCGATGGGCGGGAAAAGGGGATATATGAGAGAACTGAAGGTAGAACCATGGGGCGAGAGGTCATAACGGTAGATACTAGTCATCTTCTCAAAGAAGCAGCGTTGTGTGGTTGAAGCTGAGTAGAGATGCCGTGGAGACTGGGGGGCAGCTTTCATTGGTGGGAGAGCTCTTTCTACTGTCTCCGGTACACAAGATGCCGTGGCGACGGATGGGATGAGAGTGGCTTTAACCAATTGAGTTGGGGTTAATCTTGAGAGGAGGAAGACCCCTTTGGTTGCCAAAACAAAGGTGATCTCATGTAATGTCAAGGAAATGGAGAAACCTGACAAACACTTGGCAGTGAATTTGTCTCTAGGGGTGTGGCTGGCAGTAGACATTGTGTACCTGCAGGAAATGAAACTGTGTTTATGAGGTGGTTACCTCGTGATCCATTGCAAGTCTGATATTGGTGGACCTCCAGGCAATCGACTATGTGGGAGTGGCTAATGTGATTATTATGGGGTGAAATGGAGACACCTTGATGCATGTTGATCAAGTACTTAGGTCAGAATGATTACAATGATCCTCGAGCACGTGATTGACAATGAAGAGGTCATGGTAACCAATGTGTATGGTCCGACAAGCTTTAGGAGGAGTTACACCACATGAGACAACATTTCCCACGGAAGAACCATTGGCATATTGGTGGGGATTTCATCATTATGTTTGCAGCTTATGGCCATCCCTATTTTGGGGGGTCAAGATCCGAACTCGACTACTTTCACGATGGTTGTCGATGAGCTTGGGTTGAAGTGTGTGATGCATCAAACTACGGATATACTTAGAGTTATCTCCTCGTGGTCTCAGACCGACCGCTTCTTCCTTTCAACCGAATCGATGAAGATGATTAAGTTGGCGTCAATTTGTGCCCAAGCCTGCTCACGCTCAAATTACTCTCCTTTCCCTTGAGGCTTTAGCGAGAGTTGTCAAGTGTCGGGTTGATTCTAAATCGAGGGAGCTAGGATACTGGAGGGAGGATTTAAGGGTATAATTAAGGAATTTTGGCATAAGTATTGGTATGGTGGGTCTGTGACTAGGTGAGTGGTTGAGAAGATGATGATGCTGAGAAGGCATCTAACCAAGTCAAAAAAATGGGACATCATGGAAGCGTGAGAAGAAGAGGATTGGGGCTCTTGAAGGGGAGCTTCGTTTAATGGCATGTAAGGTAAGCAGGAGTTGGAGGTTGGAGAGAAGGAGCTTCGTAGAGAATAGGAGAATATCATTAAAAAGGAGAACAAGAAGAGGGAGGAGAGTGAAGGCAGAGGTCGCGATAGTAGTGGTTCCATAAGGGGGATACAAACACTAGATTATTCCATGTAGTTACAAGTAGCAAGCATAGAAGATACCATATTCATTCAGTGTCGCTTGGTGGTGGCTAGTGATTGGCTTGGCGATTGTGGATAACTTCAGGTGCCTGAGTTCGCATGTCCATAAAGATGCTAGATGGGGAATGATGTTTCCAAAGCTTCCCAGGAGCAATCGTATGATTTCATCCACTAACTTTAGATCTTGGAGGTCAAAGAGGTTGTTTTCGACCTAAATGAATAAGCCCACATAGGCCAGAAGGCTTCTAAGATCTCTTTTCTCATGAATTCTGGGATATGATGAATCTATGATTCATCTACTCTATTTGCATACTCTTGGCTCTAATCCTTGAGTAGGGATTCCAATAAACCATAATTAATACTTCATGCAAAGTAAATAAAACATGCTAATTAACATCCTAGTGTAAAAAGCTGAAAAAATGAAGTGTGTGTGTAAATATTCACATGTAAATAAGCAGAACTTCACGAATTTTTAGTTAATTCATATTAATTCTAAATTTTATAAAATCAAGTCCATAGTGTGGATATTACTAACATCATTCAAGAAAAATACTATAAAAATACTAACTTGTGTATCTAACCAATAAATAGAAACCCTAGTTGTGGAGACAAAAAACTGTAAAGCTCTATATCTCTTCCATACATTCTCTTATGAAGCTCAATTCGCCTTCACTTTATTGTGTCCTTAATTATCTAGAAAACAAGAAGAAAATCATAGGAATCAAAGTTCATATGTGAAACTTGGATTTTGAGAACGAGTGGTATATTATAATATTAATAATCTTTAGCTTATCATTTTATGTACAAAAATTGACGATTTTAATTTATTTCTTTTTTATTTGTTTTCTTGAGTTGTGTTTTAATTAACAACAAACAAATAAATCCAAGAAAATATCAAAACCGAGAGAAAATGAGGCATTGTGTTCTTGTATTGAATGTATAAACTTTTTCTTTCTTGATTTTATTTTGCATTTTCTTAATTATTACAAAAATAAAAAATAGATTTGTTTTATTTCTAGTAAAAATGGCAAAGCCTTCTCCCACCATAAGTAGGGTCGGTTAGATGGATTCTTGCTCAAAATTCGACTATTTTTTACGTTGGTTGTCGACTACCTAACACAACCCCCACAAGGAGGGATTTGAACCCTTGTCTTTTGGGTGGTAGGCACACTGCACTACCACCAGACCATTTAAGTGTGCGCATTTGTTTTTATTTCTAGTATTTTATTTAATTTTTGTGTATATTTTTATCAAAATTGAAGGAAAATACAAAATATTTAAAATAGGCATCTTATTCATATAAAATACCTTCCAAAAATGTATCTTGTACATGAGTCATCTTTTGGTTTTTAGTCCTTAATTAAAAATGTAGATTCCTCGAGATACACGGTGTTCATAAAGATCACTTTTTTCATTTGACATTTTATTTTATTTTATTTTTGTGTACAAGTCAATGGTCAAAGCCACTTCAGTCCCAGTCAATCCCCCACTATCGACATTCTCCACCAATATAGTCACTCTCATCGTTGACCCTCCGCCCGATCATTATTCTAAAATGTCGAATTCCACCTACCCTTCATTTTAAACGCCTCTCATGGTTACCAGTTCTACTCTGACCGTTATCCCACGACCTACATTTTCATTTGTGACCCACTGTTGTTACCAACCATTCCCTGACCTCTACGCATCCCTGATCACATTGCATGTAACAAACCCAACTCAACCTCATCAGCCTAACTTGCAACCTCCACCATCTACGTGTGTTACAATTCCCCCACCTTAAAAACCCATACAACCCACCATTCTTCATCATCCGCCAAATCAAGGAGAAAACCCTCTAGTTCTTTGCTTCTTCTCAATGACAAGGAGGGAGGTATCAATCGAGCGATGACGAGGACTTGCTTCGTCACTTCAAGCGTGATCCAAGGTTTATCGAAACCTTGTGGCAGAGCCACCCAATGCTCTTGATGAGCCTCGAGGATCTCGTTTCACCGATCTTCTAGAGGCAAGGATCTTTGGTCGAGCTTCTTCGAGGACAGTGTACTTCTGAGCTGAACAATCAATCTTCAACGATACCCCTTGATCAGGCAACCTCTTCAACAAGTATTCTTTCTCTTTTCTTTCTTCTCTTTGTCTTTCTTCTTCTGCTTCGTGCTTATTTTCTTCCTCTTATGTTATTGCTTAGGACACAAAATCCAGAATTAAACCATCTCCGACATCGATCTGTGTCCACGTCATTGTCTCCCTTCTTGTTTCCTTGTATAACTCCATTACCAAGTCACCTCCATCAACTTGCAGTCAGAGCTCAAGCAATTATCCTCCACCACATTAGAAACTCCACCCACTCCCTTTCCCTCGCTCGTGTTTGCTAACCATTGCAGGAACACCATGAATGAAGAGATTATCTATACATAAATATAGAAATATCTCTACATTAACCCTAACCATAGGTCCTAAAGTTTTCAGTATGAACCAAGAAATTACCATTCTATTTCGCAAGTGGCATCTTCGGCTGCTTGATTGCAATCTTGTCAACAAGGACTCTCCTTGACAGACGACAAAAAATACAGCTTTACTTGCATCCATGAGGCATAGTGGACGACAAGGTTTTCTATATTGATATCTGTATCATATCGATAGGTCTGCATATGGATTTATCGGGGATATATCGGTATATATCGTAGGTATCGGTGAAATTTAAAAAGTGACTTAGAAAGGTAATTTTTCACAAATTAAAATCAGCTTAATTGTTATAATAATAAATAACACACTATTATACCAATAGAAAGATGAAGAAGGTGTATTTAGCACATTAACAACGAGTTATACCACATATTGTGTAATAACAAAAGCATGAGTGATATCCAAAACCAAATAAATGAATGAGTATAATAATTTATTCGATTATAGGGTACATTATTCTGGATAATTGCAAATTTGAAAGAAAAGAAGATCTAATATAAGAAGAAAATATACTTTCTACGTGAACTGAGGTAATCCATACAACCTGAGACTACCATGGATGTAGATATCGATAGATTAGTAATATTTACAGATCATAATGTCGGTTATTTATTTATGTCGAATTTATTTTGGAATGTGATAATATATGGAGTTACTAGAAAATCCTCAACAAATCAACTTTTAAAGCGTATTTTTTTTCTTCCAAGCTTCTTTCCTCATAAAACAAGCAGCAAAATCAACAAACATAGATGATATCGATGATAGATCCTTGACAGTGACATGATATCGACGATGTCACTCGAAATGATGGGATTTTGCACTAAATACTTAAATTTCATCAATATCGATGATACGAGATGACATTGTTGATATATTGACTAACATCGGCAAATATCAAAAAAGGGATATCCAAGGTAATACATGTATCTCTGACTTGTCGATGTGATTACATCGTTGATTATCATGATATTTCAATCCATGGTGGTCAGGCTAGTACTCGCAGAGGTAGAGGTTGTGACTATGGATGGGACCAAGGTCGTAGATATACTATGTGTTTGCACTGCATTAGGTCCAATCACCCTCTGACAGGTGTTCGGTAAAGTTCGGCTGACCTTATACTAATCAAGCTTCTACAGAAATTAATGGCTTTCAAATCTCGTCGTCGATGGTGGCTAACCCTGGACAGACTATCCATCTTTCTTCTACAGATTATTCTTGTCTAATATAGTTTCTTCATAATCATCCTACTCCCACTGCTTATAATTATGTTCCTTCTCTAATCACCTCTATCATAGGCATGGTTCTCTTCTAGACTTAGACGTTATGGGGTTTTGTGTGCACCAAGTTTTCCCTTGGGCTTAATAGATGTTCATAGATTATGTTTTAAACTCAATTGTATGGTGTCTTTAAATGAGAATTTCGATTAGTTTCAAGACACCCAGACGATGTAGATTTTTATTGGGGTTATGAAAAGGATGGTCTCTATTACTTATATATGACTGTTGACTCTATCTTTGCGTGTATTGGTTCCAACTCTGCTAATTTGTTCCTGTGGCATCTCCATCTTGGTAACCTATTTTTGTAAGCAACCGAAAAGGGTGGCATCCCGCGTTGGGATTCACCGCAGTGAAAAGTAAGCTTGGTAACCCATTTGTCAGAGTCCTCCCTTAGATGTCCCCTAAACAATTCATGTTGAATCCTTTTTGTTGGTGGAAAAGAATGAATTGAATTAATGAGAGGCCCTTGGGTTCTCTTATATAAGAGAGGAACCTATTGGGCAAATTACAAGAAGAAGACAAAAAAGATAGATAAAAGAAAACAATACATAAGATAGTAAATATCTCAACACTCCCCCTCATGTTGGAGCATAGACATCAATCAGACTCAGCTTGGAACATCTCTGTTAAGGCCCCCTTGCTAGGGCCTTAGTAAGAACATCTGTTGTCTGGTCTCCAAAGCTGACATGCGTAGTGGCAATAAGACCCTTCTGTATCATGTCATGAGTGTAGTGATAGTCACCTCTATGTGCTTGGTCCTCTCATGAAATGATGGGTTGTTGGCAAGGAAAAGAGCAGCATGATTGTCACATTGGAGGTGCATGAGAAGAGGCACCTCTATAGTCAGGTCAGTAAGAACAGATCTGACCCACATCATCTCAGTGCTAGCATGTGCCATGGTCATATATTCTGACTCAGCGCTCGATCTGACAACCACAATCTGCTTCTTGCTCTTCCATGAAACCAGGGAATTTCCTATAAACATAGCGAAGCCTGAAGTAGATTAACTATCCTTTGGACACCCAGCATAATCTGCATATGCGTTCGCTATAACTGAAAGAGATGTGCCTATACTAAAAAGAAGTCACGTAGCTAATGATGTCTTCGGATACCACAGAATCATATGGATTGCATCCATATGTGCCTGTCTGGATTGCTCCATAAACTGACTCACTTTGCTCACGACAAAGGATATGTCGGGTCTGGTAATAGTCACATATAGAAGCTTGCCAACAAACTCCCTGTACCTCCTCTTGTCGACCTCCTCAGTGTCATCATCATAGAGCTTCATGCTCGAGTCAATAGGAGTAGTGGCAGGTCTGCAATCTATCATGCATGTCTCTAAAAGAAGATATGTAACGTACTTCCTCTGTTTCATCACAAGACCTCGCTGGTTCCTGGTAAACTCCAGTCCAAGAAAGTAACGTAAAGTACCAAGATCCGTGGTCACAAACTACTGACCTAGGAAGTCCTTGGCAACCTGAGTACCCTGCTCATCATCCCCTGTAATAATAATGTTATCAACATAAAAAAATGATAGTAGTACCTCTCTGGGACTTGTGCACAAACAAAGAGTGATCGGCAGCCGATCGCACAAACCCATGTTGCTTTATCAAGTCCGAGAGCTTACGGAACCATGCTCTTGGACTCTGCTTAATGCCATAGATAGTTTTATGTAGCCTACAAACCTTCTGACACTCCCCCTCAATAGCAAACCCAGGTGGTTGTCGCATGTAGATCTCCTCCTGTAAATCACCATAAAGGAATGCATTCTTCACATCAAGCTTCACAGCAAATGAAAATAGAATATGCAGAGTAGAATGCATGGCCACTGGAGAGAAAGTATCCTGATAGTCCACCCCATATGTCTGGGTGAACCATCGTGCCACAAGTCTCGCCTTATAGCGATCCACACTGCCATTTGTATGGTGTTTCACAGTGAAGACCCATTTGCATCCCACAACGGATGCATCAACTGGAGCAGAAATAAGACTCCATGTACCACGTGACTGTAGCGTAGCCATCTCCTCCTCCATGGCCAACTTCCACTGACTGTCCCTAAGAGCCTCCTGATATGTCCGTGGTATCTCCATGGTGATAGTGCCAATGTAAACCTCGTGAAATCCTCTAACAATCTGCTCCAGGAAACCTGAGCTGCAATAGGGTAAGTAGCACACGTACGTTTCTGCTTTCGTAGAGCAATCGGCACATCAAGATCATCTGCCAAGCCCTGAGCCTGTAAGTTCCCCTCTAGAGAGGGCACCTACTCATCTTGTATAGAATCCTGCTGAACAGACAACTCAATAGTGCCATCAGTAGAAACAATGTGCTCATTACATACCTGAAGTGTGTTGGATGATGGGAAAGACCTGTGAGCAGGGGGAACAGAGCGAGACCTGCGATTAAAAACACGTGGCAAAAACTGAGTCACAGCATGAGGAGGAACCACGGGAGCGGGTGTAGAGGTGGGAGTAAGTGTAGGTGGTGGAGGTGGTGGCTTAGGAGGTGGTGGTAGAGCAGGAGTAGAGAGTGGTAGAGGAATGACAGTAGGAGGTGGAGGCATGTAGATCTCATCGTCAAAGTCAGATGGAGCAAGTCTGTCACCTGTAGGAGAAAAATACATAACAAACTCAAAGAATGAAACATCAGTCCTGACAAAGTACTTCTGCTTTAACGGATCAAAGCAGCGATACCCATTCTGGATACGAGAGTAGCCGACAAACACACACTTGATAGCTCTAGGAGAGAGCTTGTCACGGCCAGGAGGAACATCATGAACAAAAGCAGCAGATCCGAACACACGAGGAGTAAGGGAGAAAAGATCATTCTCGAGAAACGCAATCGAGAAAGGAATCTTCTCTCCCAACACAGACGAGGGCATGCGGTTCACCAAGTAGCAAGCAATAAGAACAGCATCGCCCCAGTAAGCGTGAAAAGCACGACTCTGTATCAACAAGGTTCTGGTCACATCAAGTAAGTAACGGTGTTTGTGCTCGGCAACACCTTTCTACTGGGAAGTATAAGCACATAAGGTCTGTGAACAATGCCAAGAGATCTAAGAAAGTCAGAAAGATGTATGGTACAAAATTCCAAGGCATTATCAGAACGAAGATATTTGACATTAGCAAAAAAATATTCTTTATCTCATTAACAAAATACTTGATCACAGATCCAGCCTCAGACTTATTCTTCAATAAAAAAACACACGAAAGTCTAGAAAAATCATCGACAGCAACTAGATAAAAATGGTGTCCCTGGTGATCAGGAACATGACTCGGACCCCAAATGTCTAAATGAAGGAGCTCAAATAAATGAGAACTGCTCCGACTCTGACGGGATGGAAAGGAAGAACGATGATGCTTCCTAAGTTGGCATGCCTCACACTGAAAGGAGGATCTCGTCGAAATCTGAGGAAGAACATGACACAGCTTCTATAGAGGAAGGTGACCAAAACGAAGATGCCACATATATGGAGAAACTTGTCCAGTAGGTATAGTAGAAATACCAGCATGAGGAAGTTGGACCAGTCTGTAAAGTCCCCACTGCTCACGGCCACATCCAATCACCCTGCCCGTGAGTATGTCCTGAAACACAAGAGCTGAAGGATCAAAGATGGCACGACAATGTAGATCCTTAGAGATCTGACTAATGGAAAATAAATTCATCTGAAAATCAGGAGCATATAAAACATTCTGAAGGCGCATAGATGATGTCAGATGCACCTCCCCCTGTCCTGTAACAGGTAAGTGGTCGCCATTAGCAATGACAACCCATCTGCCATGTGGTATAGTCATGTAGGACCTCAGCTGCGCTCTGTCTCCACACAGGTGGTGAGAAGCACCAGAATCCATAATCCACTATGTCATGTCTATACCAGTACTACCAGTAAAAGCATAGGCAACACCTGAGGAGCTCGAAGAGGCTCTGGCTGCAGTTGTTTTATCTGTAGTGGCGGTGCCAGCAGTAAGAGTCATGATCTCTCGAATACGAGAGACAATATCATCCAGGCGAGGATCGGCCTGGGTGGCGGAGTCTCTGAAGACACAATATGTTCCGCTACCCGACCAGAAACAGGATATCCATGCTTCTGATAGCATGTATCCTCTGCATGTCCAGGCTTACGACAGTAGGTGCAAGGGCCACGCTGGCGTCCACCGCCTTTGCCACGAGGGGTGTGTCCTCTGGACGGGATCGTCCCCCTTGGGCCACGAGAAGCGTACATCGTTGAAGAGGGTAGAGACGTGACTGTAGAAGGCATGATAATCCGACTGAGATGGTTATATGCCTCCTCTATGGGATGTCACAGGGTCAAAATCCCGCTATCGATTTCGATCGATCCTGTACGATGTTAGCTAACCCGTAGCTAACCAGTCTTCCCGAGTAGAACGGTCACGGACGTACTCCAACTCTTCTCGATACTCCTGCTTGCTAACGCACCGACGCTCAAACACAAGCACAAGCTCGACCCTATGGATCGCTCAAGAACCCGCTCAAGAACGCTTAAGAACGCAACCAAACGATCGCACAAGCATGAGCACAAAGCTCTTCTCTTTATTAGAAGGGGAACTCTCTCTGCGAGTGGATGGTGACACTCTACACTTGTGTGTGTACACTGTGTACTCTGTGTGTTTACAAATGAGCCACCACCCCTCCTTATATACAAGACTCAAGGCAACCCAAGGGACACTTATTATTACATCTATAATAATGATACATAAAGACACAAGAGACCATTCGAGTTCTTCGGCAACCCTTCGCGTTCCTCAGCAACTCTTCGTCTACTCGTCTCTTCGACTCTCTTGTTATCCTTTCGCCTTCCCGCACGGTTGACGCCACATCAACCGCCCAGTCATCAGCACACTCACGCTCTAACGCCTTGTTGATGTAGCTTTGCCATAATTCATCAAGTGACATCGAACACTTGATCTTGTGCCAAAGGGAACCCGCGGCCTCCAGACCCTCGTGCGGTAAATCCTTTCTCAGCGTTCTGCATGCTAAGGGGATGTCCTCCAGAACTTCGTTATTGTAGCCTCCAGACCACTCTCGTACGTGTAATACTGAGCATGCTCGACAATGCTCGTACTCAGCACCTGCAACGCTCCATGCCTCCTTGGATCGTCACGCCTTGATATCGATACTTATGTGATCGTACCGTATTGCTCCTTGATGCATATTACTTCACTACGTATCGCCCTTCTGCGCTCGGGTACGTATCTGTTGCGTGCATCCACTATCATGTCTTGTACTGCTTCATGTACTCATTGCTCGCACTGCTACAAGCACCACGACAATCTGCTACCGAACCAGTGTCATGTGTGACGCTTCTCCATTGTCACGTACGGTAGAGCCTCCAGACTCTCGTGGATAACCTCTGTAATATCCACGTATTTCAGACTCCTCCTAAAGTTCTAGCTCCATCGATTATTCTCGAGCATCCGCTACTGTATCTGCACGATCATTCTCGATCACAGAATTTGGGGGTGTGACAAGAGGTATGGTAGCTCCCGTAAGAAGATGAGTCAGCATCATACTCTGTATCAAGTCCATCCATGAAGACTCCAACCATCGTGAAGTTCATGTACGTCTTCTGCTGCTCAATAGATGTCGTAATAGGCATGTAGTTATGAAGCTTCTCGAACATGCCACGGAGTGAAGAGTAGTACACAGGCAGAGGACGGTCATTCTGCTTGGCATTGTAGATATCAAACTGTAGCTGAAGAATCTTGGCCTCATTCTTCACTTGAGCATAAGTATATGCCAAAGTGTCCCACATCACCTTGGCGGTGGGTTGATTAAGAATAACATTGGCTATCTCTGTGGTGACTATCTGACAAAACCAAATATGTGCATACGCATCATCTTGCTTCCAAAAAGCATTCACCCCAGTCTTATCCGTTGGCTCTGGATCTGTCAGGATGTGCTCCTTGTTGTTGCACTACATGAGGGTGAGGAACTACATGAACCACAAGTCATAGTTGGTCCCATCCATCTTAACGATGGGAGTTGGGCCCTTAAAGGCTCCGAATGAAAAAATATCACCCTCGTTCTTCGATACGATGGAAGAATAGCAAACAAATGGAACTCATGAGGAGTAGACTGAAAGAAACAAGTCTACTCGATCATACGGAGAATCGATTGTACGTGTAGACTCATACAACCATCCTCATCAATCTATGTTGCTCCTAAGGATTGGAAACCGTGATTTATAAGTCTGAAGTTGTGAGTTCCGATAAAAATATGACCAAAACGAACCACAAATCACGCCATAGGGGCGCATGGTGTGGTACGAGAGGTCCGGGGATGTCTAAAGACAGCCGTAGGGGGCCCTTGGCGATGTTGGGTTGATCTGAACGCCAACCAAAGGGGCCTAGGGCAACTGCCTAGGCGATCGCAGTCCAGTAAGCGATAGCCTGGGAGCCAGGACTCGCTAGGGAGGGCAGGCGGCGCTTGGGCCAAGTTCTGGGCGACGTCGAGGAGGGCTAAGCAACGTCGGGGAGGGCTGGGTGACGTCGAGGCTTGCAGCTAGGCGCGCGTGGGTGGCTTGTGATGGGTAGGGTTAGGGTTAGATACCGGAACTCCGGTCTAAGACCGCCGCTCCGATACCATGTTGGTGGAAAAGAATGAATTGAATTAATGAGAGGCCCTTGGGTTCTCTTATATAGGGAAGGAACCTATTGCGTAAATTACAAGAAGACAAAAAAGATAGATAATAAGAAAACATTACATAAGATAGTAAATATCTCAACACTTTTAACAGTGAAGCATGTCATTTGGGAAACATGACAGAGCATCATTCCGCACCGGATTGAACCTTAACATTCTACCACTTTCCTTTAGTCCATTCTGATGTTCGGGTCCCTAATTGATATGTACTAAAAGTCGTTATAGATATTTTACTATCTTTGTTGATGATTATAGTTAATCTACTTGGAATCTAAAGTAGCAGTCTAAAGATAGATTGACGGTATTATCAAGTGTTGCTTCTCTTAATAAAAACTTCTCTCTATGAGTGTTAGAGTCTTCAGATCTAATAATGCTCTCGAATTTGTTCAGAGACTTGACCACTATCATTTCTACTCAAGATACCCTCCACCAAACATCCTGTCCATATATCTTCCAACAGAATGGGGTTGCAAAAAGGAAGATTTGTAGTAACCTGGACATTGCTCGCAGTCTCCTCACCCAAATAAAGGTCCCTGAAACCTTTTGGGGAGATGTGGTCCTTAATTCCACCTACCTCATCAATTGGGTTCTTGCTTCTGTTATCGATGAGTTAACCCATTATCTATACTTCCCTTCGGTGATAATGTCTTTTCTCTGCCACTATGCATTTTTGTTGTATTGCTTTTGTGTCGTTTTCTAAGGCCGACGATATGTTAACAAAATCGACATTTAAAGTCATGATTGAAGGTGGTGGTGGATAAAAAGGTTGTAGTAGTGAGATGTACCTAATTGCATGGAAGGCCGTATCGATATCGTTTCGGTCCGCCCGGAAATGGATATATCGGGATATATCGACGATATATCGACGATATCGGTGGAAATGTCGAAAATGGCTCAAAAAAGCCAATTTTTTGGCATTTTTTTTCAGAAATTAAGATCATCCAAGATATTAGAACAACAAATAACCTACAAATACACACTTATATCACACATATCAGTCATTTTTAAATCATATATCACACATATCAGTCATCATATCGAACATATCGATGTTAATGTTTATTCCTGACCTTTAGATATTGGAAATGGATTCCATTCAAGTTCTTATGACATTAAATAACTTACAAATATACACTTAGATGACATATATAGATCATTTATGACTATGATCTTTATATTGCACATATCGATCATATCGAAATATCGCTGGTACTGTTAGTTGTTGACCTATATATATTGAAAATAGAGTTCATCCAAGTTCTTAGATCACTAAATAGCTTACAAATATACTCTTAGATCACACATATTGATCAATCTATGAAGCTTATATCGCATATATCGATCATTTTGAACATATCGATATTAATGTTTGACTCTTGACTTATAGATATTTTGTTTTTGAAGAATTGACTTATAGATATTGGAAATCGATTTCATTCAAGTCTTACAACATGAATAACTTGTAAACATATACCACGTTGAAGAACCATTGTATGCACCCTCCTGTCGCACCATACCCCACCAGTACGGTAAACATATACCAGGTTGGCCCCCCCTTGCGATGGTGCGGGTGCAGCGCCCCTGACCCGAAACAAAATATATATAAACCATTGTGTGTTTTAATACTAGGTGTAGTTAGATATATGTGTTTTAATACTAGGTGTTGAATCAATCTTCCATGAATAATAGCATTGACATATAGAGATATCAATGAAATATCGACGATATCGATCGATATCCGGGATTTTTTCTACTGAAACTAGTCATTTTTGACCGATATGAGCCGATATGGCGATATATCGCCGATATATCGACGACATATCGCCGATATCCCGGTAAAAGGATATACTGGGTAATATCGAAACCCCTACCTTGTCGAAACCGATATATTGGCGATATATCGTCAATATATCGCCGATACAGCCTTCCATGCCTAATTGTGTCAACATTAGATTAGAGGGTATCAACATTATGAAGGGTAACTGACAGCCAACGCAGGACGTAATCATGGAGTCAACCGTAATGACATAAGGAAGACAATTAAAGGTGGTGACTAGTGATAATGTTAATGAGGATACAAAGTTGGGGGTAGGTGGTCAATTTGCAGGTGATAGAAGTGGTGCTTAAGGTGGCATAGTCCATGCACAAAAGAGGTCGAGGGATGAGTTATGGTCAAAAATGGCAAAGGCAAAAACAACGGAATCTAGTTTTCTTAGCATAGGAATGAAAGGAGGAATATGAGTGGGGAGGAAGGCAAGAGATGGAAGGGGAGGGGGGCATGGCAAGAGATAAAAAGAAAATTAGAAAAGAGGGTTAGTGGGAGGGTAAGGAAGGTAAAGGGAATGGTGTATTGAAGTTGAGAGTGTGTGATGGGTGATCAGAATGATTTTATAGATGCCACAACTTGCATACTCTCCATCCAAAGTTTGTGATTTCAATATTTAGCATGGCCAATATGCCTTACATCTTTAAGCAAGAATCACGAACATCCATTAATGGATGATAACAAGAAGATGGCATGGTACCTTTACTCATCCATCCTTTTGATTCTCAAAAGAAAACCTTTACTCATCCTTCCATCATCTTCTCCTAGTATATTATGGGATCGCCTCACCGTGAGGATGACTTGATAGACACGCTATGAAGAAAGGAATTTGAGATAAGGAGATGAAGAGGGGCAAGATGCAAGATAAGCCAAGGAAGAAAAAGGGACAAAAGATTGGATTGCAGGGTTTAAAGGAGAAAAATAGCTCGATAAAAAGAATATCAATACAAAAGGCTAGTAAATTTTATATCCCTCAGCAATGTTTCCTTTACAAATTTTAAGATGGTTTTGTATATAGCCAATTACAACCAAGAGGCATACCTCTTGGTCGATGGAGCATTCTTACATTAAAACCAACATTTCTCATACTTTTATTTAAAAAAATACATCAAGAAATAGAAAAAGAAATGTATTAAAATTTAAAAAATCTTTTGGCTTCTAATTGAGTTGCATTAGTTGGAGTATAGTGGTGTTTGGTCAAATAGGAGAAAGATAAGGAAGAACGTATAGTTTGTGCTCCATTCATTGGTTTGACTTGTATTCATGCAACTTGTAGGTCAATAATGATAGCTTATAAAAACAAATTTATGCTACCTTTAAACAAACACTAAACTCCATTAAAGTTGAATATCTTTGCATACAAAGTTCTTTGTGGTTTTTTATTTTCTTCACATGTTTTTTATGATAAATGTATATGTAGCAATCATTTTACCACCGTCTATGAATGGGTAATGCAAACATATGTGCTGTTGGAGGTAATGAAAGTGTTAAACAATCCTATCTACAGGACATGTAAAACAAAGGTGGTATGCTACACTTGTGGCTAAGCAGGACATATATCCAGCTCCTTTTACACTTCCAGGAGTAGTAAACGAGTTATCAAATAGGAGAAAACATATGTAATGGACTTTGTGGTCGGGCATCTGCATCAAACACTTCCATGGAGTCCCTTTCCAACTGACAGGCTCGTCTAAACACCCCAAGGACCTTCCCAACCCATGTGGCAAGATTGTCCTTGCTGACTGGTTTACCAAGAGGCATTTGAAGGTAAATCAAGGCTGCATTAATGTCTGCACGTTGAATTCTCAACGGCATCGTGTCCCTGGGCGAAGCACGTACAATCATCCAAGTGGAAGTAAAGGTCCCAACACCTCTTGCCACTTGGGAGATGAACCGTATACCATCTGACTAAGGCCCAGCTAGGACAAGCTCCTCCCACATTAAGTCAAAATCGAACCTCAAAGAAATAAATCTAGAAGAAGCACCTAACTCCCTCCTCATCTTCCTCCAAAACTTGGGTGTATGTATCTTCCCTGATCTCGATATGCTATCCAAACTCCCACTTGCAGTTAAAGATAACTCCCCCTGTTCCACTCCATCAACCAATAAACGAGATGTAACCCTAATGAGCCCCCAGCATACTTGATCGGTAACCAGCTCAGTGATCATGCACCCTCGCCATTACATCGCCGAAAAGTTCAAGTTTCGGCATTGTTGCATTATGGTGGTGTTTAGGGGTTTAAAATGTCTCCCTTTCGTTAATTGTCACATACCACCATGCCTTTTGCATTAAATGTATGACAACATGATGTATGGAATGATGTCTATACGGATAACGAATGAGATTAAAAACTCAAGAAAAGGAACCCGTGGTTTCATCCCGTTCCTCACGGAATAGGGTTTCACGTAAAAATCCCGTTGGGTTCTTATTGTTTCTTTATTCTTTTTCCATGTTTCGCTTCCACTTCCTATTTTCTAACATGGTATCAGAGCGGGTCGATTCTAGAGGAATTTAAATTCTTATTCATGTTCGAGATTCGTTGTTTTTTTGTTAAAGATTTGTTTGAGATCTGTTCTGGAAACCTCCGCTTCTTATTTACTCGAGATTTGTTCGAGGCGGAGATCTGTTCATAGTTCATGTTCATGGTCGAGGCGCAACCATCCGCAATGTCATCAAGAATAGAGGGTTTCGAAACCCTAGTTCTCCGCTCCAGCGATCTCCAGTTCCCAGGAGGGGAACCCTAGCCATAGCAACATCTCCTTGAAGATCACCAAGCCATCAAGTTCTAGGGTTCTTCGACTCTTGGAGGCGCAGATCCAGACTGCAAGGACCCTCCTGGCCATGTAGCATCTTCGGCCATCTCCAAACTCCGGGCCATACAGCCATCCATCACGGTGTGGATCCAGAAGCATTTCTCCGCGCACAGGCGCAGGCTCCAAGAGAAATTCTCTGAGCATGTTCTCCCATCTGGTCGCACGGTGCCCTTTCGGTGATTTCAAACAGCCTCCACAGAAGCAACAGACCTTGGCACAGCAGAAGCGCAGAGCCCTTCGGGCCCCTGCGCGCGACTCCCGGGCAGGGATCCCTTCCAAGCAATCAGCGGCGCGAGCCCTTCCAGGTGATCGGCGGCGCGAGCCTTTGTGCTCCAGCGCGCAGCCCTTCGTGCGCACTTCACGCAGGAGGCAGTCCATCTCCTCTCATGGTGGGCTCCGCAAGCCCATGCGACGACCTTTTGTCCTCAGCCAATCTTCCTCGCCTCATTCAAGGGCTGGCGGTGATCCCTGGCAGCGACATCATGCCGCACCTCCTCACGCAGGTGGCGCGCAGGAACCGTGCGCATCCTATCTCTATCACGGGTAGGCGGGCCTCCTCCAGATCAGTGAGCAGGCGCGAATCCTTTCGGCGGCGGCTCGATGAAGAAACCCCGATAGGGGGAGGGGGCGACTCCTGACGTCAGAAGGGTTCCCACGCTGGGAACCCTAAGAGGGTAGCGGGCCGGCTTAAAAAATCATTGTATGGGCCCAATAGCCCTGTCAAGCCCTTGAAAAAAAAGGCCCAATTTATTTTTTTTAAAAAAAAAGGCCTGGTGACAAAAAAAGGAGAGAAAAATGAAAAGCCGAAAGAAAAATGATGATAGAACGGTTTAAAAAAATATTTAAAAAATGTGAGAATGAAAAGTCGGAAAAAAAAAGGTGTGAACGACTTACAAAAAAATATCTTCATGTTTTCCCCCTATTTATCTTGTCTTCTCCCAACTCTGTCCATGTTTTCCGACAAGTATGGGAGAAAAGGGGAGTGTTATGTAGAGTCACAGGTCAGTTCCATGATCTAGATGCAGATGTTAGATTCCAGGCCAACCAGTTGTTCAGACTCTACAATTTTCAGATGAAGATTCTCCATGCGCAAAATTCAGACTCGACGGATTGGTCAGAGTCCAAGTTCGAGGCACTCCATGATAAGAGGCTCATTTTCGAGTTCTCCAGAGAGAGACTTATTTTCAGTCACGCACATGTATGCGGTCTTCTTTCATATGTGCACATGTTCGACATCATTTATTCGTAGTCCCCATCATTATTCTTTTTTGTCGGGCAGAGTTTTCATGTGAGTCATAAGGACTCCAGAGTAGAGGAGCATTCCCTATGCCATATTGACAAGGGTTTTCATGTGGTATCGTAGGTACACCAGAGTAGTACACCATTCTTTGTGCCAGATGGGAGAGACCCAGTTCTCCGACGAGGAGACTTTTCAGACTCCATTCTCCAGCGACCATGGACTCCGACGAGGATTGCACTTCCACAGTCTTTTTCAGTTCGATCCTTTTCAGAGATGGAGCAGTTGTCTACATGTTGTGGCAGGCCAGAGTACTCCGACGAGGAGACTCATTTTCGGTTGCAGTGACTCTGACAGGCGCAGTTCAGAGCACGTGCTCTCCGACGAGGAGATTCAGCAGACTCACACTCCAGCCCGTTCGTCCTCTTCACCAGCCCGAAATGAGAAGCAACGTCCTCGACATCAGCAGTTGTGCGCGTTGGGTTGATATTGTCAGTAGTGTCTTGTAGCGTGAGTTGAGTTTCTTTCTTCTTGTCCAAGCTGAGCATTGCATGCTCCAGCTTAAGGAGAAGTGTTGCAAGGCCATAAATGTCGGTTTTGGCCACCATTTCGGTGATCGGCCGAAACAGAATTTCGTTAGAATTTCAACCAAAATTTCGGTAATTTTGGTCATTTTTTATACTAAGGCCCCAATATTTCGGTCATTTCGGTCGAATTTCGATTAGATATCGATATTCGACAGAAATTCGACCGAATTTCGCTGAAATTTGAGGCCATGGAGTGTTGGAGTATAAGTTGTATACCAGTGGTGGGACTTGGAGGCTCTGTGTAGGCTATATAAGGAGCCACGGACCGTATCAGATGAGAAAAAGCAATGAAGCATATGCCCTTTTGAGGGCTTCTCCCGTGGTTTCATCCTGTTCCTCACGGAGTAGGGTTCCACGTAAAAATCCCGTTGTGTTCTTATTGTTTCTTTGTTCTTTTTCCATGTTTCGCTTCCGCTTCCCATTTTCTAACATATTCATATCTAATCCAAACAGCTTATTCATCCCGGTAACCTTATTCCACGTGACCAACTTGTTCACCACCTATGGCTATGGCGGTAACTTACAATGTATCAAGAGACACCTTTCTACGAGGATCCCAACGGCATAAGGTACCAATTAAACAGTTCCTAAAACGATTATGGAGATCAGCACAGATGATGTCAAGCTTTTCAAGTGGAAAAATGGTCTGAGTAAAACCGGAAAAATGATAAAAAAAACATTTGAAAAGAACTCTCGTCTAGCTAACAAAGACTCCAATAAGATGGGTGCCTACACGTAACTCCGGGGCCATTCGGTGGAGTAGAAGGGTTCCGCCTCGGCCTTCTCGCTACTGCCATCGCTGTCGAAGGAGCCTTCTTTATCGTGGTAATCCTCCTCGATCTCGACGTCGCTGCCGTTGTCGATGAATATCTCCATATCGTCCTCCTTCCTCCCCGCCATGGCGCCCTAATCCGGCAGAAGGTTGGGGGTGACAGCGAGAGGCGAGACGTGGTTGCAGGGAGAAGGGATATATATGGGGGCGGGACGGGACGGGACGGGATGGGACGTATGGTTGGTTCATGGTTGCATACGCTGGATGTGCATTGGCAGCTGGAGGAAAGGACAGAGAGGAACGGGACGTCCATTGCTCTTTTTGTTTGCAGGCACCTTTTCCGCACCGAAACATATATGCCCATCGCTGCATGCGAGCAGGAGAACGGTGGAGAGCGTTCTCGTCTCTGACCTGGTACGGATGTGTTCCGAGAAATAATTTTTGCTGCACATGAGTCACGTGACTTTTAAGTCATCTGAAAGCGTTGCTTTTACAGTAATGTTCCTCCTAACTTCTGGATATCAGTTATAGTCTTCCGTTTTTTACAATATCAATTATGTCCCTACCTTCTTATGAAATTTAGAGATCTGACATTTCGTTAAGGTAAAATAAAGGCATAGCTAATATTACAATCTGTGGATTTTGTAAGAATATAGGGGAACAGTTGATATTACAAAAAGGGAGCGTAATTTATATTGTGGAATCTAAGAAGGGTACAACTATTAAATCCAAAGTGGTTGATTGATACAGGTGCCCACACTCACCTCTATGGAGAGTGTCCCCTGCTACATCAGATGCGCAACGTCCCTCATGGACAATCTATACAGGTCGTTGATGGAAGATTTTCTCCTATACAGGGAAAAGGTGATGTCCATCTAACTCATAACATCAGAGTTCAAACCTGGGAAACTGCCACCTCTGTCTACGGGCCACCTATAAGCTCCTGTAGGGTCTACTACACGCCTTCTCTCACTGTGCCTGATTTGTCGTACGTCCCTACTCCGACAAAGCACCACGGAAGGAAGCTCTCTGAGTCATCTGTCTCATCTCTCCCTCGCACTGGCTCTTCTTCTGACTGCTCCCGCGATTCCTGCTTCCAGGATGAAGACGCATCTGTCTGTTGCTTCTTCTTTTGCACCTGCCTTTCTCGCCGCTATAGCTTTTGTAATGGGAAACCCCCCTCCTAGCTGGAAAGTACTCTGCCTCTCCCTCTGAACCGGTAGGAGAAGCCTATCAAATGACGTATGGTCGCCATGGTCGACTGACCATTTTTTACCCTCCTTTAAAGAGTCAGGCTTTGATAGCACATATATATGTCTTTTCAAAAGGTGGCCACCCGCAAAAGAAAGAGAGGCAAAGGCTGCGGAAACGGGGAAGCTAGAGCAGCAGCGTAGGGACACACTTTATAGGAGCCGAAAGAGAGAGAGTGAGACCGGACTATAGTAGGCTAGAAAGTTTTTTTTCTCCTATACAGGGAAAAGGTGATGTCCATCTAACTCATAACATCAGACAATGATGTTTTATTCGTCCCAGATTTCTCCATTAGTTTTCTTTCAGTTAAACAGATTTGAAAAGAACTCCACTATTAAGCTATATTTGACGTCATTTCTTATATTTTTCAGGATATACTGATTGGAAGGACGATTGGTGTGGGCGGTGAAAAAGGAGGTGTCGACCACCTTGTCCAGTCATCTGAAATTACTGCCTACTCAGGGACTTCCTTTGTTGTGTCTTCTAATGCTCTCTAAAACCAAACCTCTGGGTCATCATCCTTTCATAAGCTTCGATGTGTTCTTCCTCAACTCCATCCGTCATCCTAGAGTGTGAGACTTGCCAACTGAAGAAGCATCACAGGAGTTCTTTTCCTTCTTTTGGTACCATTCATTCTAGCATTCGGTTTGATTTTTTTCATTTTGACATATGGGGACCCAGTCGTTATGTGGATCGTATGGGGAATACATATTATTTGGTTCTTATAAATTATTCTTCTTGTGTGTCTTGGGCTTTCTTGATGAAAAAAATAAATCTGATGTTTATCATATCATTGTTTAGTTTACAAATGAAATGAATAACCAATTTGGTATCACTAGCAAAGCCCTCATATCTGATAATGCTAGGGATTTTGCCTCACATGATGTAACATTCATGTAGGAGACAATATTCATTTACACTAAACTTAAGTTTCAAGGATGTCAATGGTCGGATACGGGTATGTTGTTACCCTGTTTATTCTAGAATATGTATATAAATGCAGAATGACATAGATAAAGATTTGTATGGATAATATTGTAGAGGCCAAAGCAAACTTGACGAATCAGAGAAATAATTTGTGGGAGATGTCTAAATTAGGATGGTGAATGGTTATACTCTGACGATGATACCCATAATTTATAGAATATGTAAGTGGATGATTTCATATCTGATGACGGATAAGAATTATGTATCAATATAACCATTATCAAATACAAATACAAAGTCAAAGATTTGAAATTTTTAGAATTAGGATAGTCGTAGATTTTAAGACGCATTGATTTTCATTATTCATTTGATTTTTTTAGACTTATCATCATGGTATTAATATGTATATGTCGTATGTATATACTATCATGCAGACCACACCTTTAAATTTTTTTTAAGAAATCGGCTCTATGTAGCCATGATTATCCAATGGCCATAGGAAATAATATAATATAAAGTAAAATTCCAATCCAAGTTGGTTTGAATTATCGAGAAGTTATCATCAGCCACTTTTGATGGTTTCAGCCACGTGTAGATAAGATAAAAGCAAGGTAAAGCAAACCCCAAGTCGGTTGCATGAGAAGCAGATGATCTCGTTCCTTCACTTTATTATAAATCTAGGAATTAGATTTCCCAGAGCACGGGAATGAGATATCCAAATATGAGGGTATGATCTCCATACATAGAGGAGAGTTTGTGGGAGCATAGGGAGAGGTCACGAGGAGTCGAATCTCAGGTTGGGTACTCTCTTTCCATTTAATTTCCATGTGATTTTATATGTACAGAAGATTGCCTGAGTATATGATTCCATATATTTGGATTTTTTTTCTCGAAAACATCACTTCCAGTCTTACAATCCTCTTCACCATCTATATTCGTTTATATCTAAAACTCATGCATATGCCATAAGTATGATTAACCAGGAAGGGGGTTCTTCTTGTTATAACTTAAGAAAAAAAAATTATAAAGAAACATCAATAAATATAGGATCGAGATACATGTACATGAATGATATACGTAAATACCGAAGATATAGTTAAAGAAATTGATATGTATATGCATCGATAGGAGAACAAAGTGCCCATCACATAAATATTAGTCAAGATATGGAAAAATTGATAGTGTATATACTTACATTTTATATTACATGATATGATATTAAGGTAGTTTATAGATAAGTAACCTGACGTGAGTTAGTAAATAAATGGTCTTTTAAAAAAGTCATCACATTCATCAACGTATAAGGTAAAATAAACAAATAAAGTATATAAAATTAATAATAATAAGAAAGATATACAAGAACTTAAGATAGTAAAAGTTAGCTGATAAGGAATCATTAAATCACAATACCAGGAAGAAATTCGACCTTTAATTATATTCCGATTGAAGGTTAGAGAAGCTTATCTTTACTTCATGTTTAGAAAAATAAAGAAACTATAAACCTAACCTCTGGTGCCAATAGTTATTATAGGTCATGACTCTGACCTTCTTTGAATTATTATATTTAGGGAAAAATAGAGGTGATAATCTTGAAGTTGGTAGATTAACAGAGAAAAAGAGAGAGAAGATAGAGGGATGTTTCCATCAATAAGTTTTACAGGTGAGTGGTCTCAAGCCTATTTTAAGATATAATTCATATTTTCACAAGTACATTGCAATATGGTAGTTTTGATGATTTTTTTTGATGACACAGTTATGGCTTGATAATCGGATAAGTTTCCGTTTCATCTAAGATGATGACAGTTTAGTAAAACTAATATATTGCATGCAAGCTTAGTGTATGGCAGAAAAAGCTCAGCTTTGTCTTTTGATATTTAATTATGTTGTTTTAATACTATAGAAGTTTTCAGATAAATATAGACAAGTGCAGTACAATGATATGATTCAGATATCAGAATTTTCAGGTTACAGTTATATTTTTATGGATCAGAAAATATGTTAGAAACAATGACAACCACAGTAGCTCTCAGACATAGTCATGGACTAGCCATCAGATATGGTGATGTCATCAGATATGACCCTGAAACTTGTCATCAGATATGACGAAACCATCAGATATGGTTTAGAGAACTTTGGGTTCACATTCTGTATGCACATAGGCTTTGGGTCGTATGCAGGGTGTTCGTTGGCCTTTGGGGCTGTCTACGCGTGAGACTCAGTTTGTTTCAGTGTTCATGTACTTAGTGCGCTAGCCACAGTGGTGTCGTTATAACAGCTGAAAAATAGAGAATTTCATTTCCGCAATATTTTCAACAGCCATATAGTATATAAATTTCAGTTTGTCAGTTTGATATTTTAGTTTCTGTACCACATCATTATTTCGCAAAGCTTCATTTTTTTATGAAATTGCCCTATTATAGCATTATATTTTATTTCAACTAGCCAGCAAAGTTATTTTTTTTAAATAGCTAATATATTTTCTTACTAAGTGCTTGAGATCCACTCGCTGGGTCTAAGCTCATTTTGAGTTTAGACTCAATCCTCTATTATTAAATACTATTTACAGATACACCTGAGAAGGAGCTCTAGGATGCGCGAAGGATTTAAGTCGTTTGCTGACTGTGGGGACCTTTATTCCATTTTGTGATATTGCAGCAACGTTTTTGGGTTCTTCAGGTAAAATGATTGATACTTGGTGTTTGGTGAAATAGAAAGACTTGTATATGAACTTTAGAAGTAGATAACGGTTGTACATAAGGAGCAAAGGAAATATGTTTGTTACTGTGAATGTGGTTTATGACTTGGATGGTGATGCAAGATGTTAAATGAGAATTTTATGCAAAAGTTTTATAAAGGTTATTACAGGTACAGGTTAGCGTTTGGGAGTCCATAATATAGAGGAATTGCTGTCGAATTTTTTTGACACGCTAATCATGATTAAGACGATAAGATAATCTTTATGTCGCGCTCGTGCCGACTAACGGGGCGGGTCGTGACAATTCTGGTGGTATCAGAGCAATGATTTATGAAATTTGATCAAAAGTGATATTCGAGGTTGATATATGAATACATTGGTCGTTATGATTTATGTATTGGATTTCGATATAAAGTGAAAATGATATTGGAAATAATGATATTCTTGTTATTGAGGATTTATCTATATTTTGCCGTGAGATTTGAGGATTTATAAATTTGGAAGAGCTAATTAAGAAATTTTATTTATGTAGGACACAATGGAAGCTGAGCAACCTTCTCAGACCTCACAAGGGCCAAGTGATGGACATGTTGGGAGTAACAATAACAATATGCAAGAGACATTGGCGTTAATAGCTCAGACCTTGGGAAGCATGGCTGCTCGATCAATGAGACCGCCTGAATTTGAAAATCAGTTGCCATTTGAGCATGTTCGGAAATTAGGTGCAAAAGATTTTGTAGGCACGACGGATCCGAAAGTAGCAAGAGACTGGTTCGAACACATAGAGAAGATATTTGAATTGATGGAGTGTACTGAAGCACAAAAGTTGAAATATGCAATATTTCTGGTAAAAGAAAATGCTGATGACTGGTGGAAATCAGTGAAGATGAAGTACACCAATCCATCTGAGATTACTTGGCAGATATTTGAAAAAGAATTCAATGAAAAATATTATCCGAGTGTGTATCAAGAAGATCGATGCAAAGAATTCTTATTTCTTACTCAGGGGAGTTTTTCTGTTGATGAATATGAGAAGCGCTTTACGAAATTATTAAAGTTTGCGGCCTCTTTAGTGAAAACCGAAGAAGATAAATGCCGACGTTTTGAGGATGGACTTCATATGGATATTAAGTCAATGATCTCAGCCAATGGATTTACTGAGTATGGTAAATTAGTGGAAGCTGCACGTAGAGCTGAGCGCGTGATGCGGGAAAGACAAAGGTGTAATGATCACAATAGGAAAAGATTTGGGGAAAGACCACCATGGAGAGGACCCGAGAACAAAGTTAGAAGAAATTTTGAAAATCCAAGGCAATACAATTTATCTGCTCAAAAATACAGAGGAAATCAAATGGGTGGAATCGCTCAGGATAATTTTAGAAATCAGGGATTTTCTAACCCGCAGTGTAATATATGTGGTAAGCGTCACCCGGGAGAATGTCGCAGTGGATCGTCGGGTTGTTATAATTGTGGACAGACAGGACATGTACGTCGAAATTGCCCAAATCTTATATCAAACTGGGGAAATACAAGGAGACCGGCTCAACAGAATATCCACGCTAATGCCCTAACTCAAGAACCCCATCTAAAGAGAGAAGAAAAGAGAAATGATATCCCAAGAAAAGGCAATAAAAATGCACAAAATCAAGGGAAAGTCTTTGCAATGACACTTCAAGAAGCCATCTCTGCTGAGGATGTGGTGTCAGGTACCACTGTTATTTTTGGCAAAAATGCCCATACTCTTATTGATTCTGGTGCCAGTCATTCATTTATTTCTCGAAGATTCTCAGTATTTGCGGATAAAGAAATGGGTACACTTGATCATGCCTTATCGATCTCTTTGCCTAAGGGAGAGCCGGAAATTGTTTGGAATGTTTTTAGAGACTGTTTAATAGAGATAGGAGGAGGTAGAGTTATCGTGAATCTGATCCCTATGGAAATTAAAGAATTTGATGCCATTATAGGGATGGACTGTTTGACATCATACCATGCCTTACTAGATTGCTTTAAGAAGCAAGTTATTTTTCGAATGCCAGGCGAGACAGAGTTTGTATTCTATGGAGAAAGGAGTATATATCCTACCCGTATTATTTCTAGCATAGTGACACATAAATTACTCAGGAAGGGATATTCATCTTTTGTTGCCCTAGTATACAATACAAAAGCCGAAACCATATGCTTAGGAAATATCCCTATAGTGAAAGAATTTCCTGAAGTATTTCCTGATGAACTACCGGGACTTCCGCCAGATAGAGAAATTGAATTCACCATTGATTTAGTACCCGGTACTGCGCCAATTGCCTTGACTCCTTATAGAATGGCTCCAGCTGAACTCAGGGAACTTAAGATCCAATTGCAAGAGTTAACGGATAAGGGATTTATCCAGTCTAGTATTTCTCCATGGGGGGCTCCTGTTCTTTTTGTCAAAAAGAAAGACGGTTCTTTGAGACTTTGTATTGATTATCGAAGATTGAATCGAGTGACCGTGCGCAATAATTATCCTCTTCCTCGGATAGATGATTTATTTGATCAATTGCAAGGGGCTTTTGTATTCTCGAAGATAGATCTACGATCAGGCTATCATCAATTGAAGATTAAAGCCGAAGATGTCCCTAAAACAGCTTTTCGGACTCGGTACGGACATTATGAATTCTTAGTGATGCCTTTTGGGTTGACAAATGCCCCTGCTGCCTTTATGGATTTGATGAATCGAGTATTCCGTCCTTTCTTGGATAAATTTGTAATCGTATTTATTGATGATATCTTGATATACTCGAAGTCGGAGGGAGAGCATAAAGATCATTTGAGAATTGTATTACAAACCCTGAAGGACCATCAGTTATTCGCAAAATTTGATAAATGTGAGTTTTGGTTGAAGAAGGTTGCATTTCTAGGGCATGTTATCTCGGCGGAAGGTATATCTGTTGATCCAAGTAAAATAGAGGCAGTTCTGAACTGGAGACAACCCACAAGCGTGTCAGAAATTCGAAGTTTTCTTGGTTTAGCAGGATATTATAGAAGATTTGTTGAAAATTTTTCACGAATTGCGGCACCATTGACAAGATTGACCAGGAAAGAAGTGAAGTTTGTCTGGAATAATGAGTGTGAAGAGAGCTTTCAGGAACTTAAGAATCGTCTGACCTCAGCTCCCATTCTTAGTCTTCCATCTGGAAATGGTGGATTTGTAATTTATAGCGATGCATCACGACAAGGTTTGGGATGTGTTTTAATGCAGAATGGGAAGGTGATTGCATATGCTTCTAGACAACTTAAGTCACATGAGTTAAATTACCCCACACATGATCTGGAATTAGCTGCAGTAGTATTTGCTTTGAAAATTTGGAGGCACTATTTATATGGGGAATCATGTCAGATTTTTACCGACCATAAGAGCTTGAAATATATATTCTCTCAGAAAGAATTGAATCTTAGACAGAGAAGATGGTTGGAACTGATAAAAGATTATGATTGTACCATTGAGTATCACCCTGGAAAAGCAAATGTAGTAGCAGATGCTCTTAGTCGGAAGTCTAGTGGGAGACTAACATATATAAAAACTGACCGACACCCATTATTGACTCAGTTAAGGGGACTACGTGTAAACTTGTCAGTACATGATTCAGGGGTTTTATTGGCTACCCTACATGTTAGGCCTATATTATATGATAAAATACGAGAGGCTCAAGGATCTGATCTAGAAATTAAAAGAATACGAGGGAAAGTAGAGAAGGGAGAAATGCCTGAGTTCACAATAAATGAGCATGGAGTGCTATTTTTCAAGCAAAGACTGTGCATCCCACAACTTGCAGAGCTTAGAACAGAAATTCTTGAGGAAGCACATAACTCTATGTACGCAATGCATCCAGGAAGCACAAAGATGTATAGAACATTGAAACCATGCTATTGGTGGTCAGGAATGAAAAGAGAGATTGCAGAATATGTATCGAGATGTTTGATTTGTCAACAAACTAAACCAGAACATATGCGACCAGCTGGTGCATTGCAACCTCTCCCAATACCAGAATGGAAATGGGAACACATTACCATGGATTTCGTTATTGGATTGCCCAGGACTCGTAGAGGTCATGATGCGATCTGGGTAATTGTCGATAGATTGACCAAATCCACTCATTTCTTAGCGGTTAATATGACATATACATTGGATCGTCTGGGTAAAATTTTCGTGGATGAAATAGTAAGGTTGCACGGAGCGCCTGTGTCAATTATATCTAATAGAGATCCTCGTTTTACCTCTAGATTTTGGCCTAGTTTACATAAAGCAATGGGAACAAAATTAGCATTCAGTACGTCTTTTCATCCACAAACTGATGGACAGTCTGAGCGAACTATTCAAACTTTGGAAGATATGCTTAGAGCTTGTGCATTAAGTTTTAAAGACAGTTGGGATGAACATCCATCTCTTATCGAATTTGCTTATAATAATAGTTATCAGTCGAGTATTGGGATGGCACCATATGAAGCCCTTTATGGCCGAGCATGCAGAACTCCAATTTGCTGGAATGAAGTAGGAGAGCGTAAGTTGGTACAACCTGAATTAGTACAAAATACGGTGGAGAAAATCGAAGAGATCAAGAGAAACTTGAAGGTTGCACAAGATAGGCAGAAAAGTTATGCAGATAAGAGAAAAAGAGATCTAGAATTTCAAGTGGGTGATCAGGTATTTCTACGAGTATCTCCTTGGAAGGGCATAATCAGATTTGGAAAGAAAGGAAAACTAAGCCCACGCTACATTGGTCCGTATGAAGTTACAGAAAGAATTGGTAATGTAGCGTATCGTCTTCAACTCCTACCGGATCTATCAAAGATACATGATGTTTTTCATGTTTCTACCCTTCGAAAATATATTCCAGACCCATCACATGTTATAGAACCGCAAGAAATTCAATTGAAGGAGGACCTTTCTTACAAAGAGATTCCAATACAAATTTTAGATTATAAAGTTCAAGAACTTCGGACAAAGAGGATACCTCTAGTAAAAGTTCTATGGAGAAGCCACAAAATAGAAGAATCCACATGGGAAAGAGAAGAGGATATGCGATCTCAATACCCACAGTTGTTCTCACGTTGACCGAGGTACGTAAATTTCGAGGACGAAATTTATTTTAAGTAGGGAAGAATTGTAACATTCATGTAGGAGACAATATTCATTTACACTAAACTTAAGTTTCAAGGATGTCAATGGTCGGATACGGGTATGTTGTTACCCTGTTTATTCTAGAATATGTATATAAATGCAGAATGACATAGATAAAGATTTGTATGGATAATATTGTAGAGGCCAAAGCAAACTTGACGAATCAGAGAAATAATTTGTGGGAGATGTCTAAATTAGGATGGTGAATGGTTATACTCTGACGATGATACCCATAATTTATAGAATATGTAAGTGGATGATTTCATATCTGATGACGGATAAGAATTATGTATCAATATAACCATTATCAAATACAAATACAAAGTCAAAGATTTGAAATTTTTAGAATTAGGATAGTCGTAGATTTTAAGATGCATTGATTTTCATTATTCATTTGATTTTTTTAGACTTATCATCATGGTATTAATATGTATATGCCGTATGTATATATGATGAATCCACGATTCATCATCTTAATATCTTAATCTTAGCAAAATCCATGAGTAAAATCCCTTATAAATGTCAATAAAATCAATAAACTAACAAAATGACTCTTGTAGTATATTAGATTGTAAAAAATAAATTACACATAAAAAGCCGCAAAATCAAAGGAGTTTTATACTTGTAAATAGCCCAAAACTTCATGGATTTTTAATAATTTCATTTCAACTCCTTGTTGGCTAATTCTTTCTCTAACTTGTTCATAATAATGTATATAAAAATACAAAAATACAAAACAAATTTTACCTTAAATAAATGCTCCTAGATCCCAAAGAGAAAAAGCCGTAAAATCCAACTTCCAAGCTAAATTCCCACTCCGTATGAACTCCAAATTCACCAAACTCACTTTTAAAGTTCAAGTTAGAAAATTATCTATCCAACGGAAGTGGTTTCATTAAAATCGGAGCTCATTTGCAAAAGTTGGGTTTTGGGACCTAGATGTACATTGTACATTATGTATATATTCATACTTTCTTCATTTTTTATTATATCTTTCTTAATTATTAAAAATACAAAAAAATCATACTTGTGTTGTATTTTAATTATACTATTTTATTGTATTTTTTCGTTGTAAATATCTCTTATTAAAAAGACAAAAAAATTACATATTAGAAAAGTAAAAAAAATGTACATGGTGTTTTGTCTTCTTTTGTAAATTCTCCACTATTTATCTTCTCTTTTTATTTTATTGTATTTAAAGTAGACAACTTTATTTATTTATTATTTAATTTCTATTCTCTACAATAACCACCAATTCAACTCCATTATTCCACCATTTTTTCCCAACTTCACATTCAACTCCATTAATAAATCAACCTCCCATTCAACCCCACCACTTTAATAACCTCTCATCCCATCTTCTTTATATACATGTCATTCTCCTCATTTTTGCCTTTGATCCATCTTTATGTGAGGAGAGCCTAGTTCCCTGAGTTGAATCGGTGACAGCGACGCAACCGCGGTCGAGCGACGACGGCCCTCTCTCCGGTGTGATCCGTTGGCTTTTTGGCCAACATCGCAGCCGCAACCGCGCGCTGCTCGAGCTCATCGCACGCCGGCGATTTGAGCAAAGACCGTGCTCTCGTGAGCACATCATAGGCGACCGTCTCCACCGTAGGTAATTTTCTTCTCATTTTGTCATCTTGTTAGTTTTGCATTTTTTTAGCACATCACATTCACCAACCATCCTCCATTTGATTATGTTAATCATTCACCACTCTCATCACATTTTTTTTCTCTCATCATGTTCATTCCCTGTTTTAAACAAAAGTAAAAAAAATATAAAACAATTAAAACCAAAAAAAAATCCTTTTATTGAAGCACCTTCATCATAGCATTTTTTTTTCTTCTCATTTTATTTCATCACCATCACCAATTCGTCTTCTTCCCATTTTGTATATATTCACATTTGTTTCCTGTTTTAAAAAAAACAAATTAAAAAAATATAAAAAATTTTTTAAAACAAAAAAGGTCTTTTATTACAAGCAGTAAAAAAATAATAAAGAAAAAAGAAAAAAAAAGCAGCAGGAGGGCGGGTGCCGCCCGCACCACCGCCGCCCCCCTCCCCTTTCTCTCTTCATCACAGCCGGCGCCAGCCCCGGCCCCCCACCGTTCTCAAGCGCGGGTCGCCGCGCCTCCAGCCTCCACCGCGCGGAGGCGCCACTCGCCTCTTCTCCGCCTCACGTGCGGAGGAGCTCCGCCCCGCGCAGCCGTGAGCCGCCCGCCGACCACCATTCGACCGCCGCCCCCTTCGCGGCTCCGCTCCTCCGCGCATCCGGCCAGCCCTCGGTCCCTCCGCCTCCAGCGGCGCCTCCGCCGCAAACGCCCTCGCCAGCCGCCGCCGCCGTGCCCCCAAAAGTTGGGTTCTCCTCCTGTACATAGCCGTGAGGAAGAAGGTTCATTTTCTTTTATTTTTATTTTATTGTAAAAATTGCAGAACTTATTTGTATAGTTTTCGTAATTACAGATTAGTCCTTGTTCATGCTTTATATTGTAATTTCATTTTCTGAATTTGCCAAGACACCCCTGTGTTTGACTTTAAGTTTGGACATCTGATTTGCACCTTTTTATTCAATGAAAAATACCTTTGTGTGGAGCAACTAATTCTATACCTTGTGGATATTTATTTGTATTTTTATGGTAGTTGGGTAATTAATTAAAATTGTCAAATTGAAATTCTGTGTATTTTACCCAATCTGTGCTCTTAAAATTATATCTCACGCATAGTTGCTCTAAAAATTCCAAAAAAAATATATATGATGCCTTAATATTTGATGAACTTACAGTCCAAATTTCATTTAAATTGGAGTTGTCTTGTGCCTTAAATAAATTGTTGAGTGATTTTCGTATTTGATTTTTAATTAAATCCACAGACATCCTTTTCACGAAATTTCAAGTCTCCTAGATTGCTCATCTAAATATCTATTTGAGATAATTTGATCTCTGACTAATTTGATAACGTGGATTTATTAAGAATTATTTACTCACTGTCACTCTGTTTCCACTAAAAAATTCATAAAAAATTCATAACTTGTCAAAAAATTCTAAAAAATTACTGTAGTTTCCTTGCATCATGTTTTTATTCCAATAATTTTTTCATAATTTTTGCTTGCTGTTTGTGTGATAAATTGCGAAAAAACCCATAAAAAGTGTGCATTTTTATTTATTGCATTTTAACCCCTAAAATTCCAAAAAAATATGTTTTATGTTCCTCACTGGATTAGGACTCTAAGAAAAATACGAATTGGCTAATTTGGACTTGTTTTCTATTAAAATCAATTTGGCCTTGTTGTATGTTTTCTTAGTGTTGTAATTCACCCGCATTTTGTTTTTAGCATTTTTTTTTGCATTGAAAAAAATCTAAAAAATACCGCATTGGAAATCTAGACCTAAGTTTTTGAATTAAACCCCCAAGTTGTTCCTTTGCCTCCCTGTGTTCGACCCCGGACTTGCCCGGGATATAAATTAAGCCGAGACACTCTTCACGGAGATCTTCTCTCGGTTCTGACCGAATCGCTAAGTACACGTGCTACAACTTGACCAAATTATTTATCGTATTTAGCGACCCGTCAATATACTATCATGCAGACCACACCTTTAAATTTTTTTTTAAGAAATCGGCTCTATGTAGCCATGATTATCCAATGGCCATAGGAAATAATATAATATAAAGTAAAATTCCAATCCAAGTTGGTTTGAATTATCAAGAAGTTATCATCAGCCACTTTTGATGGTTTCAGCCACGTGTAGATAAGATAAAAGCAAGGTAAAGCAAACCCCAAGTCGGTTGCATGAGAAGCAGATGATCTCGTTCCTTCACTTTATTATAAATCTAGGAATTAGATTTCCCAGAGCACGGGAATGAGATATCCAAATATGAGGGTATGATCTCCATACATAGAGGAGAGTTTGCGGGAGCATAGGGAGAGGTCACGAGGAGTCGAATCTCAGGTTGGGTACTCTCTTTGCATTTAATTTCCATGTGATTTTATATGTACAGAAGATTGCCTGAGTATATGATTCCATATATTTGGATTTTTTTTCTCGAAAACATCACTTCCAGTCTTACAATCCTCTTCACCATCTATATTCGTTTATATCTAAAACTCATGCATATGCCATAAGTATGATTAACCAGGAAGGGGGTTCTTCTTGTTATAACTTAAGAAAAAAAATTATAAAGAAACATCAATAAATATAGGATCGAGATACATGTACATGAATGATATACGTAAATACCGAAGATATAGTTAAAGAAATTGATATGTATATGCATCGATAGGAGAACAAAGTGCCCATCACATAAATATTAGTCAAGATATGGAAAAATTGATAGTGTATATACTTACATTTTATATTACATGATATGATATTAAGGTAGTTTATAGATAAGTAACCTGACGTGAGTTAGTAAATAAATGGTCTTTTAAAAAAGTCATCACATTCATCAACGTATAAGGTAAAATAAACAAATAAAGTATATAAAATTAATAATAATAAGAAAGATATACAAGAACTTAAGATAGTAAAAGTTAGCTGATAAGGAATCATTAAATCACAATACCAGGAAGAAATTCGACCTTTAATTATATTCCGATTGAAGGTTAGAGAAGCTTATCTTTACTTCATGTTTAGAAAAGTTAAAGAAACTATAAACCTAACCTCTGGTGCCAATAGTTATTATAGGTCATGACTCTGACCTTCTTTGAATTATTATATTTAGGGAAAAATAGAGGTGATAATCTTGAAGTTGGTAGATTAACAGAGAAAAAGAGAGAGAAGATAGAGGGATGTTTCCATCAATAAGTTTTACAGGTGAGTGGTCTCAAGCCTATTTTAAGATATAATTCATATTTTCACAAGTACATTGCAATATGGTAGTTTTGATGATTTTTTTGATGACACAGTTATGGCTTGATAATCGGATAAGTTTCCGTTTCATCTAAGATGATGACAGTTTAGTAAAACCAATATATTGCATGCAAGCTTAGTGTATGGCAGAAAAAGCTTAGCTTTGTCTTTTGATATTTAATTATGTTGTTTTAATACTATAGAAGTTTTCAGATAAATATAGACAAGTGCAGTACAATGATATGATTCAGATATCAGAATTTTCAGGTTACAGTTATATTTTTATGGATCAGAAAATATGTTAGAAACAATGACAACCACAGTAGCTCTCAGACATAGTCATGGACTAGCCATCAGATATGGTGATGTCATCAGATATGACCCTGAAACTTGTCATCAGATATGACGAAACCATCAGATATGGTTTAGAGAACTTTGGGTTCACATTCTGTATGCACATAGGCTTTGGGCCGTATGCAGGGTGTTCGTTGGCCTTTGGGGCTGTCTACGCGTGAGACTCAGTTTGTTTCAGTGTTCATGTACTTAGTGCGCTAGCCACAGTGGTGTCGTTATAACAGCTGAAAAATAGAGAATTTCATTTCCGCAAGATTTTCAACAGCCATATAGTATATAAATTTCAGTTTGTCAGTTTGATATTTTAGTTTCTGTACCACATCATTATTTCGCAAAGCTTCATTTTTTTTATGAAATTGCCCTATTATAGCATTACATTTTATTTCAACTAGCCAGCAAAGTTATTTTTTTTAAATAGCTAATATATTTTCTTACTAAGTGCTTGAGACCCACTCGCTGGGTCTAAGCTCATTTTGAGTTTAGACTCAATCCTCTATTATTAAATACTATTTACAGATACACCTGAGAAGGAGCTCTAGGATGCGCGAAGGATTTAAGTCGTTTGCTGACTGTGGGGACCTTTATTCCATTTTGTGATATTGCAGCAACGTTTTTGGGTTCTTCAGGTAAAATGATTGATATTTGGTGTTTGGTGAAATAGAAAGACTTGTATATGAACTTTAGAAGTAGATAACGGTTGTACATAAGGAGCAAAGGAAATATGTTTGTTACTGTGAATGTGGTTTATGACTTGGATGGTGATGCAAGATGTTAAATGAGAATTTTATGCAAAAGTTTTATAAAGGTTATTACAGGTACAGGTTAGCGTTTGGGAGTCCATAATATAGAGGAATTGCTGTCGAATTTTTTTGACACGCTAATCATGATTAAGACGATAAGATAATTTTTATGTCGCGCTCGTGCCGACTAACGGGGCGGGTCGTGACACATGACATGCAGTATTTTCTATTATCACAAGGGATCTTACATTAGGCAACTTGTTCTCATACATCCCAATAGAATCGAGTGGCGGAGCGTAAACATAGACATGTCCTCGATATTTCACGCACATGGCTCATATACTATCATGTTCCATCTATTTATTAGGGTGATGCGGTACTAACAACCACATTTCTTACAAACCGTATACCATCTAGTCTCATTGATGAGCATATACCTATTGAGGTCCCATTTCCAAGAAAGGGCATCTTCCATGTTCCTCTCAAAATCTTTGGTTACGTTGTTTTTGTTCATCTTCTTGATCCTATCAGGGATAAACTTTTTGCCAGAGCAGTCAAATGTATTTTCCTAGGGTACGCTAAGAATCTGGAGGGTTATAGATGTACAACCCACATTTCAGAAAACACTACATAAGTGTAGATACTACAATCTTTGAGCCTCTTCCCTACTACTCCAAGTCTAGCACGCATATATCACCTCCGCCAGCTTCCAATGATCATCTTCTTGTTCCCCTTCTTTAGGTTGGTCACACACCTTCGAAGCAGGCACCATTTCCTCGAGTATGTCCTCCGATTGAGTCTTTACAGACTGATGACATTTCTACATCGATGGATACAGATACATGTACCTCCAACAACTTAAGGGATGCTCCACTTGACATGTTGGTATCCCTATAGAAGGGGACCAGATAGTGTCCATCTCGATATAATACCAAGCATCTAATCTCTATTGCGGTATCCTTCTCCGGACTCGGCTCCACATGTTGGACATGCGAGCCATTATGCAATAAATGTTATTGCAAATATCATTCTCTAATCGGAAATGAATAATAATTAATTTGCATAATAGATCCCTTGGTACAATTAGGATTGTGTACCATGGCTATCACGATGATCATGCAGGTGTTGATTCAATTGTTGAATCATAGAGATTGGTGCTTGGATGAAAATCTAAAGAGTTGGATTGAGGACTCATCAAGCACCGTTAGATAATTATTATGAGATGATCTCTAGCATGAGTAGGAGATGATATTCCTTTCTCTAATGTGCTAATATCTAACTGACCTCTTGATGCAGATCCTCTGCATAGGGATAGAGATTCGGAGGTGTTAGATAAGTTAGGTCAAAGAGTTGACTTAGCGAGATCGAGATAACCAAGTCCTATGTCGTATGCTATCACGATATAGGCACGCGTCCTCTGACCAAAGACAGATGTATTACCATATGCCTGAGTGTGTACATTTGTCAGACTGATAGGTTGATGGCCTAATCAAGGTCTATACACCAGCGTGTTGATGTGCATACAAGGGCATATGAGTAATATAATCTATCAAAAGTGTCATACAGGTTTATTTACTAAACGGAAGACATGAGCTCACTCATGAGATATTGGGAATCAAATTCCGTGCATGGTCATCTTGCTTTGGAAGCTTGACTGAATTTGTAGGTTTGATATATATGCTTTTGTAAAGTATATGATTAATACTTGGGTATGATATATGCTTTGCAAAGTATATAGTTGATACCAACTCCCAATGATCAAATGAGAAACTTAATGATAAAACCCTAAAGAAGACAATCTAAATAAGTCTAAAACTTCAGATTTATTCTAGGTCTTCCAGTATGCAGGATGTGCAGAGATTAGGAATACCTTAGGATGAAGTGATCATAAACGGTTGTATAACCATAATGCTTCCATTCCGAGGGAGTGATGAAACAGGTCTGGATGTTAGTGACTCCTCTCAGTAGAGAAGTAATCTAATCTTGGTCTAAATATTGGACAGTGATCTGAATGTGATTCAGATGCAATGAGAAATATTAGATTTACGGCTTAATCAAACATCTATGGGAGGTCCCCGAGATCTGGATTTGTGATGTGATCTCAATATCCAAGTCACTCTACGTGGAACTTACAATTGCCATGTACTTATCTCCAAGTATCCACGGAGAAAGCACATTATTCTTGAAAGAGTTCAACGATAATTTCATTATTGATAATGTGTCTGAGCATCGAGGAAAATTGATAATTAAATATGATTTCATTATCATGGATAATATGAATCTGATTCATATTATTTGACCATACAAGGAGAGTCATCTAAGATAATTACATGTGATTTAATTACCAAAGATGCGAATAATGTGAATGTCTTTCATTTTACTTGGGCACACGAGAATAATTATCTTAGATAATTAAATGTGATTTAATTATCAAAGATATGATTAATGTGGATATCACTATCCATAATAATCATGGATATTATAAGTATGATTTATAAGATGTTAGAGAGATTAATTTGTAAATAGAATTACAAATTAAATGTTATTGTGAATTGGATTCACATTGGATATATAATTGTAAATTCAAGTTACATATTATGTAGGATGTATAAATATGATTCATATTAGTCAATGGCATGATTGGATTTTTCACAAGATTTTTCTGGAAATTATTTTGTGAATTTTTTATGCAATAATTGTTGTTGCATATTAATCTATGTATATATAAATAAAGGTAGACTTAATCCCTTTATGGTGGTCATCCATCTTGAGTTGTTCAAGAGGGGGAGGGCCACCCTATTTATAGTAAAGAGACTTGATCTTCACATTATCTATGTATATTGATTATTTTCAAAATAAATTAATTATTATCTTAAAAAGAATATAATTAATTTATTTAAACTGATTGTTGTTCATTTTTGGAGCAAAAAATTGTGGTCATTGATTAATAAACTTTTAATCTACATAGTAGATTAAGAGAGCACATGGATTGAGATCCATGTGCATCCAACTAGTATAAAATGAAGTGTAGTCCTTGCCTTTTAGACTACACATATAATTCCAAGAGGAATTAAACTCCCTCCATATCTCTCTCTATATACACGCCAAGTCTCTCTCTCTCACCTCCTTAGAGTGGTCGTCCATTCTAAACCCTAGAGAGGGTCGTCATCATCGCCACGCCATTGTGACGTCGCTTCGACTGCTCATGGATCATCGTCTCCTTCGGTGCACCTCGCTTGTGAAGTAGACGTTGGATCTCGTGAGATGAGATCAAGAGATTCATCGCTTAGATCATCAACATGGATTGCGAGGAGCACGCGTTTCATCAACGTGCTCGCAAGCATATCCTCCGTTGGATTGGACTTGATACATGAGGTCTCTTCCTTTATAGACTTGATCACAAGTGTTCCGAGAGATCAGTGCAGTCATCTCTTCTTCCATTGCTAAACGCCATCCAAAATCACGACATGCTTCTGTATGAGTACGGGGGATAATTGTTTCAGAGATTTCGTAGATAAACTGTTTGTATGTGGTGAAGGATATATGAAAATCCTTAAGCGCGTCACAGAAGAGTGGAGATCACATCATATTCGATCGGGAGCGACTAGTCGTACTAGTTACTCGGGGCAGCATAATTTAAAAAATTTTGGGATTTAAAGCGAAGTACAATCCGTATGGGTCTATTTCTATCTACAAAGCATGACTTGTAGCAAAAGGGTTCACATAGACTTATAATGTTGACTTGCTTGACATGTTCTCATCACTTGCTCATCCATCCACTATACAGATCCTTATGCCAGTGGCAGTACAACTTCATTAGCCCTTGCATCAGATATATGTGATCCTTTATGGTGACCTTTGGGAGATTGTGTACATGCAACGACCACCCAACTTCGAGGCTCAGGGGGAATGTCGGAAAGTTTACCTAATGGACAAGGACATATCTAGCCTCAAACAAAGCGCCGCGATTGGTTTCAAAAATTATCAAAAGTACAAGAGAATTTAGGCCTCATCCGATCTTCAATGGATAATTCTTTAATCATACGAAAGAATGGAAAATACCTATGGCTATGATGGTCCATGTGGATGACATCATCCTCACAAGAGATGATTATGATGTTATTCTAGAAGTGAAGAAAAAACTAGCAGAACAATTTGTAATCAAAGTCACGAAGGCACTAAGATACATCATGATGATTGAAATAGAAAGATCCAAGCGAGGATTGGTCATGTCTCAACGGAAATACACCATTGACCTACTTCAGGAAATTGGGATGTTAGGATCCAAGACAACACAAATACCCATGGATCCTAAGGGACACGTTTATGAGTTAGGTGACATTGAAGCTAATGGTCGATACAGGCATCTAGTAGGTAAGTTATTTATTTTACCATCACTAGATCATATATCTCTCTTGTTGTCGGGAAATTTGAGACAGATCATGGATTCTCTGACTTCAACTCACTTCAATGCATGCATGATGGTTCTAAGGTACGTCAAGTCCTCTCAAGGGAGAGATCTACTATTCACCAAAGACAACAGCTTTGACCTCATGGCATAACTAGATGCAGACTATGGATGATGCACGATAGATAGAAAGTCCACTACAGACTTTTGCACAGACCTGGCAGGAAATCCAGTTAGTTCGAGAAGCAAGAAACAAACCGTGGTCTCTCGCTCAAGCACTGAGAGTGAATACAGAGCCATGGCGAATGCACCAATTGTGGAAATTGACTGCCACTACAGAGAAGGCTACTTCTTACTCACAGTGTATTTTCTACAGATCAGACCGCATATATGTTCACCAAACCACTTGTGCGTGCACATCTCAAAAAAACATTGTAACAAACTGAACATGATTGATATATATGCTCTAGCTTGAAGGGGGTATTGAGAACTATGTTCATAAAACCTAGAGGTATTCTGGTCGTCATATATGAGAAACGAAGCCTGTTGTAACCCTAACCCTCTGTCTCCAACTATATAAGAAGCCTAAGGTTCTCTTATCAAGTATGAGAAATTAATTCTAAATTACAACTAAAGTGCTTTGATTTTCAAAGCATTGATGAAACTATTTTTGATCTTAAACATAAATAAGATGTTAACGTGTCATTTCAGGAAGAACCTTACCCGGACTCGACATTGAAATATAGTCTAAAAATTTGCCATATAATATGTATTTTTACATACATTCAGACGATGCGTATTTTGAAATGAATGTTTCTATATGTCTCGTTGTATTCATGTCCTATACTATAAAAGGTTGCGATTCTGAATTTAAGTAGATCAATCTGCTATCATATATTAGATATATTATTCAACAACAACCAAGCGCAGGTAGCGAAGATCAATCTGCTATCAATCTGCTTTCCTAGTTCGGACTATAAATTGATCAAATTATCTCTATTTGGACGAGGATAATACATACTGGAATAAGGGATCAATTCTCTGTACAACACGGTTACTAAGAGTACGGCTATTGTCATCCACATCCCATTATTTCACTTTATTCCACCAATATTCTTATTTATCTTTATTCCACCTTACCTATCCTTATTCGGTCATTCTTCCTTATTCTCCTTATTTATATCTTTCCAACCAAAGAGAGAATAGACATTTATTCTTCTTATTCCCCATCTTTATTCCTGCCTGTTCTCGAACCGAATTTCAAGTTGAGGTGAAAATGATCTAGTGGCTATATTTCAACCGTGACTTTATTTGAAAGTACCACAAAATTGGAATTTCGGTATATTACAAAGTCCTTCTGAAGTTAAACTAATGCTGTGAATAATGTATAATCAATCAAATATTATTCTGATCACTTGTACATTATCAAGGAACAAATATACACGTTAAGAATAGTTTGCAAAATCAACAGATATCTCATCCAACGGTCTGCAACTGTGTAGCAGTAGATCCCTGCTGCCCATGGAGGAAACTTGAAGATTCAGGAGGCAACGCACCTGCCTCCTTTCCATCAATAAAACCAAAATTTCCGCTTCTGAGAGACGAAATGAGCACATTCTTTATTTTTATCCATACATAAACTAATCAATAATAGTTGAATCTACAATAAAAGGAACAAGGAATATGAACAGGGCTACGACACCTCAGTAACTGTGGATGATCTGATACAAAGACGAATTTGTTCATAATGCTGCACTCATGATCCCCAGCGATAACCGTTACATTCAGGCATACCTAGTAAGACGAACAATCGAAAAAAAAGTACTGCATTGAGCTAAAAATAATTTGGGAAAATTCTCAAGAAACAGGAGATGTTTATAGCAACCTGCAAATGTGTCATCCGGTTCCTCGTGATCATCAACAGGCAGAAAGCTGGCATTATCACACCCTGGTAAAATGGCGTGACCTTATGCGTGTTAAGCTCTCAGATGGTACTTAGTTTATAACGAAGTACTGAGGACATGGTAATCAATCAGGATTTTGTTCTCAGTCTCCATCAAGACCTTTCCAAATGCGAACTGAATGCGAAAACAGTGACAGCATTCATCATACTGTAAAAAAGAGAGATTATTATGGTATTCACAAATTTTGTAATCATTTTTTATACAGTCGAAATCTGACTGTAAACACAACCGAAGCACAATTGGGCGATGACATACTTGAGGAAAGGTTTCTAATGAATGCCTTGTAGTTACATGGCATCAGATCTGGTGCTAGGAATCCAATTTTTTAATTATTTTCTAAGAGAGGACGGTCACGACAACCCCATCTTCACCGTAATAAGTCACTGGCTGCTTTCCAGGAGACTAGGATCCTGAGGGGATGATCTTTACATATGTTCCGTGCTTTCGTTGTGTGATGCACTGAGAGCTATTAGGATCCAGAGGGGATGGTCGTGACTATCCCTTCTGGTTAGTGGAAGAGTCAGTCGTGACCATCCCATCTTCGTCACAATGAGGGGGCGGTCTTAACCGTCCCTTACACGCTTCTAGGCTCGTCACTTGCTGTGTAGGAGGTTGTTAGAATCTAAAGGGGGTGGTCATGATCATCCCCTCTAATTAGTGGAAGGGACTGTCGTGATTGTCCCATCTTTGTCAACGTAGGTCATCAGCTACTTTCTCGGAGACAAGGTACTATCCCTTTCGCAATTCTGGGCCTGTTGCGTGCTGCTCTGGGAGCTGTTAGGATCCAAAGGGAAGGGTTGTGACCGTCCCCTCTAATTGGCGGAAGGGACGATCATTTCGCCAACGTAGGTCACTGGTGGGTTTATGGGAAAATGAGATTCGGATGGGACAATCTTAACCGTCCCTTCCACACTTCTGGGCCCGTCGAGTGTTGCACTGGGTGATGCAAGGATCTAGAAGGGAAGGTCATTGACCGTGTAACAACTTGATAACTTTATATATAATAATAGGGTTGGACAGACGTATATAATGCATGAAAAATAATACTGAGTATAAGGGTGGTATGTGTACGTCATCCACCATGTATGTTGTATGAAAAAAAACACAGATATCATATATTACTAATATTTCATACATGGAAAGCATTCTTACAAATTTTCCATATAATAACAACAAAAAGAATAAAAGCATGGGAGAGGTTCATGCATTATTTGATGTTCCTTGTCGTATGTACACGTTTCCATTAAAACAAAAGTTGAATGGGAAAAAGGAGAGTGATGTTTGGATGCCTTCATAAATTACCCATATAATAATAATAAAAGAGGATGACAATGAGGGAGTTGACGTGCATGGAGAATAAAATGAAGATGTGCAGCTTGCGATATGGCATGTACAGCCAAGGGGTACCGACACAATTTGAAAAAAAATAATAAAATGGGATGGACAGGCGGTTGACGTGCATGGAAACAGGTGAAAGTTTTCTTCATGCAGAAGGCTTAAGTCGGTAGGCGAGATTTACTTGCCGCACAAGGCTGTGACCCATGCAGAAACAACCTCATCCTCTGTGCTATAAATAGGGATAAGAAGTCTTTGTAAGAGGCAAGAAACAAGGAGAAAGAGAGAGCGTACGAGAGAGTGCCGGAGTCCAAGAGAGGGATACGAGTGAAAGAGAGAAAGAGAAATAGAGAGAAGAAGAGAGTGATAGATATTGCTAAAAATAAAAGGAGGAAGTTATCATGGTATGGTTTCTCCCCTTTTGAATTCCTCTATTTTTAATTTCTGTTATGCAATTATTCTATTTTCTTCATGCCAAATATTTTTGCTATGTAATAATAATTATGTTTAGGAAATTTCGTCAATTCAGTTATATGTAATCTTGTTAAACGTCGACCTTGAAAGGGCAATTGTTCTATGTCATTGTTGTATCGTTTCAACGTAAGTCTAAAATATTATGTAGATGATTTAGTATGCTATAAGTATATTATAATCCAATTGATTACATAAGATATGAAAAGGTTATAAAGTTATTGCAATTGAGATGAGGGGTATTATACCATGTTATATTAAAGAAGGGTACGTGTGTTTTAATATTTTGTATATGCTAAGTGCCTACAAATTTTAGTGTATGGTTTATTTTAATTAAATGTTGTCAGGATAAGATATGAAACTCTAAAATAGAGTAGAATAAGGATTGGCACCATAACGACATATGGAGCTAAGTGCTACGCTAAGGCGGGAGCCACCTCTAGAGTCCATTTGTCGGGTCCTAAAGGACATATCTGGCCTAAAGGGCAACACCTTCCGGGGGTGTCAGGTTCAAGGGAACCTCGTGGAAAAAGTCCACTATTTGACTCAGCAGCTGTTGTCATTCTGTTCTGATCTGAAAGTACTCTACAGTGACCACTTGTGCCAGTGGTGAGTAAAATACACCTATGGGGATGGTAATATGGACCAAATAATAGTGATAAGAGGGTACACATGTTAAAGCAACATATCATCCTGATATGTTTAGTAATATAATGCAAATTCTGAAATGTTATCTGTTCATTTTTTTGATTATTCTTCTGTTAAAAATACTAATAATGCTTTGACGAGTCATATTGCTATTGTTAACTTCATCTTAAAACTATTTTTGTCAATATGTTTCCTGTTTATGCCATACAAAGCTATTTTGCTTATGAGCATTTTTGTTCCGCTCCTGCGGTTTTTGCCCTGCCGCAGATACATCTGAAGAATAAGGTGCTGAAGACGGATTAAGCAGGAGAGCCCAGGACTAGAAGCAGTATTAATAGTAGTAGTTTTCTTTTGTCAAATGTAATGCACTGTGATCATCTGTGACTTAGTTAGATGAAATGAAAGTTATCTTTTGTGACTTTAGTTTGACTATGAACTGTGGTATTGATATTCGCAAGTAACACCCCGGACCGATGCGGCATTTTTATATGAAAAAAATACTTCCGTTGACCGCTCGGATCTGAGGTCGTTACAGGTGGTATCAGAGCCGAGGTTCACGTAGGAACCCTTAGGATTTTCTGACTTAGTTAAATAAACTGACCTAGATTTGTCTCTTGACTTTTAGATGGCATCTGGACGTGAAATCATGCCCACTGAAGGAGAGTCTGATAATACCCAATCTCAGCATATGCAATTTATGGCTGATATGGGACAGTGGCTTCGTGAGGAGCGGCGACGAACTGAGATTGAACGTGAATTGGCACGAGAGGAAAGAGAGATGGCTCGTAAGTTGTATGATCAATCAAAGGGAGAAGGAGTCACACTGAGGAAGTTCTTGCAACTTGACCCACCGATTTATAGTGGAGAACCAGAACCGGAAAAAGCAGAATACTGGCTTAAAGAAATTGAATTGGCATTTAGTGCTCTAGATTGTCCTGAGGAAAAGAAGGTAATATTTGCTATGTTTAGGCTGCGAGACAAAGCAAAGGACTGGTGGGAAACTTGCAAGGGTGTTTCTTTTTCAGATGAACAAATTGTTCCTTGGAAGGAATTCGTGAAGTATTTCACGGATCACTTTATCCCTATGCGAGTTAGAGAAAAGAAGAGGCAAGAATTTATTGACCTGCAACAGAAGGAATTAAGTGTAGAAGCATATACTGCTCAATTCTATCATATGGAGAAGTATGGAAAGGGGATCTGCCAAACCGAATGGGAAAGAGCAAAGAAATATGTGATGGGACTAAGAATAGGCTTGCGAGGAAAGGTCTTAATTAATATGCCGGAAACACTTGCCAAGGCAGTGAATGCAGCTGTAATAATTGATGAAGAACATCAACTGACCCAAAATCAGTTGAAAGGTCAAAGTAAGACAAGTGGAAGTTCACGGGATAATTTTCAGAACTCTAATAAGAAGATGAAGACTGGATATTTTAACAAGAATGAGCACAGATTCAAGCCTACTAATAGATCGTCTTTTCCTATTTGTCCTCATTGTTCTAGAACACATCCTGGAAAATGTTATAAGATGATCGGTGCATGCTTAAGGTGTGGACAGAAGGATCATTTCATACGTGACTGCCCAAAGATGAAACCAAGCGAGGACCAGAGGAAAGCACCAGAACCACAGAAGAAGGTCATGGGACGCGTATACTCAATCGCAGCACAATCAGAAGATCCTAATCAAGTTATAGAAGGTACACTTTCTGTCTCGAAATTTATAGCTAGAGTTCTTTATGATCCAGGTGCTTCACATTCATTTATATCCAGTAGATTTGCTAGACTGCTTAAAATACAACCTAAAGAAATGTCATTTATATTGACCGTCTCTTCACCAACGGGTAAAATTGGTATGGCTGGGTCTTTCTTGCATGAGGTACCCATTGAAATTGAAGATAAGTCATCGGTTGCAAATTTAGTACTTCTTGAAATGACTGATTATGATATTATTTTGGGAATGGATTGGCTCTATGAGAACTATGCACATGTTCTCTGTAGAGAAAAGAAGATCATACTTTGTAGATCAGATGAACCCGAGATTCTGATTAGGGGTTCAAGGAAGCCTATTAAACAAATTAGTATCTCCTCTATAAAGGCGCAACGAATGATGTTAAAAGGTTGCGCATGTTTTCTAGCTAGCATGGTAAAGACTGATTCTTCATATATTTCTATAGATGACTTACTTGTAGTTCAAGAATATACTGATGTATTTCCAGAGGACCTTCCTGGGTTACCTCCTTCTAGAGAAATTGATTTCGGTATTGAAGTTATGCCGGGTTCATTCCCTATCTCTAAACCACCATACCGTATGGCACCAGCAGAATTAGCAGAACTTAAGAAGCAAATAGATGAACTTCTTGAAAAAGGCTTTATTCAGCCTAGTATTTCCCCATGGGGTGCTCCTGTGCTCTTTGTCAAGAAGAAGGATGGGACTCTTCGACTCTGTATTGATTATCGAGCCTTGAACCGGATTACCATCAAGAACAAATATCCTTTACCTCGAATAGATGATCTATTCGATCAATTACAGAAGGCAGCTGTTTTCTCAAAAATTGACTTAAGGTCAGGCTACCACCAGCTAAGAATAAAGGCCGAAGATACACAAAAGACTGCATTTCGATCAAGATATGGACATTATGAGTTTCGAGTAATGCCATTCGGATTGACTAATGCTCCTGCAGCATTCATGGACCTCATGAATAGGGTGTTCCGGGATTTCCTTGATAAATTTGTTATTGTTTTTGTTGATGACATACTCATCTACTCTGAAGACAAGAATCAACATGATAAACACTTGAGGTTGGTATTAGAGACTCTGAGACATCACCAACTTTATGCTAAATTCTCAAAATGTGAATTTTGGCTCGAAAAGGTGATATTCCTTGGACATGTTATATCTAAAAATGGCATAGCAGTTGATCCATCAAAGGTTGAAGCTGTTCAGAAATGGAAGCAACCAAAGACGGTTACAGAGGTGCGTAGTTTCTTGGGATTGGCCGGTTATTATAGGCGTTTCATTCGAGACTTCTCAAAAATAGCACTACCATTAACCAAATTAATGAGGAAGGAAACTAAGTTTACGTGGACTCCACAATGCGAGGAGAGCTTCCAAAAATTAAAAGGCATGCTGACATCAGCTCCAATTTTAACACTTCCATCAGGTACTGGGGGTTTTACAGTACACACTGACGCATCAGGATCGGGCCTTGGTGCAGTATTGATGCAGCATGATAAAGTCATAGCCTATGCATCTCGGCAATTGAAAACTCATGAGCGTAATTACCCTACTCATGATCTGGAGCTTGCCGCAGTAGTTTTTGCTTTAAAACTATGGAGACATTACCTTTATGGAGAAAAATTCCAAGTATTTACTGACCACAAGAGTCTTAAATATTTATTCTCACAGAAAGATCTGAATATGAGGCAACGGCGGTGGTTAGAATTATTAGAAGACTATGATTTTACTTTAGAGTATCACCCAGGAAAAGTTAATGCAGTAGCTGATGCGCTCAGCAGAAAATGGGAGATTAAGCTAGCTAGTTTGAGGCTACAGTGGAATATTATTGAGGATTTTATTCAGTGGAAGCCTTTCTGTGATAGGAATCATGACGTCTTTATAGCAGGATTGCAAATTCACTCATCATTGATAGAAAAGGTATTATCGGCACAAAAAGATGATCCTGAATTGCCACAATTGATTGAGTTATCTAAGAGGCCTAATAGCGAGTTATCAATCGCAGTTGATGGAGGACTGAGATTTAGGAATAGATTATGGGTTCCTAATAATATAGAAGTTAAGAAGGAAATTCTAGAAGAGGCACATAGCTCTATGTACTCCATTCATCCCGGGAGTACGAAAATGTATAAAGACTTGCAAAGAAATTTCTGGTAGAAAAATATGAAGAGGGAAATTGCAGATTTTGTCTCTAGGTGTCTCGTATGCCAACGAGTGAAGATAGAACATCAGAAGCCAGCTGGGACATTACAACCATTGGATATTCCGGAATGGAAATGGGATCATATCACAATGGACCTTGTAGTGGGTTTGCCTCCCACAAAAGGTGCTAAATACGATTCCATTTGGGTGATTGTAGATCGCCTAACTAAATCGGCACATTTCTTACCCATACGATTTGGTCAGTCCACTGAAAGTCTGGCTAAATTGTATGTGCATGAGATTGTAAAACTACATGGAGTACCTGTATCAATTGTTTCTGATCGTGATGCACGTTTCACTTCTAGATTCTGGAAGAGCTTGAACGATGCTCTGGGTACAAACTTAAAGTTTAGCACATCTTTCCATCCACAAACAGATGGACAATCAGAAAGAACTATCCAAACACTTGAAGATATGCTCAGATCTTGTGCGCTAGATTTTGCTGGGAATTGGGACTTCCATCTACCATTAATTGAATTCGCCTATAATAATAGCTTTCATGCCAGTATCGGGATGGCACCATATGAAGCCTTATATGGTAGACCATGTCGATCTCCCTTATGTTGGAACGATGTAGGTGAAAGACAAATTCTTGGACCAGAGATTGTAGTAGACACTGCAAAGAAAATTGAGATCATCAAAAAGAGATTATTAGCCGCCCAAAGCAGACAGAAGAGTTACGCTGATCATCGGAGGCATGATCTGAAATTTGAAATAGGAGATCAAGTCTTCATTAAAGTGTCACCTATGCGAGGAGTAGTTCGATTTGGGAAAAGAGGAAAATTAAACCCTCGATATATTGGTCCTTTTACGATCATCAAGAAGATCGGAGAAGTTGCTTATCAGATTGATCTTCCTCCTCAATTCAAGAATTTACATGATGTTTTTCATGTTTCAATGCTAAGGAAGTACATACCTGATCCCTCACATGTGATCGAGTATGATATTCCTGAAGTACAAGAAGATTTATCTTATGAGGAGAAGCCAATCGGGATCATTGATCGTAAGGAGAATAAACTAAGAAGACGTACTATTTCTATGGTCAAAGTATTATGGAAGCATCACAAGCATGAAGAAGCTACATGGGAGATAGAAGAAGATATGAGAGCTAAATATCCTGAACTTTTTGGTAAGTCCGTTAACTCATAAATTTCGGGACGAAATTTCTTTTTAGTAGGGTAGATTGTAACAACTTGATAACTTTATATATAATAATAGGGTTGGACAGACGTATATAATGCATGAAAAATAATACTGAGTATAAGGGTGGTATGTGTACGTCATCCACCATGTATGTTGTATGAAAAAAAACACAGATATCATATATTACTAATATTTCATACATGGAAAGCATTCTTACAAATTTTCCATATAATAACAACAAAAAGAATAAAAGCATGGGAGAGGTTCATGCATTATTTGATGTTCCTTGTCGTATGTACACGTTTCCATTAAAACAAAAGTTGAATGGGAAAAAGGAGAGTGATGTTTGGATGCCTTCATAAATTACCCATATAATAATAATAAAAGAGGATGACAATGAGGGAGTTGACGTGCATGGAGAATAAAATGAAGATGTGCAGCTTGCGATATGGCATGTACAGCCAAGGGGTACCGACACAATTTGAAAAAAAATAATAAAATGGGATGGACAGGCGGTTGACGTGCATGGAAACAGGTGAAAGCTTTCTTCATGCAGAAGGCTTAAGTCGGTAGGCGAGATTTACTTGCCGCACAAGGCTGTGACCCATGCAGAAACAACCTCATCCTCTGTGCTATAAATAGGGATAAGAAGTCTTTGTAAGAGGCAAGAAACAAGGAGAAAGAGAGAGCGTACGAGAGAGTGCCGGAGTCCAAGAGAGGGATACGAGTGAAAGAGAGAAAGAGAAATAGAGAGAAGAAGAAAGTGATAGATATTGCTAAAAATAAAAGGAGGAAGTTATCATGGTATGGTTTCTCCCCTTTTGAATTCCTCTATTTTTAATTTCTGTTATGCAATTATTCTATTTTCTTCATGCCAAATATTTTTGCTATGTAATAATAATTATGTTTAGGAAATTTCGTCAATTCAGTTATATGTAATCTTGTTAAACGTCGACCTTGAAAGGGCAATTGTTCTATGTCATTGTTGTATCGTTTCAACGTAAGTCTAAACTATTATGTAGATGATTTAGTATGCTATAAGTATATTATAATCCAATTGATTACATAAGATATGAAAAGGTTATAAAGTTATTGCAATTGAGATGAGGGGTATTATACCATGTTATATTAAAGAAGGGTACGTGTGTTTTAATATTTTGTATATGCTAAGTGCCTACAAATTTTAGTGTATGGTTTATTTTAATTAAATGTTGTCAGGATAAGATATGAAACTCTAAAATAGAGTAGAATAAGGATTGGCACCATAACGACATATGGAGCTAAGTGCTACGCTAAGGCGGGAGCCACCTCTAGAGTCCATTTGTCGGGTCCTAAAGGACATATCTGGCCTAAAGGGCAACACCTTCCGGGGGTGTCAGGTTCAAGGGAACCTCGTGGAAAAAGTCCACTATTTGACTCAGCAGCTGTTGTCATTCTGTTCTGATCTGAAAGTACTCTACAGTGACCACTTGTGCCAGTGGTGAGTAAAATACACCTATGGGGATGGTAATATGGACCAAATAATAGTGATAAGAGGGTACACATGTTAAAGCAACATATCATCCTGATATATTTAGTAATATAATGCAAATTCTGAAATGTTATCTGTTCATTTTTTTGATTATTCTTCTGTTAAAAATACTAATAATGCTTTGACGAGTCATATTGTTATTGTTAACTTCATCTTAAAACTATTTTTGTCAATATGTTTCCTGTTTATGCCATACAAAGCTATTTTGCTTATGAGCATTTTTGTTCCGCTCCTGCGGTTTTTGCCCTGCCGCAGATACATCTGAAGAATAAGGTGCTGAAGACGGATTAAGCAGGAGAGCCCAGGACTAGAAGCAGTATTAATAGTAGTAGTTTTCTTTTGTCAAATGTAATGCACTGTGATCATCTGTGACTTAGTTAGATGAAATGAAAGTTATCTTTTGTGACTTTAGTTTGACTATGAACTGTGGTATTGATATTCGCAAGTAACACCCCGGACCGATGCGGCATTTTTATATGAAAAAAATACTTCCGTTGGCCGCTCGGATCTGAGGTCGTTACAGACCGTCCCTGCAGATGACGACCAATTGGGGACGGTCATGACCGCCCCTTACCGTGCAACTTTAGGGTTAGATAATGTTATGTTCGTTGACCATCTCGAAAAGCATGACTTTATAAAGCAGAGACAGATGGAGAGGGGGCGGGAGGGGGCCTGCCCCCCCCCCCCAAGGTTTTTATATTGCTTTGTATATCATTCTATGATGAAATAAATTGTAGGTTAAAATTAAGGAAACAAGGAATGTTGGCCCCTACTATTATCTTGAATCCAGTTTTTATTATCTCCATGATCCCTCAAATTCCTCACAAAAAAAATAGATGTTAACATAATGATTTTATTTACTAATTTTAAATATTCCCTATGTACTCGAATTAAATACAATAAAGTCTATTTATTTTTTATATTTATTGTAAATTATATTTTTTTAACACTTTGACTTATGGCAATATGCAAGTATAGATACTTAAAAATACTTATACACACATGCGTGCACGCACACACACATTCACACTCGCATGCACAAACACGCTACAATGAAATCAACTTACAACAATGGATAATTTCAGTACTTATTATTATACCTTCCGGAGTTAATTTTTTAACAACAAATATCATTTATTGTAAATCATTTTCTGCTCTTGTGATTTAGTAATGAATACCGTAACAAAATGGGTCTACAATCATGTTCTTTTAAAAATCCAACATGTTTTCAGCCATTGTTAAATATAAAATGATGATTTTATTAATTGAGAAATTATTACTTATATTTGAAAGGGTTTTTATTAGTTGTGTCCCTTTGAGATATTGCAATATCAGTTATGTCCCTTTATTTTTTGGAATATCAGTTGTGTACCTACCATCCTGTAAAATTCACAGTTTTGCCCTTTTGTTAAGGTAAAGTAGGGACATAGCTGATATTAAAAAAGGGTAGGACTATGAATTTTGCAAGAAAGTAGGCGCACAACCAAAAAAAGAGAAGGACATAACTGATATTGCAATATCTCAGAGGGGCACAATTGATTAAAACCTTAGCAATGAATGTCTTATTCATTATTATATCATTAGCGACGATACATATAACAATACTTATCCATTGCTATTTCACAAAATTTAGCTAGTTATCGCTATTTTTTTACTTCAAAGTCTATAAACAATTACTCAAAATTTTAAAAATAAGAACATAGAAATATTGCTATGGACCATCGCTGATGATATAGGTAGCATATATGAATATTGTCACTAATGTTAAATATAAAAATAATTTTATAATGATTAATATCAAGGTTATATATCTACAATGGACAATATTCTGACTGATTTTAAAATGTCATTATAGATCCATTTTATTGTAGTGATAGCTACTATTTGTTTTTTAGTTATATAACAACAATTATCCATTTATTTTTCCGTTAAAATTTGTACTAAACACTATTAAAAAGTCAACGGATGATCGTTGTTATATGATTCATTGCTTGTAATATAGTGACAATTCATTGTGAATTTATGAATGCAACAAAAAATATTTGTTGTTATAAATTTGAGAAGGGAAAATAAGACAATATGTAATAAGTTATTCACTAGCATAAGTTAAGTTTGTTGTAATGATTACTATAAATAAATAAAAATGTAAAGATATAATGGATATTTTCATTTTGGGTTATTTCAAATGCATCCATTGTAAATGACCTTCATACGCGGAAGTATTATATTTAATTTTTCATTTTTCTTTAAAAAGAACTTCTCCTCTCATGAGAAAAACAAGAATTTAACGTGACATTGACTATTGTAAAATTGATTGTTTAGGATATTTTTTATATATTATTATGATTGTCATTTCTATGATTAGTGGATTGAATATGAAGATGAATGATATATGTTGAGTGCTAACCTCTTTATATATAGAATTATTATTTTATAATTACCTTTTTATAAATTTGATTATATCTATCTATTTTAATTTTTAAAAGTTATTTCGTCCTTTGTTTTTATACTATAATTATATAAATCATGGTTAATACAAAATGTCAAAATTATGTTTATGAAAAGATCAGTTAAAAATTATTAATTATTACTTTACTTGTACTTATGTTTGGCCCCCAATGCAAATTTTCTGGCTTCGTCCCTGTTATAAAGTCATGCACATGGGACACAACCATTCCCAATGGACACTGGTGTGATTATAAAACAATCCCAATATTTTGTTTGAAGTAGAATACGCTAAAAATTTGAAAACCGTACAATTATAGATGATGGTAAGAAATCAATTGTACAAAAAGTAGTCAAAACCTTCAGATTTAGTTATATTGCAACATGGATTTGGAAATTCTTTGATACATGAAGCTCTCAAAAGTATGCAATTTGGTTCCTTATGACATGAGTTATGATGAAACGAAAATCAATTCGGACAATACCGCCCTGTTTGGTTGGAGAATAAGCCCTAAAATAAGGGGTCAATTCTCCTCCCGACACGGTTCCCAGTGGTACGGCTATTCCCTATATTCCATCCTATTTCACTCTTATTCCTATCTTTATCCCACCTTACCTACCTTTATTTCACCTTATTCTCCTTATTCCTATCTTCCAGCCGAACAAAGAATAGACCCTTATTCTCCTTATTCCCCATCCTTATTCTTGCTTATTCCCGAACCGAACGGGCCCTAAGAATTCTGAAGGAAATTTAATATACACAAGGGACATGCATTCTTCACAAATTTTGTATTTTTTTATTCCATATAGTTGAAATTTAAATGTAAACAAAGAAGAATAAATGGGTGAAAACAGACCCGAGTAAGGGTTTATGTGGATATTGATCTGTATAACATCACAACAACCTCTTGTGTTATGATGTCATTACAAAAATAACAATAGTAATTTGTTTGGATCAGAATAAATTTAGTAACTTGAACGCTCGTAGCTATAGATGAAACAGAAAGAAATGGTTTATCTAAGAATAAGAGAGAACATTCAGATTCAATCGAAGGAAGGTTGCAATATGAATGAGAAAATCAGTAGAGTAAGTAAATGCTAATGAAATTATCTGCAACAATACATAAATCTAGCTTCAATTTGACAGAAAATGATGTCAGCTAATAATACAAAAAAGTAAAAGATGATCGAAGAAATGCATCATTTGGGTACCCGATGGAGTTAATTGGTTTCGCAAATGTCAATTTGGTCTGCAAAGATATATTTGATACTAATTAGTTATACAGATAGATTGATTTTGGAAAGCTGGTTTAAGTGAACATGAAAAAAAACAATAATTAAAACTAATTATATCTTGTCCATCCTAACCTTATTATATCGGTAGTTAGAATCATAAATAATTTTGTATTCCGAGTAAGCTGCAAAATAATGATCTCCGAATATGAAAAATATGCAGATAAAATAAAAAGGGTTTTTATCAGTTGTGCCCCTCCGAGATATCGCAATATCAGTTATGCCCCTATCTTTTTGGTAATATCAGTTGTGCCCCCGACTTCTTGCCAATATTTCACTTGTGCCCCTCAGAGGGGCATAACTGATAAAAGATTTTTATCAGTTATGTCCCTCTGAGGGGCACAAGTGAAATATTGGCAAGAAGTCGGGGGCACAACTGATATTACCAAAAAGATAGGGGCATAACTGATATTGCGATATCTCGGAGGGGCACAACTGATAAAATCCCAAATAAAAATCTACACACATAGACATAGATGTTGTATTACAGTATAGTCTTGGACGTTCACACGACGAGTGAAGGCTAATCAGTACCCAAAGTTGACGTATGCAAGGCGAATCTAGCTGTCGACGTTGGCATCGGGTCGTCTGCTGTAGCATTCTCCTGCATTACAGAGGGGGTGGATTGTCTGCTGTGAAATCCACTACTGTAATGCAAGGGATCCGTCGGATGAGATATGGACGGTCCTAATAAAGGGCCGACCGTCCATCTCTCATCCGACGGATCCCCTACATTACAACAGAGGATTTCATAGCAGACGATCTTCATTGGCATTACAGTAGAGGGTGCTACAGCCGACGATTCACTCGCATCACGTTTGTATTTTCCACGTTCGTGGATTTGACGTTAAACAACATCTGTCGAAATAGAACAAATATCGAAATGATCAATGTCGACGTTTCGTAAGCATGTCGACGCTTACAAAGGTCGACTCACAACTTTTAATTACATTACATCTATGGTGGCGGCACCACATGCAGTTGCTCTTTTTCCTGCTCTACCACTCTATAGAATAAAAACCTGCTGCATTCGGAAAGATGGCAAGTCTACAATAAAGACCGTCACTTTTTCTTCTCATATTGATTACATTACCATTCCCTCCAATTTCAGTCAGACGTTCTGTAATGATCTACGACTTGGGTTGTTGCCCCATCTACAGCGAGACATATAGAAAAACCTGCACATAGCATTCAATACTCTGCAACTGAGGCCTATAAATAACACGCAAACCCTCACGTAAGAATTAACCTGCAATTGTTACGTGCATTATTTTGGGTTTTACTCATGGATTTCAAAACTGCGAGAGGTGTATGCCTAATCATCGTCATCGCTATGCTCTTGGCACTGCTGATGGGCTCTGAAGATGCTGCTGGTGCCCCAGTTCCATCGGAGGCGGCGGTGAAGAGGTGCCTGATAGGAGCCATGGGCGTGCAAAAGAGGTGCTTGGGTGCGTGCCCTCCTACTAACAGGGAGTGCGGTCTCCGCTGCATCAAGAGCTTCCAAGCACGCGCCACTCGCTGCGCCAACGGCAAATGATGATATCGAGAGCTTTGTCGGTGTGGCTTAATTTGCATCTGTATGAAGTCTCTGCAGGATATAAATAAACTGTGGCATGATGTTATATATGTGCTCTGAGAACTTCCTGTACGCTTATGGATCAATGTAGTACTGCTTCAGTTATATATCTGTTGCAGCCAAATTAGACCTCCATCTTGGTACTATGAAAGTACTAAATACTATCTTATAGTTCAGCCTGATTTGCAGTCATCATGGAAAGTTTATGGTATTGAGCGGTTAAACTCATCATAGATTACTGAAATTTCTCCTTGCATAAATATTTATAACATTGTCATGACGAATACCAGCAAGGATGCTATAATCCCCTCACCCCTCCCCTTTTTTTTGCAAAAAATGTTATCAAAATCCAACCATGTGGATTGAATCTACGGACAATGCCCTACATGCCTATCAAATCTCGTCCAAATCCGATGTTTGTAGCTATTCCCTTTTTTCCCTTTTTAAAATGGATTTTAAGTTATTTAAATGTTGATTTTGTCTTTGATAGAAATATTGGATTTGGACGGAATTTGATGGGTACGTAGAACATTTCATAGATTCAATTCACATGTTAGATTTTTGAAAACATTTTTTTTTTGAAAAAAAATGGCATTTACAAAATTACAGTGTCAATTGCTGTAGTTTTCATTACAGCAGATGATATGCTCCCTCACAAATATACCCCTCCTCGATATGTTGTGCATGGAAATGTGCAATTCTGTTGGTAGAGCTTCTAGGGTTGTTTGAAGATCCTTGTTGATCAATGTGGTTGTCTAAAAAAAGAGAGGTACTTTCACATACAGATCGTTTAAGCTTCCACCATGTTGATCGGAGCCTGATCTTTAGCCAGATCTATGGGAAGCGGATACTCTTCCGCACAGATCATGTTATCCTCTTTTTCTTTTTCGAAATCGGCTCCAAGAATCTAATTATATAGATTGAAACTTTGATTGACTTTCTACATATCTTCTAAAATTCACTTAAATATGATGCTATTTGCTAGTTTATCTTAACAATCAATAGAAATGTTAACAATTAAGCAATTTAAATCCCATTTAAAAAAGATCGGAATTTTGATCATTAAGATAAAATAACAAATAATATCGGATTTGAGAAAAAAAACGAGTAGATATATAAAACAATAATCAAAGATTCAATATATGTGGTTGCATTTTTGGAATCTACTTCACAGGAGAGGATCTGCTCCAACATCTATGTCCGAGAAATCCAAACCTGGTGAGTAAGGCAACCAATCAAGGTTTTAAAAATCGGATTGGACATTAAACCTGTCAGTCTTCGGTTTGGTCCAACCGAGTCGGATCGGTGATGATGTCAGCTTGACATCATCATTCCTATCAGCTTGTAAAAAATCGGGCCGGGTTTAATTTACTGGTCAGACGGTCGAATCGGTTTTTTGAACCGACAAAACCTGATACATATATGTAAGTATGTATTTATATATCAATGAAATAATCGTTTAAAATGTCAAATCTCTCACTCGAATAACATGATTGCCTATATCGAGTGCAATTCTAAAAAAGTTAGTCACATTTTCTATAATTATATATGAATATAATATTGTAATCATTTATTCATAGTTGCTTCTAGAAAATTACTCTAAGAAAGTATTGATACAATGTATATTCCAAAAAAAGAGGGACATAACTTATATCGCAGAAGTTAAGAAGGGCAAAAGTGATAAAAACCCAATTATTTCATTATTCAAATCTTTATTTTTTGAAAATTTACCAAACCATCAAAACTGGGTCAATCTGAGTCAACCTGGTCCGCCCACCGGTTAGACCCGATTTTTTATTTTCTTTTTTTTGAAATTAATTACACAAAACCGATCAAATCAATCAGATCGGTACCGATTCCCGCTCCAATCGATCCGATCGGCCGATCCAATCCGATTTTTTAAACCTTGCAACCATAGCACATTGCATTCCGTTATCATTTCATCTATAGAGTGCGGATGCTACAGCAAATCACGAGGAGACTCGAGACACTTGTCATTTTAAGGCCTAGCCTGATCTTGCTCCATCTATATTAGAAATTCACACGTAGGTAGTTGATTTATGTTGCACGCATATTATACATGATCAACTATGCTTTGCTACTTGCTATCTTAATTTATGCAAAACATCTTATATTTTTAGTTTATAAATTTCTTTCTTTTTACAAATTCTATTATTATACACCGTATAGTTTGCATTAATGGTGTAAAACATCTAATCAGAAGAAATAATCAAACTTGTTTAAACCACACGTTGGCAACAAAATTTAAAATTTAAAACCTTGAATGCATGTGAATGTAAAAAAGTAATAGGTTATTGACACACTGCAATAAAATACTCTTGTAAAGTTAAAACAATGGAATCTTCTAGCAATCACTTTTTTCTTCACCAATGAAAATTCCACCCTCCAAAATCTCGCAGTAAAATTGTAGTCACACATCTATACCTATTTGCATCACTACACGCAAAGCATTATATAATATTGCTAGTTAGAAATGTTGAATTTAGAAATATGACTTAACATCAAATTAATAGAATTAAGTGTATTATGTAAAATGAAGAAATTTGTAGAAATGTTTTAGGTAATTATACAATATTTTATGGAGTACTTACGTGAAATCGTAAGTTTGCATGGGTATTTTTTTAAATCATTGTAAACATGAATGCAAAATATTTCATAATTTCCCTAATTTATACCGGCAATAAAATTTAGCAATCACTTAAAATTAAAATAAAATAATTAAGTATACAAATAATCCCGATCGTGCTTGATCGGGAGGATAGGTGAAGCCAATGCATGACGATGTCTATAAGTATAAGGGTTTTTATCACTTGTGCCTTTCTTAACTTCTCAAATATCAGTTATACCTTCAGCTTTTTGTTATGTCAGTTGTACCCCTGACTTTTTACAAAATTCACAATGCCATCCTTCCGTTAAGGTAAAATAGAGACATAATTGATATTACAAAAAGAACACAACTGTGAATTTTGAAATGAATCAAGGGCATACTTGATAAGAAAATGAGGGCATAATTGATATTTAACCGTATAGTGGTATAACTGATATTGTGAAAGTTAAAACATGGCATAAGTGATAAAAATCCGTGGTATATAATATATATTTGGGTTTTTATCACTTGTGCCCCTCTGAGATATCACAATTTCAGTTATGCCCCTATCTTTTTAGTAATATCAGTTGTGCCCCTCACTTCTTTCTCCGTTATCACTTCTGCCCTTCCGTCAGATTGACCATCAATGAGTTGACTTAACCATGATTTTTTCAAACCTTGGTGCAGTTAAGAGGGGTATTATTGTCCAGACTCCTCTTCCCCCATCCTCTTCTTCCTCCTCCAACCTCATCCCTCTCCGCTCGAAACTCCTCCCCGAGATCCGCCCCATCCTCCCTCTGCCCCGACCTCCCCCGGCCCCCTGCCCCGAGCTCCGCCCCGACCTCCCGCCGTCCTCGCTCCGAGCTCTGCCCCAGCCTCCCTCCGCCCCGACAACCCCGCCGACCCCGCCCCGAGCTCCGCCCCAGCCTCCCTCTGCCTCGACCTCCCTCGGCCCCCTGTCCGAGCTCCGCCCCAGTCTCCCTCCGCCACGACCTCCCCCCGCCCCCTGCCCCGAGCTCCGCCCCAGCCTCCCTCCGCCACCCCCCGACCCCGCCCCGAGCTCTGCCCCAGTTCAATCTGGAACTCACAGCTCAAGAAGGAACCTCAGGTTGCAGACGGGCTCCGGTATCACGCCAGAGAGGTTCGTGTTATGTAGATCGAGAACAACGAGCAGCTCGATCGCGCCAAGCTTCGGAGGGATCCCGTCGCTCAAGCTTTTGAACTGTTGCCTCCACGACGGATGGTGCAGCCGGTGTAACATCCATAGTAGAGAATTTTTTTTGATAAACTAAGACTATTGTTCAAGGATGTAAATGGTCGAAGAAATACAAATATTACTATAGACAGTTTTGAATCGGCATGCGTATATAGGTACAACTATTGAGGGGTCATATTATTATTACATCATATATGGACTAAGAAGTTATCTCTTATTTATTTAAGAGATATGATATAGGATTTGGTTTAACTATTCAAAGACTAATGCTAAGTACATAAACACATTATTGGGATGAATAGAAAAAAAAAATATAAGAAACGTAGGAGGTGTTGGTTATGTGATAGGATAATAATATATAATTAGCATGACAAGATTAATGCAAATATCTAAATTTAAGTCAAGAGTAATATAGAAATAATATATAAATATATGTAGGAATAAGGGTACACGTTAGTTTTGTGTGGCTATAGATAGAGTTAGGTGGAAATTACGAACAAGATTTTAGCAAATAAGGAGGAAAAGGCTAAGGTGGATAATGCCTAAATATATATATATATATATATATATATATATATATCAGGACGTGACCACGTGTATATACATGTGTTAGTATTGAGATGTAAGGTAAAGGTCGGTGAGGGTATTCCTATCGTGGGAGGAAAATATATATACATACAGAAAAAAAATGCAAGTATATTATAGCTAGGAATTAGCAGCTGTAGATTTGAAGAGAGTCGCTGTCCCTTCGTAGCAGACGGAGGTTCCTTCGCTTACATTCCAGGTTCGTTACCTGCTAAAATTTTATGATTCTGTTTCGTATTACTAATCAGGGGCCGAGTAGTCTCTCTTTGTCATTCATTCTATCGGATATAATATGTCAAGATGGGATAAATTCTAGTTGCTTAAATTCTAGGGATTCTGTAGTATGTAAGAAAAAGTTATCAACTGATGCTATTTGGATACAAAAGAGTAATACTGCATTTGATTTGAAACTCATAATAAGGTACAAATTTCAAAAGCTAATAGCCACCGTATATTGTTAAAAAGGAAAAAAAATAAAGAAATGGAGGAATCACATCACTGTACTTTGTTTGCCATATCTATATATGATTATCAAGTTCCCCCACTGGATTGTGTTTTTTTTTATATGTCAATTAAAAAGGTTTAAGTCAACTCACTTAAGGTCAATAATTGAATTTCTGAAGAAAAATATACTCAGTAGGGGTTGGAATGTTTCAGATGATATAATATTGGTGGGGTTATATGAATATGTAGAGGAAGGTTATGTACCATTCAAATCTTTACTCAAAGAAGTAAAAATGTAAATTTTAGCCACCAGTAGGTATATGTACTCTAATTGAGTCGTATGTGGCGTGTTGTCCATAAAAGAAAAATAATAAAAATAATACTAAGTATGCATAGTTTCTAAGGAAAGTGTTGTCTGTAAGTATAATATGAGATGTCATTGCCACTCTAGTGTATTGACCATAGAATTATGTCTTAAACAGAAAGATGTGCAGAAAATGTTGAAATTCTCGGGATCCGTTACTAGGGGGAGTGTGGTGACAACTTGACTATAGAGATTAGATTTTCACAGGCAAACTCTCAGGTGAGTGGTCTCAAGCCTATTTTAAGATATAATTCATATTTTCACAAGTCCATTACAATATGGTAGTTTTGATGATTTTTTTATAACACAGTTATGGCTTGATAACCGGATAAGTTTTCGTTTCATCTAAGATGATGATAGTTTAGTAAAACTAATATTGCATGCAAGCTTAGTGTACGGCAGAAAAAGCTTAGATTTGTCTTTTGATATTTAATTATGTTGTTTTAATACTATATAAGTTTTCAGATAAATACAGACAAGTGCAGTAAAATGATATGATTCAGATATCAGAATTTCCCAGCTTACAGTTATATTTTTATGGTATGTTAGAAACAATGACAACCACAGTAGCTCTCAGACATAGTCATGGACTAGCCATCAGATATGGTGATGTCATCAGATATGAACCTGAAACTTGTCATCAGATATGACGAAACCATCAGATATGGTTTAGAGAACTTTGGGTTCACATTCTGTATGCACATAGGCTTTGGGCCGTATGCAGGGTGTTCATTGGCCTTTGGGGCTGTCTACGCGTATGACTCAGTTTGTTTCAGTGTTCATGGACGTAGTATGTTAGCCACAGTGGTGTTGTTATAACAGCTGAAAAGTAGAAAATTTCATTACTGCAAGATTTTAGATAGCCAGATAGTATATTAATTTCAGTTATCAGTTGATATTTAAATTTCTGTACAACATCATTATTTTGCAAAGCTTCATTTTTTTTATGAAATTGCCCTATTATAGCATTACATTTTATTTCAACTAGCCGCAAAGTTAGTTTCAAAATAGCCAATATATTTTCTTAGCAAAATGCTTGAGATCCACTCGCTGGGTCTAAGCTCATCTTGAGTTTAGACTCAACCCTCCATTATTAAATATTATTTACAGACACGTCCGGGAAGGAGCCATAGAAGACGTGAGGGAACGAACTAAACCTTTTGCAGACAGTGGAACTTTCACTCCATCCTTGGGACATTGCAGCAAATTTTTGGTTCTTCAGGTAAAATGATCAGTAACATGAAGACTAGTTCTTTTTGGTAAAGTGGAAGGGATTGTATATGAACTTGGACAGTAGATGATGGTTGTACATAAGGAACAATGTAAATGTGTTTGGTGCTGTGAATGTGGAATATGGATTGGTTGGATGTGATGGTGAATTGAAAGTAGAATTTTATGGAAAAAGTTTTATTTGAATTATTTCAGGTACAGGTTAGCGTTTGGGAGTTCATAAAATAGAGGAATTACTGCCGAATTTTTATATAAATGCTAATTATGATTAAGATGATCAGATAGTTTAATTGTCGCACTCGTCCCGGCTAGCGGGGCGGGTCGTGACATTCTGGTGGTATCAGAGCAATGGTTTATGAAATTTGATCAAACTTGATATTCGAGGTTGATATATGAATCCCTTGGTGGTTATGATTTATGTATTGGACTCCGATATGAAATGGAAATGATATTGGAATAACAAAATTCTTGTTATTGAGGATTTATTTATAGTTTGCCATAAGATTTGAGGATTTATAATTTTGGAAGAGCTAATTAAGAAATTTTATTTATGTAGGGCACAATGGCGGCTGAGCAACCTTCTCAGACCTCACAAGGACTAGGACCAAGTGGTGTACATGATGGGAGTAATAATAACAATATGCAGGAGACTTTGGCATTAATAGCACAGACCTTGGGAAGCATGGCTGCTCGATCTGTGAAACCGCATGAATTCGAACATCAACTGCCATTTGAGCATGTTCGGAAGTTAGGTGCTAAAGATTTTGTAGGCACAACGGACCCGAAGGTGGCAAGAGACTGGTTTGAACATATGGAGAAGATATTTGAATTGATGGAATGTACTGAAGCTCAAAAGTTGAGATATGCAATATTTCTGTTAAAAGAAAATGCTGATGACTGGTGGAAATCGGTGAAGATGAAATACACGGACCCATCCGAGATTACATGGCAGATATTTGAAAAAGAATTCAATGAAAAATATTATCCAAGAGTATATCAAGAGGATCGATGCAAAGAATTCTTATTTCTTACTCAGGGGAGTTTTTCTGTTGATGAATATGAGAAGCGCTTTACGGAATTATTAAAGTTTGTGGCCTCTTTAGTGAAGACTGAAGAAGATAAATGCCGACGTTTCGAGGATGGACTTCACATAGATATTAAGTCAATGATCTCAGCCAATGGATTTACCGAGTATGGTAAATTAGTGGAAGCTGCACGTAGATCTGAACGTGTGATGCGGGAAAGACAAAGGTGTAATGATCAGAATAGGAAAAGATTTGGGGAAAGACCACCATGGAGAGGACCCGAGAACAAAGTTAGAAGAAATTTTGAATATCCAAGGCAATACAACTTATCTGCTCAAAGATATAGGGGAAATCAAATGGGTAGATTTGCTCCAGAAAATTCTAAAAATGCAGGATTTTCTTATCCTCAATGTACCATCTGTGGGAAGCGTCATCCGGGAGAATGTCGCAGTGGATCGTCAGGTTGCTATCATTGTGGCCAGACAGGCCATATGCGTCGAAACTGCCCACATTTAATGTCAAATTGGGGAAATGCAGGAAGACCGGCTCAACAGAATATCCGTGCTAGGGTCATAACTCAAGAACCCCAACCAAAGAAAGAAGAAAAGAGAAATGATATTCCAAGGAAAGGCAATAAAAATGCACAAAATCAGGGAAAAGTTTTTGCAATGACACTTCAAGAAGCTATCTCTGCTGAGGATGTGGTGTCAGGTACCACTGTTATTTTTGGCAGAAATGCCCATACTCTTATTGATTCTGGTGCCAGTCATTCATTTATTTCTCGAAGATTCTCAGTATTTGCGGATAAGGAAATGGGTACACTTGATCATGCCTTAGCAATCTCCTTACCTAAAGGAGAGCCTGAGATTGTTTGGAATGTCTTTAAAGACTGTTTGATAAAGATAGGAGAAGGTCGGGTTATTGTGAATCTTATCCCTATGGAAATTAAAGAATTTGACGCCATTATAGGGATGGACTGTTTGACATCATATCATGCTTTATTAGATTGCTTTCAGAAGAAAGTTATTTTTCGAATGCCAGGTGAGACAGAGTTTACATTTTATGGAGAAAGGAGTGTATACCCAACCTGTGTCATTTCTAGTATAGTGGCACATAAATTACTCAGGAAGAGATATTCGTCTTTTGTTGCCCTTGTATACAATATAAAAGCAGAATCTATATGTTTAGAAAATATTCCTATAGTGAGAGAATTTCCTGAAGTATTTCCTGATGAACTACTGGGACTTCCGCCAGATAGAGAAATTGAATTCAATATTGACTTAATACCTGGTACTACCCCGATTGCATTGACTCCTTATCGAATGGCTCCGGCTGAACTTAGAGAACTGAAGATCCAATTGCAGGAATTAACGGATAAAGGATTTATCCAGTCTAGTATTTCTCCATGGGGGGCTCCTGTTCTTTTTGTTAAAAAGAAAGATGGTTCTTTGAGACTTTGTATTGATTATCGAAAGTTGAATCGAGTGACCGTACGTAATAATTATCCTCTTCCTCGAATAGATGATTTGTTTGATCAATTGCAAGGGGCTTCTGTATTCTCGAAGATCGACTTGCGATCAGGCTATCATCAATTGAAAATTAAAGCCGAAGATGTCCCTAAAACAGCTTTTCGGACTCGTTATGGACATTATGAATTTTTAGTAATGCCTTTTGGATTGACGAACGCCCCTGCTGCATTTATGGATTTAATGAATCGAGTATTCCGTCCCTTCTTAGACAAATTTGTGATTGTGTTTATTGATGACATTTTGATATACTCAAAGTCAGAGGAAGAGCATAAAGATCATTTGAGAATAGTATTACAAACTTTAAAGGACCATCAGTTATTTGCAAAATTTGATAAATGTGAGTTCTGGTTGAAGAAGGTTTCATTTCTAGGACATGTTATCTCGGCAGAAGGTATATCGGTTGATCCAAGTAAAATAGAAGCAGTTCTGAATTGGAGACAACCAGCAAGTGTATCCGAAATTAGAAGTTTTCTTGGTTTAGCAGGATACTATAGAAGATTTGTTGAAAATTTTTCAAGAATTGCAGCGCCATTGACAAAATTGACTAGGAAAGAAGTGAAATTTATCTGGGATGATAAATGTGAAGAGAGTTTTCAGGAACTTAAAAATCGTCTAACCTCAGCTCCCATTCTTAGCCTTCCTTGTGGGAATGGTGAATTTATAATTTATAGCGATGCATCACGTCAAGGTTTGGGATGCGTTTTAATGCATAATGGGAAGGTGATTGCATATGCTTCCAGACAGCTTAAGCCGCACGAGCTGAATTATCCTACACATGATTTGGAATTAGCTGCGGTAGTATTTGCCTTGAAAATTTGGAGGCACTATTTATACGGTGAGACATGTCAAATTTTCACTGATCATAAGAGCTTGAAATATATATTCACTCAAAAAGAATTGAATCTTAGACAGAGAAGATGGTTGGAATTGATAAAGGATTACGACTGTACTATTGAATACCATCCCGGAAAAGCGAATGTAGTAGCGGATGCTCTTAGTCGGAAGTCTAGGGGTACATATGTAAAGGATGAACAACCCTCATTATTGGCACAATTAAGGGGACTACGTGCGAACCTGAGAGTACATGATTCTGGGATTTTGTTAGCTACCCTACAGGTTAGACCTATATTATATGATAAAATACGAGAGGCTCAAGAATCTGATCAAGAAATTAAAAGAATACAAGGAAAAGTGAAAAATGGAGAATTGCCTGATTTTACGATAAATGAGCATGGAGTACTATTTTTCAAGCAAAGACTGTGTGTCCCACAACTTACGGAGCTTAGAACTGAAATTCTCGAAGAAGCACATAACTCTATGTACGCAATGCATCCTGGAAGTACAAAGATGTATAGAACATTGAAACCATGCTATTGGTGGTCAGGAATGAAAAGAGAGATTGCAGAATATATATCTCGATGTTTGATTTGTCAACAAACTAAACCAGAATATATGCGACCAGCTGGTGCATTACAACCTCTCCCGATACCAGAGTGGAAATAGGAACATATTACCATGGATTTTGTTACTGGATTGCCCAGGACTCGTCGAGGTCATGATTCAATCTGGGTAATTGTTGATAGATTGACCAAATCCTCTCATTTCATAGCGGTCAATATGACATATACATTGGATCGCTTGGGTAAAATTTTTGTGGATGAAATAGTACGGTTACATGGAGCACCTGTGTCAATTATATCTGATAGAGATCCTCGCTTTACCTCTAGATTTTGGCCTAGTCTACACAAAGCAATGGGTACAAAATTAGCATTCAGCACTGCTTTTCACCCACAAAATGATGGGCAGTCTGAGCGAACTATTCAAACTTTGGAAGATATGCTTAGAGCTTGTGCATTGAGTTTTAAAGATAGTTGGGATGAGCATCTATCTCTTATGGAGTTTGCTTACAATAATAGCTATCAAGCAAGTATTGGGATGGCACCATATGAAGCCCTATATGGTCGAGCATGCAGAACTCCTATTTGTTGGAATGAAGTAGGGGAGCGTAAATTAGTCCAACCTGAATTAGTACAAAATATAGTGGAAAAAGTTGAAGAAATCAAAAGAAACTTGAAGGTTGCACAAGATAGGCAGAAAAGTTATGCAGATAAGAGAAGAAGAGATTTAGAATTTCAAGTAGGTGATCAGGTATTTTTACGAGTATCTCCTTGGAAGGATATAATCAGATTCGGAAAGAAGGGAAAACTAAGCCCACGATACATTGGTCCGTATGAAATTATAGAAAGAATCGGCAATGTAGCATATCGCCTTCGACTTCCGTCAGACTTAGCCAGGATACATGATGTTTTTCATATTTCTACCCTTCGGAAATATATTCCAGACCCATCACATGTTATACAACCGTAAGAAATTCAACTGAAGGAGGATCTTTCTTACAAAGAGATTCCAGTACAAATTTTAGATTATAAAGTGCAAGAACTTCGAACAAAAAGCATGCCACTTGTAAAAGTCCTTTGGAGGAGTCATGCTATAGAGGAAGCTACTTGGGAACGAGAAGATGAAATGCGATCTCAATACCCACAGTTATTATCAAACGAACAAAGGTACTTAAATTTCGAGGACGAAATTTATTTTAAGTAGGGAAGGATTGTAACATCCATAGTAGAGAATTTTTTTTTGATAAACTAAGACTATTGTTCAAGGATGTAAATGGTCGAAGAAATACAAATATTACTATAGACAGTTTTGAATCGGCATGCGTATATAGGTACAACTATTGAGGGGTCATATTATTATTACATCATATATGGACTAAGAAGTTATCTCTTATTTATTTAAGAGATATGATATAGGATTTGGTTTAACTATTCAAAGACTAATGCTAAGTACGTAAACACATTATTGGGATGAATAGAAAAAAATATATAAGAAACGTAGGAGGTGTTGGTTATGTGATAGGATAATAATATATAATTAGCATGACAAGATTAATGCAAATATCTAAATTTAAGTCAAGAGTAATATAGAAATAATATATAAATATATGTAGGAATAAGGGTACACGTTAGTTTTGTGTGGCTATAGATAGAGTTAGGTGGAAATTACGAACAAGATTTTAGCAAATAAGGAGGAAAAGGCTAAGGTGGATAATGCATAAATATATATATATATATATATATATATATATATATATCAGGACGTGACCACGTGTATATACATGTGTTAGTATTGAGATGTAAGGTAAAGGTCGGTGAGGGTATTCCTATCGAGGGAGGAAAATATATATACATACAGAAAAAAAATGCAAGTATATTATAGCTAGGAATTAGCAGCTGTAGATTTGAAGAGAGTCGATGTCCCTTCGTAGCAGACGGAGGTTCCTTCGCTTACATTCCAGGTTCGTTACCTGCTAAAATTTTATGATTCTGTTTCGTATTACTAATCAGGGGCCGAGTAGTCTCTCTTTGTCATTCATTCTATCGGATATAATATGTCAAGATGGGATAAATTCTAGTTGCTTAAATTCTAGGGATTCTGTAGTATGTAAGAAAAAGTTATCAACTGATGCTATTTGGATACAAAAGAGTAATACTGCATTTGATTTGAAACTCATAATAAGGTACAAATTTCAAAAGCTAATAGCCACCGTATATTGTTAAAAAGGAAAAAAAATAAAGAAATGGAGGAATCACATCACTGTACTTTGTTTGCCATATCTATATATGATTATCAAGTTCCCCCACTGGATTGTGTTTTTTTTTATATGTCAATTAAAAAGGTTTAAGTCAACTCACTTAAGGTCAATAATTGAATTTCTGAAGAAAAATATACTCAGTAGGGGTTGGAATGTTTCAGATGATATAATATTGGTGGGGTTATATGAATATGTAGAGGAAGGTTATGTACCATTCAAATCTTTACTCAAAGAAGTAAAAATGTAAATTTTAGCCACCAGTAGGTATATGTACTCTAATTGAGTCGTATGTGGCGTGTTGTCCATAAAAGAAAAATAATAAAAATAATACTAAGTATGCATAGTTTCTAAGGAAAGTGTTGTCTGTAAGTATAATATGAGATGTCATTGCCACTCTAGTGTATTGACCATAGAATTATGTCTTAAACAGAAAGATGTGCAGAAAATGTTGAAATTCTCGGGATTCGTTACTAGGGGGAGTGTGGTGACAACTTGACTATAGAGATTAGATTTTCACAGGCAAACTCTCAGGTGAGTGGTCTCAAGCCTATTTTAAGATATAATTCATATTTTCACAAGTCCATTACAATATGGTAGTTTTGATGATTTTTTTATAACACAGTTATGGCTTGATAACCGGATAAGTTTTCGTTTCATCTAAGATGATGATAGTTTAGTAAAACTAATATTGCATGCAAGCTTAGTGTACGGCAGAAAAAGCTTAGATTTGTCTTTTGATATTTAATTATGTTGTTTTAATACTATATAAGTTTTCAGATAAATACAGACAAGTGCAGTAAAATGATATGATTCAGATATCAGAATTTCCCAGCTTACAGTTATATTTTTATGGTATGTTAGAAACAATGACAACCACAGTAGCTCTCAGACATAGTCATGGACTAGCCATCAGATATGGTGATGTCATCAGATATGACCCTGAAACTTGTCATCAGATATGACGAAACCATCAGATATGGTTTAGAGAACTTTGGGTTCACATTCTGTATGCACATAGGCTTTGGGCCGTATGCAGGGTGTTCATTGGCCTTTGGGGCTGTCTACGCGTATGACTCAGTTTGTTTCAGTGTTCATGGACGTAGTATGTTAGCCACAGTGGTGTTGTTATAACAGCTGAAAAGTAGAAAATTTCATTACTGCAGGATTTTAGATAGCCAGATAGTATATTAATTTCAGTTGTCAGTTGATATTTAAATTTCTGTACAACATCATTATTTTGCAAAGCTTCATTTTTTTTTATGAAATTGCCCTATTATAGCATTACATTTTATTTCAACTAGCCGCAAAGTTAGTTTCAAAATAGCCAATATATTTTCTTAGCAAAATGCTTGAGATCCACTCGCTGGGTCTAAGCTCATCTTGAGTTTAGACTCAACCCTCCATTATTAAATATTATTTACAGACACGTCCGGGAAGGAGCCATAGAAGACGTGAGGGAACGAACTAAACCTTTTGCAGACAGTGGAACTTTCACTCCATCCTTGGGACATTGCAGCAAATTTTTGGTTCTTCAGGTAAAATGATCAGTAACATGAAGACTAGTTCTTTTTGGTAAAGTGGAAGGGATTGTATATGAACTTGGACAGTAGATGATGGTTGTACATAAGGAACAATGTAAATGTGTTTGGTACTGTGAATGTGGAATATGGTTTGGTTGGATGTGATGGTGAATTGAAAGTAGAATTTTATGGAAAAAGTTTTATTTGAATTATTTCAGGTACAGGTTAGCGTTTGGGAGTTCATAAAATAGAGGAATTACTGCCGAATTTTTATATAAATGCTAATTATGATTAAGATGATCAGATAGTTTAATTGTCGCACTCGTCCCGGCTAGCGGGGCGGGTCGTGACAGCCGGGGTGGGAGGCGTAGGGGGAGCGAGGGTGGAAGGGGGTGGACTCGGACTGGGGTGGAGGGGCGTCAGGGGGTGGGGGGAGGTAGGGACAAGGGGCGGGGGGAGGTCGGGGCGGAGGGAGGCTGGGGCGGAGAGGGAGGAGGAGGAGGTTGGAGGAGGAGGAAGAGGATGGGGGAAGAGGATCAGGAAGAAGAAGAGGATGATGAATAGGGTGTAAAATGACCATCGAACCATTTTTTAAAATTAATTCCGCTTATGTCCTCAAAGTTAACATCCGTTTGCACTGTGGATGTACGGTTACTAACCCGAGGGGCACACGTTATAGATTAGCAAGAAGTGAGGGGCACAACTGATATTACCAAAAAAATAAGGGCATAACTGAAATTGCGATATCTCCGAGGGACACAAGTGATAAAAACCCTATATATTTCATAGTGCTTTACTTACAATGTCAAAATGTCAATGGTGATACTTTGTAAAGTGTACTTGTTTGGCATTGAGCATATAAGAAGCAAAGTCCAACTGCACAAATGGGGAGCCTAAAGTAAAATGGCATTGCCGGTTACTCTTTGAAAATTTTACACCATGACCTCTCAGCCTTTTTCTTTTGCATGGCAACTCCTGTAACTTCCTTAATTACACAAAGACCCATGTAAACTTTACTGGCTCTTACGTCATAAGCCATGATAAAAAAATAGTTTATATCATTTAGTGTCAATCAAATTTACAAAATAATACCTCTTACACTGTAAGGTTATCCGTTCCGTTAACTTTTATTCTAATTGTTTCTAGATTAGTGACGATTAGTGCAAATCTTTAATAAAAAAATAATTATTCTCAAATAAAACTTTAGCAACGAGTATACCATTCGTTTCAACTACAACAAAAGATAAATTTGCAATGAATAATATTCGTTGTTATGTCTTTAACATTGGAAGGTATAGCAATAAATATTCAAATTGTTCGTTGTCATAAGTTAATTTCGATGTCTTGTCCATTTTTAAGTTTGAATTTATTATAAAGTCCTCTACCAAAGAATGCTATGTATAATGGTGCACATTATTAAGAAAGAAGTCTCTACTGTAAAAATAGTTTGCAAATTCGACAGATATTTATATTGACATCTCATGGTGACTAAAATTGGGGGTATCTCGGGTATCTTCATCCAACAAGGATTGATCACTATCTTCAATTAAAACAAAAGGGTCAGGTTCACGTTCATGAACGTTTCATTTGAATTAATCATTATTTGGTTCTCCAACGGCCTTAAATTGAAAGTCTTCATCCACTGAGGATGGTGTCTCTGCAAAGTGTCCACCATGAACTGTCCAGTTGATATAAAAGTTCCATCATCTATTTATTAGGGCGTGCTCATACACAGTAACACTGTCTCCCAGGTGGTCGTTGGAGCACTTCTTGCATGGGCGAGGAATGAGCTTGTGATTTGGACCTCTCTGAACTATCTTTCGATCGACATGATAAGCCTACTCTAACCAATTCAACATACCAGCTTTCTAAGTGGGGCAATCTATTTTGCGCTTCATTAACCACACAACTTATCCATGCCGAGTACCTTCACAATTGAAAACTTCTTATTCTTTGTAATACAAAAAAATCATAGGTAAAGAAATCCTAAACTCTAACCCTTCACAATTGAATGACCTCATGATCCGAGATTTCATATAGGTAAAGGAATCCGATCTCTTAAACCAAGAAAAACTAAACCCTAACTCAACATTGACCTAAACCTATTACACTAACTCTAGGAGATGAGGGGAGAAGTGTTTTCTTCAAATTATCACTTGGATTCGAACCTACTATAAGATGATTGTTGTCACATACTGGTTTATATTTGAGAAAATTCGGCAGCATAATCCACTACGCCTTTAGTATACCCATAAATCAATCATTTTCAACTCTTAAAATTATCATCGAAATAACAATATTGCGAGTAAATTATGATTGATTTGGCATACCGAAGAGGAAGGGTTATACGGTCAAATTTTCTTCAAAAATAAACTGCTACATGTGACAATGATCGCCTTATAGCAAGGTTAGAAAACACACCACGGAAGATCTTCTCGACAAAACATCTCCGTCCAATGGGATTGCATTCCCATCCTTCCTCCCATGTGATCATGTCCTTCCCCTTCTACAAATCCAAGAGGTTCGTCGTCAATCCCATCATGAGTAGCACATTGTATGACCCCATGGTTTAGCTTCAAAGGAATTTTAAGAATTTCAAGATCAAGAAACTATTGGTATGAATTTTAACGAATAAGTCAACAAAAAAATTATCGTTATATAAATGTTTGACAACGAACATGACATCTGTTGCTAATTACAAGAATAAAAGATAATTTGAGGAGGAATAATATTTGTTCTATATCTTTCACGTCGAAAGATATGACAATAAACATCCAAAATTATTCGTGATCTTAATTTGCATGTACATTTCGTTATTTGATCTTGGGATAGAGTTTTTTGACGCATTCACGTAGCTTTTGGAGTGCAATAGTTTTTTATGATCGTGGATTCCGATTATTATTGGATTTTTTTGATTGTATGATCCATTTAATTAAATTACATATAGTTATATTCACGGGAATTTGTTTATATAAAAAACATGAAATTTTAACTGATATAACAAGTAGATTATATAAATTGATTATTAGAATCACATGGTTATTTGATGGGAATACCGACTTTTGAATGCACCAATTTTATGTGATTGTTTACTGAGATTCATTGGATTATATGCCTAACTTAGTTATAATTTATGCCGTTATTATCCATGAAACTTGTTTGTTTAAAAAATGGAAGTTTTCTTTAAAAAAACAATCACTACAATAAAACGGATCTATAATGACGATAAGTATTTGTTGCGAAAATTATTTTTAATACTTGAAATTATATATGAGGATCATATCCGTTGCTATATCATTAGTGATGATCCATATAGTGATGCGTATCCATTGCTACATTTCAAAATTTTGACTAATCATTGCTAAATTTTCAATTAGAAAACTAGTAACGACTAGTTAAAGTTGTGAGAAATAGCAAGATATAAGTATTGTTTTATACACACCGTCAGTAATGATATAACAACATATATGATATTTGTCATTAATTTTAGGGATATTTACACCTATAACCCTGAGTAGTTTCGTAATTACCCCAGGAACCCTCGATAATTCATAATTACATGAGTAACCCTGAATAATTCTTAACTCTTACATGACATAACCCAGTGTTATGTTCCGTTTGGCATGACTGTTATAGTTGACAGTTTCCGTGAGAAAAAGATGAAATTGCCCTAATGCTCATTTTTATTTACAAATCATACCATCTCATAATAGTATTAATACAACCAACATCATGCTGACCCTATCGAGGCAGGAGCTGCAGGTTGACGAGTTCGTATGCGCGGTCAGAAACAGAGCTAGGGTGGAGGCGAGGAAGTCGTCTGCGGAAGGCGTGGAGGAGGAGCCGCCCACCTCCACCCCAGGTTGGGCCCGAGTCTGACCCCCGCCTCCCTCTAGCCCAGGCCAGCCCTGAACTCCACCCCCTCCCCCCGCGCACCTCTGACCCGAGCTCCCCTGACCACCGCTCCTTCCCGAGCTCGCCCACCTCCACCCCCCTACCCCCACCCCCCCGACCCACCGACCCGAGCTCCCCCGACCCCCTCATGAGCTCGCCCGCCGACCCTCCTACCACCTCCATCCCAGGTCGGCCTCGAGCCCCGCCCACCCCCCAACCCCCGCCCACCCTCTCCCGACGAGCTCCCCTGACCCTCCATCCCAGGTCCCCCCACCCCAGACCCCCTCGCCCGCCGACCCGATCTCCCTCCATCCCAGGGTTGGGGGGGATTCGGGTGGCGGAGGAGGGGGAGGCGGTTGGAGGAGGAAGGGGATGGATGGTGGTCGACAGGGTGGGTGGGAGAACTAGAGAAGGAAGTTTGGGGGAGGGAGGGTCGACAGGAAGAAGATGGTATTTTCTCTTTCTTTTTTGCTTTTAATTATAGCCGTTGGATATAGGATTGGTTAGATTAACTTTAGGTGTGGTTGAGTTAACTGACTAAAATAATGGAGGGTTATAGATATAGGACGGAGCACTTATTCGAGCTTACTCATGTAATTATGAATTATCAAGGGTTCCTAAGGTAATTATGAAACTACTCAAGATTATAGGTGTACATATCCCTTAATTTTAAGTATATAAAAATAATTTGAATAATATAGTTGTTATATATTTAGCAATGACATATATAGTGATAGTTTTTTAAGAAAAAGATGCTATAAACCCATTTTGTTGTAGTGAATGACAATATTTATAATATAATAAGTGTATGGTAGGATAATGAAAAAATCCCATTAAGATAAAAAATATCTTACAATGATAACTCCATAAGAGGGCATATATATGCACTAAAATTAATGAATAAGTTCAAAATTTTATGCAAAATAGAAAAGTCCTCGCCTTTTCATAACGAATAATTCAAATATTCGTTGACTTTCTCATCCGATTTTCAGCATTAACAACACCTATTATTTGTTGCAAAATTACATCTGACGAGTTAATATGATTTTTAGAAAATTCCTTCGATAAATAAAATAGAAAAATAACTTTGCAACATATGATAGATTTTTCGTAAAAATAATTACTATGCAAATATATGACGGAATTTAAATGTATATATTGTATCGTTCAAGATGCACTTCTACGGTGTGTGTATATATAGAGAGAGAGATTTAAATATACATTTCCTATCTTAAAGATCTTTACAAGGGATGTTTAAAAAGTTCAAATATATTTTTCAAAATGTTGATGTTGATGAAATAAAAATGATACATTTTAGAGAAATGTTAATTTAATTATGTAAATAAATGAGTATATTTTGGAAGATCTAATTTCAAGTGTTAATATCTAAGTACATAACTGCACCACATTTTGTGAAATGATAATATGTAGGATCGAAGTTCAATTTTTCAAGTTGGAACAATGAGGCGCCAACAATTAAGTCTTCACAGGAGAAAACCTAATATCTGCTCATGCTCTCTGTAAAGATATTCTATCCACCATACTTATTTATAACTTTGGAAAGATTATGGAAGAAAACCTAACATCTGCTCATGCTCTCTGTAAATATATTCTATCCATCATACTTATTTATAACTTTGGAAAGATTATGGATCTACATGTATAAGGATTTGTCTGTCAATAAGAAAGAAGGTACAAATTACAAAAGACTGCATTTCTAAGTATGCATCTAAGTAACATCTCTAATTTACTACTAGTTTAATATTCTAATACCAGAAGGAGACAACAAATCCCATAGTCATTATCCGCGATCCCTTCAGTCAGGTGGAATAACAACAAATAAACTCTGCTACATGGACCGGCGCTAATAATATAGCAACAGATATGTCATTCATCGTTAATTTCAAGTAAAAAATTATTTCACAACGACTAATAACCTTGTAAAAAATGTTATCATATATTATATTTGTAGTGGATTTACCATAAAAAATTCGAATGCAGATACTGATACAAGTATTGACGGATATGAAAACTATGTTGCCATATCATTAAAAAAAGATGCAGATGTAAAGCGGATACTGATCGTACACAAATAATATAAAAAACACTCTATAAATTAGTTTAAATATACATGTATTGGATGTACTACACTTGGTATACATATACTAAATATGCTTATGTCATAATAACTATACCAAATATGGTACTGAAAGAAGGTATAAAATTATGTTATGTATGATTAAAAGTAAATCTACAACTCTATTTTTATATGAAAACAGATTTACGGATATAGATATAGATGTTTGCAGATATTAAAGTGACATACATATCGGTATCCATTTTAAAACAGATACGTATATGGATCTCAAAATCTATATAAAATGGATAAGATGACATATCGGATGCGGATATATACATGTTTGTTTGCATCCCTAGCACTCATACACATCGATGAGCATTGCTCATACACATCGATGAGCATTGGCTTGGACCATTGCTGGCGGTTGCCACGGTTAGGCATTTAACATATCAGGCTTTGGGTCGAGTCGAGGCTCATAAAATCTATGAGTCCGGCACAAAGTTTGAAACCAGACCGGACCGACACAGAAGTGTGATATCGTTACAATTCAATTTGTTATCGAAAAGGCCTCATGAATGGGTTCACTAAACATAGTACACTATGTTAACATTTAAACAAATTACCCACAAGTTTGTACTATGAGAATAATAAAACACGGACCAATCGACCTACATTATATGCCTTTTTTAAAAATAATATTTTATATTGAGCTAGCGGGCCGAGTTGGGCCAAACTTGGACCGATAAAAGGGCCGAGTTTTGGGTTGGCTAGGTCGGCCTGACCCAATGTTCATCCCTATACATATACATACACATATATACCTATTAGATATGAGCATTTCAAGTGTATCTATCAAGCACAATTATGAGATCAAATTTCGGGTTTTGAAGAAGAAACAAGATTTTTTTGGGATGCCTTGGAGATATCCAGAATATCCAGAATACATTGGTTAGGGTAAAAAAAACCAGACATGCAATCGACACTCATGAAAGCACGCGAAGAAGACAACACGATGTTACAATGGTTGATCACCTCTCACGAGTATCACGAAAGGAAACTCACAATTTCTCGTTCCTTCATTCTCTTCCTTTCTTCTCTCCCTCCCAATTTCTCGTTCTGGTCTCTTGTGATGTGGTACTGATAATGCCTTCGGCGTTCTTTATATAGAGAACTACAAGAGCGAATTCTTCCTTCTTTAAAGACTTCATATAGAATACAACTCTATTAAAACCAATAATAGTAGCATAACTTCTTTAGGAATACTTATTCTTCCAAAATTTAACAATCTCTCCCTAAAGTTTAATTCCATCATGATCTCCACATCATCTTCTATTACTCTATGTTGGTCATTCGTCATCACTTGACCATATGCAAGCTTGCAATCTCCTCTCTTTACCTTTCACTTTTATCTTACACGCCTAAGTTCTAATATCGAGAGTCAGGGCCTTTTTATATTTCTTTATTTTTTTATGTTTCTAATAGTATGCCCAGTAATTTCAGGAGTCCGGAGCGTCTCCTTTGAGATTCAAACCCTGGTCCTTTAAGATGGAGGTACACTGTACTACCACTAGACTACTCCTTTGATTCTTAATTTTTTATGTTATCGTAGGCAAAAGATCGATAAAATTGCAATCCCGCAAAAATATGGTTGAGAAGTGCAAAAGAGGAAGGTTTAGGGAGAAAGGGTAATGCGGGTTTAATAAATGCGAGCCAGCTCCAAAGTTTCCAAGAAACCAAGAACTGACCTCGACCCATATAATCATCGAGTTCGAGTTCAGGTTGGATTTTCTCCATGCCGGATCAGTGTTTGGCTCGACTCAATGCTCCACCCTATGTACCTATCCCTCCTTGTCACGGGGATTTATCAAACTTTGTCGGCGAGGTTTGTCTAGTATAAAAAACATGAAAATAGTGTAACAATGAACATTAATTCGGTCAGACATAATTTAATGTATCTTGGCAGTACGTGTTGCATATTGTGCAGACTCAAAAGGTTAAATATACTATTACCATTATTTTAATGATTAAGGGAGAGGGTGGGGTTGAATCCCGATATATAGAGTGGGAGTTCACTGCTTCTACCACTATACCATAAAGTGGATTCTGCTATTACCAATCAAGGCTTTAAAAATTGAACCGGACATCAAATCGTGCATGTATCGATTTTTGGTTTTTACGGTCGGACCAATGAGACCGATCGGTCGAACTGGTGATGACGTCAGTAGTTCAAAGAAATCAGAAAAGATCGAACCGTTGTATTGTTGGTTTGGTTCTTATGGTTCAACCGGATCGAACCGAGTTAGACCGGTATATCGTACAAATAAATATGAAAAATGATACATAATATCTTTTGAGGATTTGTTTATTATTGTCCTTCCAAGTTTTTCCGATAACACTTATACTTATATTTTTAACACAATTGCATATTTCCCCTATATTTTTTACAAAGTTAACAGTAGTGGACTTTTATCAGTACACTTTTGCTCTCATTTTATACGAACATAAGGATGATATTGTGATTTTTTTAAGAAAATATAGGAGCACAAGTGAAATTGCTTAAAAGTTAAGGGTATAAATGTTCTTAAAAAATTAAAAGTGCATAAAAATCATAATTCATAAAATTTGTATAAAAGATTTAAAAAATAACAATTTTAAAATTATTTAAACTATAATTAACGTTTAAGTGTTGTTAATTTATTGCTTCTCATAGTATTACTATGATAATGTCTTCTTCGTTTGTTATTGTTATAAGTGTGCAACCTCATACACAATGTGGAAGAGAGATGCAATGCTCATATGGCAGGAATGGACATGCGATAATGAGTTATTGGCACATGTGAAGGAAACGAGATAATGGGATACTATACTATGAGTTAGAATGTGACTAGATTATGAATATTTCAAAAAAAGTTTGTATTTCATTAATTTATTTGAAATTATTTTTTCTTAAAAAAATATATGGTTGAACCGATGATTTGGTTCAATTGGTTCAACCGGATTTAAGCGGGCCAATCGGGTTTTAACTGGTTTTTATTTTTTGAATAAAAACCTGGTTGTTGGATCGCTTTTCCTCCGATTTTTGATTTAACCGGTTCAACCGGCTGGTTCGGTTCGATTTTTAAAACCTTGTTACAGTTAAGAATATATAATATATTGTTGTCGATTGACTCATATGGCAATAGTTGTTTGATCGCAACTCATAGCTATTGCTAGTAGTATACCAATGGAGGTAAAAATTATTAAATGTTGAAGAATGGATTTTTCTCGACTTCGTGTACTTAAGATTTTTCCATTAACACGATACACTAAAATGAGGCTATATTAATGTTTTTTTGGAAATCCGTCCACTAAACTGTAATTGTCCTTTGCTAAGTATATGTAACGGTGACATTATTCGTTAAGAAAAATATTATTTATGCTTGAAATTAATGATGGATGCATATCTCGATGTTTATCTATTGTTATTTTTCATATAACTAATTATTGAACTAAAAAAATGAATGATAACTATTTTTTTGAAAAATAACAATAGATATATGTTGTTATATATACCATCGCTGGCTGATTTTCAAATATAAAAAATATTTCCGGAATGAGTAGTACCATCATTATATATTTAACATTGATGACTAGAGATGAATTTTGAAGAAAAAAAACATTACTACGACCTCATTGTGTTGTGGTGACATTCATACCTTTTTTGCATTATACATGTGTTCCTATATTCATAGAAAAATCACAATAGTGCCCTTCCGATGTTACACTTGTGTCCCAAGGCCACACTATTAATGGATGTACTTTACAACGATTTTATAAGAATTTAGAGGCACACCTTTACAACAACAACAACAACAAAGTTTTTTCCCACAATTAAGCAGGGCCGACTACATGGATTCTTTGCCTCCATTCATATCTATCTTGAGTCAATCTCCGGCTTATATCCAAAAAAATTAAGATCCCTTCGTAGAGTCTCATTCCAATACTTCTTGGGTCATCATCGTCCTCTCTTAGCCGGTTCAATATCCCAAAACTCGTATCTCTTAACCGGTGCATCAACTGACCTCCTTTGCAAATGGTCAAACCAGCTTAAGCAATTTTCTCGCATCTTATCCTCGATCAAAACTACATGAACTTTCCTTCTGATTGCATCATTCTGAATCCGATCTTTACATGCGTGTCCACACATTCACCTTATCATTTTTATTTTTGCTAATGTCATTCTCTACACATGTCCGTGGTTCACAGGCCAACATTCAGATCCATAGAGTATACCAGGTCTTATGACTGCTTTGTGAACTTTTTATTTATTTTTAAAGAAATTTTCTTATTGTAGAGAACAACATAGGCTCCTCTCCACTTTAGCCAACCTGCATTTATTCTATAACTAACATCTCCATCAGCTTCTTCATCATGTTGCAAAATAGATGTCATGTATCTAAAAGATTATCTCTTTCGAATGTTATCATCACAAATCTTCACCTCGATTCCTTCATCATTGCTTCCATCAAAAGTGCATTCTATATATTAAGTTCTTAGCCCGACTTATACGAAATCATTTTGTCTCCAATACATGTCTAAGACCTCAAGCTTCTCATTTACTCCATTTCTAAACTCATCAATCAACACAATGTCATCAGTAATTAACATACACCAAGATATCTCATCGTTAATGTGGCTTATCAACTCTCCATAATCAAAGTAAAAAGAAATGGACTCAAAGTTGAACTTTGATGTAAAATAATGTTGATGTTAAATTAGTCAGTCTTCCCAGACGGGATCCTTACACAAGATAAAATCATATCATACATATCATTATGAGGTTAATATACAGGGCATGTACTTCTCTCTTCTTCAAAACTCTCCACAATATCTCACGTGGGACAGAATCATAAGCCTTCTCCAAATCAATAAAAATCAAAAGGAGATTCTTCCTTTTATCTCTATAAATCTCCATTGTTCTCCTCAACAAATTGATGGCTTCAATAATTGAGCGACCTGACATGAATGCGAATTGATTTTCTTTTACCTTAGAAGCTTACCTTAGCATTCTTTCGATCACACATTCCCAAATTTTAATAGTATGGACTCATCAGCTTGATACCTCTATAATTTGAACAATTTTGAATGTCCCCTTTGTTCTTGTAAAGAGGCACCACCATACTTCTCCTCCAATCTTCATGCATTTTCTTACTTCGTCAAACAACATTTAATAAATTGTAAGCCAAGTCCAACCACGCTCACATAAAACTCTCCAAACTTATATTAGGAATGTCATCCAGTCCTACACCTTTCCCATGTCTCATAACCTTCAAATCCTCCTCTACTTTCTTTATTTGTATTCGTCTATACCTTGCATGATTCAAGTAACTTTCACCACTAGATAGATCATCCAAAGTAGTCTCTCTATTTCCTTCCCCAATGAAAAGTTTATGGAAATACTGCTTCCATATAGTCTCTATATCATTCTGAGTAGCAAGGACGTGACCTTCCTCATCCTTAATGCATCTTACTTGAGAAAGGTCTTTGGTCTTTCTTTCTCTTGAAAGCCAACCCGAATATATCCTTCTGGCCCTCATTGGAATCGAGATTTTTGTACAAACTTCACAAGCTTTTGACTTTGCTTCATTTATAGCCTTCTTTGCCTCCTTCTTCAATATTTTGTAATTTGTGATAGTTTCCTCTGTTCTATCCTTAGACACAACTTTAAAGCATGCTCTTTTAATTTTGAGCTTCTCTTGCACCCCTCCACTCCACACCAAGCCTCCTTTTGACACGGAGCCCCTCCCTCCGTCTTGACTAGCATCTCTTTGGCTACCCTTCGGATACAAGATGCTACCATCTCCCACATCTCATTTGCACTTCCGCTACAATCCCATGATAAGTCTTCTAAAACCTTCTCACTAAAGCTTGATTGCTTCAGTTGAAGATTCCACCATCTAGTTCTAGTGATCTTAGAAACCCTTCTTTTCCTTACCAGTCTTTTTATTTGCACATCCACGAATAATAAGCGATGTTGGGTTGTCAAACTTTCTCCTGAGATTACTTTCCAATTTTGCAGCACAACGATCTCTTCTCAATGCAAAGTAATCTATCTGTGTTCTAATAGGACTACTCTTATAAGTAATTAAATGATCCCCCCTCTTATTGAAGAGAATGTTTGCTATGAAAAGATCATAAGCCGTTACAAAATTATAGAATGGCTTTTCCCTCTTCATTTCTATCTCCGAAGCCATGTCATCCATGAACACTAGCATACCTTGAAGCATCATTTCCCACATGTCTATTAAGATCTCCACCCAAGCAAAACATCTCTCTTTATGGGATTCCTTGCAAAATCTTATCCAGATCCTCACAAAAACTTGTTTAATCCTTTCATCTAAACCAATTTCCGGTGCATAAACTGAGACGATATTCCGAATTTCTTCTTCAAGTATCAATCTTAGCAAAATAATCCGATCTACGAATCTTTGCACATTAACTGTTGGAGCAGCGGAAGATTGGTGGTGTATAAGAAGCAAATAAGAGGGAGAGAATATGGATCAATGCACAAGGTAGATGTAAACTTAAGAACTTCTTTTTTACTAAAACTTGAACTTGCATACAACACTTGAACCTTTACATGAAGAGGACTTACAATGTTTACAACAAAGTAAGAGAGACTTACAACACTTAGAAGGAGGAGGACACTTGAAAGACTCTTGTGTTGGTAGAGAACTTCTTCTTCTTCTTGTTGTGTCAAATGAGGACCCCTTGGGTGGTATTTATAGGCCCCCAAGAGGGTGGAGATATTTTGGAAGAGAGATCTAGACTCCTCTTCCATGCTTACCTTTTAAGTAGAAATATCTAGATATTTTGGTGGGAGGTGGAGAAATATCTAGATATTTTCTCCACCTCTCTCTTTTCTAGAAACTTCTTCCTTATGTGAGTAGAGGATATAGGCCCACATCTTCTCATATGGTGGAGTATTGTAGGCCCATGTGTATAATAGCCCATTAATACTTCATGGGCAAATTACAAATTATATTTTCAACACCCCCTCTTAACTTGTAATTTGCATTATCTGCCTGAAGTATTAGAACTTTTCTGTTGGAAGTGGCTTTGTAAAAATATCTGCAAGTTGATCCTCTGTGTTGATGAACTCCAGCTTGATGTCGTCATTCTCCACTAGCTCGCGTACATAATGATGACGAAGTTCAATATGCTTTGTTCTTCAATGAAAGACTGGATTCTTCGTCATAGCAATAGCTGACATGTTGTCACATAATATAGTCGTTGGAAGAACATTCTCTTCTTGAATATCGTGAAGAAGTCTTCTCAGCCACACAGCTTCACAAGATGCACTTGTAACAGAAATATATTCCGCTTCAACAGAGGAAAGGGCAATGGTCTTTTGCTTCTTAGAACTCCAAGATATGACTTTAGATCCCATGCAAAATAAATAACCTGATGTGCTTTTTCTATCATCTATAGATCCAGCCCAATCACTATCTGAATAACCTTTGAGAGAATTATCTTCTTCTGAAGTATATTTAATCCCAAAATTCTTGGTACCTTGAATATAGCGAAGAATCCTTTTTGCGACTGCATAATGAAGTTTGCTTGGCTTGCTCATAAATCTTGATACAACACTGACTGCATATACTATATCCGGTCTTGTATTAGTTAAATATAATAAGGAGCCTACAAGACTCCTATAAAGAGAGCCATCAACTTCTTGAGCTACATCATTTGCAGAAAGTTTTGTATTGGCTGGCATAGGAGTTGCTTCTGGCTTGCAATTTAACATATGAAATTTCTTGAGAATATCACAAACATATTTTTCTTGAGAGATAAATATTTCACCTTCTTTCTGTTGAACTTGAATACCAAGAAAGTATCTCATAAGACCGAGATCTGTCATTTCATAATCTTTCATCATTGCTTCCTTGAATTTTTCAATCATCTTGAAGAAATGCTTGTATATATAAGATCATCAACATAAAGACATACGATAAGGAAATTCTGCATACCTTCTTTCTTCACATAAAGAGATGGCTCATTAGGACTTCTTAGAAATCCATTATCACGAAAATATCCATCAATTTTATTATTCCAAGCTCTTGGTGCTTGCTTTAAGCCATACAAGGCTTTACGGAGACGATAGACCTTTTCTTCATTATCTTTGGAGATATATCCTTGAGGTTGTTCAACATAAACCTCTTCTTCAAGATCTCCATTAAGAAATGCAGATTTAACATCAAATTGATAAACTGGTAATTTCTTTTGAGCAACAAGTGCAAGCAAAGTTCTAATTGTCTCCATACGAGCAACAGGTGCAAAAGTTTCATTATAATCAATACCTGGTTGTTGCGAATAGATTTTAGCAACCAATCGAGCTTTATGCTTGTGAATGGAGTCATCTTCATTATATTTGACTTTATAAATCCATTTAAGACCAATGACATCTTTATTCTTAGGATGGTCCACGAGCTCCCAAGCATGGAAGGCCGTATCCCGATATATCGACGATATATCACCGATATATCGATATCGACATGGGACCGATATCGAAATCGATATATCGATATATCCGATTTCAGGCATTTTCTTCAGAAAGAATCCTAGATATAGCGATATATCGGCGATATATCGCCGATATATCGATATCGACACGATATCGAAACGATATCGATATGTCCTTCCATGCTCCCAAGTGTGATTTTTATTAATGACTGCAATCTCTTCATTCATTGCTTGAATCCATACTTCTTCTCTAGACGCTTCTTCAAATTTTTGAGGCTCACAAGCAAATAAAGTAATAGCAGAAGATGATGCATAAATTTCTTGAAGAGTGATGAATCTGTGATTCATCACATCAAAAGTCAAAAATAGAGCCTTGTTCCCGAGAAAATAGAGGCATATTTCCTTTTATCCTGCATAAATAACACTCATGCATACATCCATAATTCATGCATTTTAGTAGCTCATCTGCATTTAAATAAGAAGCCAAAAATCCCCTGTACAATATCCCTTCATCAAATAAACTCTTCTTTATAATATATGTATATACTCCTTAATAATATAGGGAAGAAAGCCACAAATCACCCTTGTAAAATAGCCTAAATACCCTGAGCACCCTTGTACATTAAAACACACATAAAGCCCGCATACAGACTCCTACTTAGGTCTACTCACTATTAGAATACTACATATCAAAAGACCTTCAAAATTAAACTAATTTCATTGAAATTGGAGCTTGTATGAGGAACTTGGGTTTTTGGGTCATTTTGTATACTACCTATGTATATTTATGTATCTTTGTATCTATGTACCATGTTTGACCTCATCTCCGTTTTTGGTCAACATGAAACTTATAGATCTCATCAAGATCTACAACTTTCATGTTTTGAGTTTTTCCAAATTCGGCCTCCTCCTCTTTCTACACGTGTTTTCCCCTTCAACCATTCACAGCAGGCCACGTGGCGCCCTCTGATTGCGCCACGCGGCCCGCTGACCTTGGTCTGGTCCGCCTGCGATTCCCACCGTTGGATCGCGCTTCAGATCCAACGGCCCAGACCCGACCACGTGCGCGCACTCCCTCAGCCATCAGATCCACCAGCTCCTCATCTCCACCGTCCCTTAGCGCCGCGCTCTCAGCAAGCCACGTGGCGGCATCTACGCCGCTCGATCACGCCTCCGATCCTCTCTTCACAGTGCGCCACGCGTCACCTCTTGAACCCTTAGATCGCATCACCTTGACCGGATCCTAGCCGCTCGCCCGCGCCTCGCCTCCATTACGCCACGTGTCTTCCCCCGATTCCATCCATCGCATCACCAGATCTAATCACGCCCGCTCACTTTGCGCTTTGATCTGGCCGTCGGATCACAAGATCCAACGGCCAGGACTTCGTCCCCTACCTCGGGCACCCCCTCTCTCCCACGATCTCCGCCTTGCGGGAGAGGCTGCCCCTTCCTATTCTTGGCCGCACTCCAGCCAACCTCGCCGGCCACTGACCACCCCACGATCATCCCCACTCATCCCTCTCCCTCGCCAGCTCCCTCGCACACCACCATCTCCGCCACACTCGCCCCACGACAGCCATGAACTTCGCCACTCACCCAGCTCTGCCGTCACCTTCCTCCTATAAATACTCGCCCTCCGGCCACCTTCATCGCCATCCGCCACTCCAGAGAGGAACCTAGAGCTCGGAGCTCTCGATTGGTGACAGGAATTGAGGGATTCCTTGAGCGAAGACGGCCCTTCTTCTCCGGCGAGATCCACGGTGCACCGCCGTGTCGCAGCCGCCCTCCGAGTAGCTGCACGAGCTCGAGGCTTTACCGACCTCTGGAGCGACGACCTGGAGCTCAAGACTGAGCCCCAAACCCCAGGTAACCTCCTCCATTTCTTCTCCGATCTCGTTCTTCTTTTTCTTTAATTTTCTCCGATTTTATTCACCGTCCTTGATCACCCTCGCACCTTCCAAGCATCTCGGCGAGCTTCGCGTCGAAGCTCCGTTCCTCGCTGACCCCTCCGCACATTCCGACGACGCATACCACCTTCCTCCGACTAGCAGCTCCGCCACCTGGCCGGAGCCCTGTCACCCGACCACCCCCTTCTCCGCAGGCCTCACCGTTCACTTCACCTTCTCCACAATCACACGCACAAGCTTCGGCTATTCTTCTAACCTCTGCAGGTACCCGATCCATCATTGGTCGGAGCCTCGTCGGAGCTCTCCTCGAGCTTCATCGATCAGGAGCTCCAGCCCTCCTCCAGCCATCCAGAGACCACCGGAGGCTTCGCCGTCCTCTTCCGAGTCTTCCGAGCTAGGTGGGAGCTGACGAAGTTCACCACCGGAGCCTGGCAGTCGAGGCGGAGCTCGGCAGCCCTCACCGGAGCGCAGCCATCTCCTCCGCAGGCGGCGGAGGCCCGTTGAAGGAGAAGAAACAGCAGCCGTTCGATCCTCTGATCGAACGGACCTCGCCTCGCCACGCGTCTCTTCGCCGCCCTCGTCCTCGACCGTCCATCGCACTCCTGATCGGACGCCTCGCAAGTCGCCACGCGCCTTCACCGACACCCCTTGGATTCATCTTGATCCAAGGGCCTTCAAGCCGCCACGTCGTCTTATCCGAGCCTCGGCCTCCCAAGCCTAGGCTCGGGTGACCCGAAGCTGCCCCGAGGCTGAGCCGAACCTCCAGAAGACCCGAGCCTCCGAAGCCCTCCGAACCTAGGCCGCCCCACGTGAGGAGCACGTGCGGCCTGGGATATTTGCACCGACGCCCCTGGAGCTTTTACAAATTGCGAAGAGGTCCCTGTGAAGCAGACATCACGTGAGGAGCACGTGATTCGTGGAGAAATTGCATAGAAGTCCTGCATACTATTGGTAATTGCATTTTAGTCCCTGTCAGCACGTTTATTTATTGAAATTTTGTTTTCCAGTATTGCATTTATACCCTTGTGTTTGCACGTGTCCATAGCATGCACTTTTCATCATTTTGACATTCTAAAAATTGCAAGTTGTTGAGAATTTTGTCCTCTATCAGTTTGTATACGTGTTTGATTTTTGTTGGCTTAATTGAATTTTCAATAAATTAATTGGTTCATTTGTGACATATTTTGCCCAGTGATGCCTCTTGATTTTTAATTAAATATCAGTGCCTTCAAAAATCACCAAAAATTCACAGTAGCTTAAGGACATTATTTTTGACACTCCATAAAAATTTCATGTCATTTGCACGCATAACGAGGCCTGAATAAATAGTTGAGTGATTTCCTTTAAATAATTTTAATTAATTCATTTCACAGTGGATTTTGGTTCTGTTAATTTTCCTAGGTCCCTAATAATTAGACCTTCCTAGGATAATTTTAGTTCTTGGAGAAATTGTGGTTTGATATTTATTAAAAATTAAACACTGAAAATCACTCTGTCTGTTTAGTTAATTCACAGAAAATTTATTTTGAGTCGAAAAATTCCAAAAAAAATTAGTGTAGCTTAATTTCATTCCATTTCATCATCTGACCAAGTTTCATAATTTTTGGACTTCATTTGACATCTTAAATTGATTAAATCTCAACTTGGCTGGATTTTTGCATGTGTCTGCATTGAAAATTAAAAATACCAAAAACATTGTTCCCCGAATATCAAACACTTGTAAATTGTTGTAATCAACCTAAGGAGACAGTTGCCTCCCTGAGATCGACCTTGGACTTCACCAAGTAAAAAAATATCACTGCTTAAAATTGACCCTAAATCTGTCTTAAGTGGTTTTTGATTAACCTCCTGTATCCGACTGCAACGAACACATAAAATTGATTTGGACCATTAATTTGCCCGAATTAACTAAGGGTGCGGGAGCTACTGTCAAAATGGCGCCGTTGCCGGGGAGGCACGGCTTAGGTTAATTTGTAGCATATTCTTGAGTGTTTGATCTTCTAATCCCCGGGTAGTCTGACCCCCGGTTTTTCTTGTAATTATTTCTCTCATTTATTTCCTTTGCATCATTTTAATTTTGTGTCACTCTCTGACCTTCATTTAATTTTTGTGCGAGGACCGCGAGGAGTCGGCGACGCTTCGAGGACTTAGCATTTAGATTGTGTGGAGAGAAAGAGAGGCATTGTATTCTTTTTTATTTTTCTTCTTTTGCATTATTTCCAGCGGTTCCCGTTTGGGATCTCGCGCGTGTAAATATAGTGGAAAACCGTGTCCCGTGTGCTGTGTGGATTGATTGGTAATTTAGCTTGCACTAGCGGCTCCTCGAGCCACTCTAGGACTTGTTTGTGCTCGTAATCAATAGGACCACACAACACACTTAATAAGACGCACCTAGACCGCAGGACTTAGTTCAAATTAAACCGTTCTTCACGCTAATAGAACTGCCTGTCTAGGAGCGGCTTTCATCGCTTGCATTTGCATGTAGGGTAGAGTTTTCAATTCTGTATAGCATCCTGCATCAAGAAGCGAAGGACCACTGTAAGTATTCTCTACTTGGCATACGCATCATAGATTTCAACTTGCATCGGCTTTTCTCGATTTCCCCCTCTGATTTTCTCACTTAATTAAAAAGGAAATTGGGACTGTCCGATAGGCGTGCTTTGTGGTGACTAATTACAGTGCTAACCTAATTTTAAAACTGGGACTGCTAACAGTATTGACCATAAAAAAGGGAATAAAAGCTGAAAAATTGTTTGCGGGAGACTAATCCCCGACCTTGTTTTCAGGCTGAGTGAGGGTACCTGAGTGTGTGTAAACACCCTAAGGTAGAGCCCAAATCCCCGTCTTCCATATCACGTTCTAACTGATCCTAGCAAATATCACGAGCTGAATATTTTCAGATTCTTTGACTAGTACCAAGTAGCCTCCGCCTGTCTCAGGTAGATAGGGGCGAAATTGCGGTACTTCGCGACAAGTTGCTAGTAACCCTCCGGGGCGAAGTTCCAGCCTTGTCAGCCTCCGCCTGCTTGCAGGTAGATAGGGGCATGGTCACTGAGTCCATCAGCTTGGGATAGGAGCGAAGAAAGGAAGGAGCGGCGGTATCTTAGACGACAGGATAGACAGGGAAGACGCATCCGGCTCTGAGCCGACTTCCCTCTAGGCCGCGTAATCCTTGCTAGATTTGCTTGAAAATCACACTTAAAATTTACAAGATTAATTGGACTCAACTTGGAGTCCTTCACTGTGTTGAGTGTGAATCCAGGGTCTTGGATTGATCTTGTGCTTGCTTCAGGTAGGAGTAAAATCCTATCTTCTTCTTCTTGCTTCACCAAGATGAGTGACTGGGGAGATCTCGACGCACCGTTCACTGATCTCTCTATGAGTCCCCCAAGTAACTCGTCTTTTTCGGTCCGAGCGCACCTTGGACCACCCAGGACTCATGACCCTCGTGAGCCCTGGTTCCCTCCTGCTCAGGGTGGTTACTCTCAAACCAACCCTTTTATCTCCTCTGAGATTACCGAGGAAGATCATTGCCTCGGTAATCCCTTCCTTGATTCACCCTCTAACACCGGACTTATTTTCCAATCCCCAGAAATAGAGGAAGAAATGCCACCAAGGATGCCGCCCGATGAGGACCAGATGAGACAAATCTTGAGACGCCTTGCTGAAGCTGAACAGAAAAATGCTGATCTCACTGCACGAATGGGGCAGATAATCGTAGCTGAAGGAATCGACCGACCAATGGTCGATACCTATAACCCGGCGGAGAATGAAATCCAGAATTGGCTAGCACCTGCAGTTCCCGACCAGGCATTCGAGCTGAAGCCCCACTTCCTTAGCCTGCTGCCGAAGTTCAACGGAAACCTAAGCGAAGAGCCGTACACTTTCCTCCGTGACTTCGAACTAGTCTGCAATAATCTGAGCCATCCCAATATTGGCCAAGATTATATCCGGCTGAAAGCCACCCCGTTTGCCTTAGGAGATAAGGCCGCACATTGGCTGAAAAACCTAGGGGTGGTCTGTACTACCTGGATGCAGTTCAAGGACCTCTTCTTGAAGAAATTCTACCCACTCAGTAGAACTAATCAAATGCGAACGAAGATTGCCAGCTTCGCCCAAGGACCCTACGAACCGTTCCACGAGGCGTGGGACAGGTTCAATGACTTAGTACAGAAATGCCCATGCCACGGCATTTCTAAGGCAATCTTAGTCCAGACCTTGTTCTGCGGCCTAACCCCAGAGATGCAGGGGTTAGTCAGCGCCGCCTGCGGAGGAAGCTACCTGAACAAGAACGAGCACGCCGTATGGAAAATTCTAGAACAGATGGCAGAAACCGGCAGGTCACAGGCCACAAGGGCCTATCAGTTGTCTCCCTCGATTCTATCCAACGAGACAACTAAAAGGACTGTTGCAGATCTGACAGAGGACCTCATCCCCAGCATGGGGATGATCGCAGACAAGCTTACCATGGTCGAACAGATCCACAAGAGAGTCGCGGAGATGGAGTCTCTTTCGAGCCTTCCCAAGAAGGTGGAGGAACTCTCTGAAAAGGTAGCCAAGATTAAGCTACCCACCCCTTCTGCACCACCTGTACCTGTACATCGAGTCCATCTTGTACAGGAACAAGCACCGGGGTCTCAGAGCAGCTGGGATCAGACTTATACCCAGCAGAACCATCATGCACCCCCACCAGTGGAGACAGAGTACGAGGAGCCTCCGCCTGTTTACGAGATCAACGGGCTCTGGTATAGCCGCGACCCACTAGTCCGGCAAATCGAGATGGGGAAGGACCAGTCACACCGCCCAACCCCAGTCTACCAGGAGACCAGGCCCGTCACAATCCCGCGATATCAGTCCAGGCCAGAACAAGGGTACCAGCCGCAGCAGCGCACCTATCAGCAGGGGCCAGCACCGCCCCATCAGCAGCAATATCGGCACGGCCAGCAGGGCCAGTTCAGGACCGCATCCACTCAGCAGCCAGCCCAGCCCACCGAGTTGGAGTCCCTCACCTTGGCGATCCAGACCCTGTCTGATAGGGTCCAGCAGATGCAGAACGACTACCTAGACATGAGAACCGACATCAATCGGGTCTCTCGTGCTCAGGACCAACAAATGGCGCCAAGGACTCCAATTCCCGCACAGGTTCAGGCCAACCCAAACAGCGTACATCAAGGCCAGAACCGACCCCGAGATCAGGTATACTATTCAGATAATTATTTATCTGAACATGAGATCCTCTCGTATGATAATGTTAACCATATGTCCCTCAGGAGCGGAAGGACCGTGACCATACCTGATCGGGCACGGGCACAACAGGAAGGAACCTCCGAAATTCGACCTGAGGAGAATTCGGAGGAGGAAGAGGAGGAACACCACCACCACCAGCAGAAGAAGAGGACATCTGAGTCCTCGAAGCACCAGCCCCGCAGTCATCCAGAGTCCGACGACACCGATGAGCCCGCACCTCCATCTGAGGAGGACCAGCAAGAAGAAGCGGAAGAAGCGTCACCGGTTTCGCCCAAGCACTTTCCCTTTCGTCAGAGTCAGAGTCAGAGTCTGTACAAAAGTCCGAGTCAGAGTCCTGTCCCGAACTCAGTTTCAGTAGCTAATGAAGACATTTCAGTTCCAGAACCTGAGTTAATAATCCCTTTCCCCCAAGCTCTTAAGGGTGGGAAGAAGAAAAACACAAAAATCCAAAAAGATGACCCTGAGATGGCTGAGTTTTGTAACAAACATATCAAGGTCACAATCCCTTTTGACAAGTTCGTGGAAATGACCCCTGCATTCCAAAAATACCTTAAGGTGAGATGCACACCTACTAGGGTTAGCAGGAAGGCCAAAAGCCGTGTTGAGAAACACGTTCTATCAGTAGCCACGACTTGGGCAATAAAGAACTCGTTTCCTCGGAAACGAAGAGACATGGGTGCACACTACGTAGTAAGTCATGTTGATGACATCGCGTTTGCACGCACTCTCCTAGACAATGGTTCCTCGATCAATCTGATGCCCACAGCCCTCTATGAGCGGCTCAATCTCGGACCTCTTAGGAAATCTAGAGCTATTCTTCAGTTTGCAGACAAATCCACTAAGAGGTCCCAAGGAGAGTTGAGGAACATAGTGATCAAAGTCGAGGGGCAGGAATACATGGTGGACTTTACTGTCCTCAATATGGAAACCCCTCGTAATTGGAGAGATTCCCAGATCATTTTGGGTAGGCCCTTCCTCAGAACAGCAGGGGCATTATTCGATTATAAGAATGGGAAAATTCAGTTCCAAACTCCAGGCGGAGATGAGGAATTGGAGATGAAGCAGACGAGATGGCAGAGACCAGACTCCGAATCCAGCACCGAGTACTCTTCTCGCGAAACAGACAGTGAACATGTAGACTTAGTTGGGCCATGGAAACAGAACCCAGCCAGCACCGATGTGTCCATCTCCTTTGAAGATGATCCAGTGCATGAGTCAGTCTGCGAGATATTCAGGAACGAGTACAGCTCTGAGCCTGCATCGCCCTACATCTTCGATGACACAGAGGCCCAAGTGGGCCTGTCAGTCCTTACATCCTTAGGACAATCGGAAGATGAGGATGACGAGTCGGACGAGGCGTTTGCCGATTGCATGGAGACCTTTGACGATCCGACTCCAGAGCCGAGCTTGGTGGCAGCCGCTGCAGATCAGGATCCAGCCACGTCCAACACCGAACCAGATCGGATTGAGCCAGACTTCTTAGACGATCATACCATCCCTGAGCTCAAACCTTTACCCACAACTCTGAAGTATGCCTTCCTTGCGGGCCAAGACAAGAAATTTCCGGTCATTATCAGTTCGCAATTGACCGAGGAGCAGGAATCTCGCTTGCTAGAGATCCTGGAGAAGAACCGCAAGGCAATAGGCTGGAGCATTTCCGATCTCCACGGGATAAATCCCGCTCTGTGTTCGCACCATATATATTTGGAGAATGAAGCTAAACCCTCTCGTGAATTCCAACGTCGGTTGAATCCAAATCTACGAGAGGTTGTGAAGAAAGAGATAGAAAAATGGTGCGACGCGGGTTTCATTTACCCAATCTCCGATTCTAAGTGGGTGGCCCCAATCCATGTTGTCCCGAAAAAGTCGGGAATTCAGACGACCACCAATGAGGACGGAGAGGAGATCGTGACGAGAGTACCCACGTCGTGGCGCGTCTGTGTGGATTACAGACGCCTGAATGCCGCGACAAAGAAGGATCATTTCCCCCTACCGTTCATTGATCAGATCCTAGAAAGATTAGCGGGGAAAGAATTCTTCTGCTTCCTTGATGGGTTCTCGGGCTACAATCAAGTAGCCATAGCTCCAGAGGACCAGGAAAAGACCACTTTCACATGCCCCTTTGGTACCTATGCTTTCAGGCGCATGCCTTTTGGGCTATGCAATGCTCCAGGTACTTTTCAAAGGTGCATGATTGCTGTATTCGCCGAAATGGTCGGCGAATTCCTGGAAGTCTTCATGGACGACTTCTCGGTTCACGGCGACTCTTTTGATTCCTGCCTTAGGAATCTGGACCGAGTCCTCAAAAGATGTTGTGAGGTCAATCTGGTGCTCTCCTGGGAGAAAAGTCACTTCATGGTGACGGAGGGCATAGTGTTGGGGCATGTCATCTCCAAGAGAGGAATGGAGGTTGACCCTGCCAAGGTGGATGTGATCAGACGACTCCAGCCACCAACCAACGTACGGCAGTTGCGGTCGTTCCTCGGGCATGTCGGATTTTATCGGAGATTTATAAAGGATTTTTCTAAGATTGCCCGACCGCTAACTGAGCTTTTAGGCAAAGACGCGGAGTTTATTGTCGATCACAAGTGTCTTGATGCCTTTAAGCGATTACAAGGAATGATCATGGACGCACCCATTTTACAAGCCCCAGATTGGTCTCTCCCTTTTGAGATCATGACGGATGCATCAGATTATGCTGTTGGGGCTGTATTGGGACAAAGAAGAGATGGCGTCCCGTTTGCAATCCACTACGCAAGCAAAGTGCTTGATTCTGCTCAGCGTAACTATACAGTTACCGAAAAGGAAATGCTTGCGGTAGTATTTGCCTTGGACAAATTCAGATCTCATTTAATCGGATCCAAGGTAACTGTGTTCACAGACCACACGGCACTACGATACTTGATGGAGAAGAAGGACGCGAAGGCGCGTCTTCTTCGTTGGATTTTACTTCTCCAGGAGTTTGATTTGGACATCCGTGATAAACCTGGAAAGAAGAACGTAGTAGCCGATCATCTCTCTCGTCTCGAAGATCTTAATACTTCCGAGGTTTCCCCGATTCGAGACTCCTTCCCTGACGAGTCGATTTTTGTTATCGACTCACTCCCATGGTATGCCAATATCGTGAACTATCTTGTCTCCAAGAAGGTTCCCGAGGATTGGCCCAAGAGCCAAATTGACCGACTAAAGTCAGATGCTAGACATTACCATTGGGAGGATCCGATCCTTTTCTTTGAAGGACCGGATTGTGTCTGGAGACGTTGTATTCCTCAGGAGGAATACCAGAGTGTCCTTTCTTTATGCCATAGCTCAGAGGCAGGAGGACACCACTCCGGGAAGAGGACCGCATGGAAGGTACTTCAATGTGGCTTTTACTGGCCGACTCTGTTTCGCGATGCCACCGCCTTCGCGAAGTCGTGCCCAGTTTGCCAGAGAATGGGAGGAACCGTTGGTTCCAAGGATGAGATGCCAATGCAGCCGGTCATCATTTGTGATGTCTTTGATGCCTGGGGCATCGATTTCATGGGCCCATTCCCTGTCAGCCACGGGTTTGAATACATCCTTCTTGCGGTTGACTATCTGTCCAGATGGGTGGAGGCTATCCCGACCCGAGCCGCAGACAGCAAGACTGTCTGTAAATTTATCAGAGAACACATAATCTCTAGGTTCGGGATCCCCAAAATGATGATATCAGATGGGGGTAGCCACTTTGTGAATCGGGAGGTGAAGAAACTCCTGAAGGACTACGGCATCGAACACCGTGTCGCTAGTCCGTACCACCCACAAACCAATGGTATGGCTGAGGTGTCGAATAGGGAGGTGAAAACCATATTGCAAAAGCTCGTCCGCCCAGACAGGAAGGACTGGTCTCAGATCTTGGATCAAGTCCTCTGGGCGTATAGGACGGCTTACAAGACACCGTTAGGCACCTCCCCATTCCGAATGGTATTCGGAAAGCCGTGCCATTTGCCCGCAGAGTTAGTGCACAAATCAGAATGGGCAATAAAGAAGGTCAACTGGAACACACACCAAGGCCAGAAACAGAGAGACATGGATCTGAATGAGCTTGTGGAAGTCAGAAACCGAGCATACGACAACAGTGTGGTGTATAAGGACAAGGTAAAGCGTTGGCACGATAGATATATCAGACGAAAGACCTTTGTTCCTGGACAGAAGGTATGGTTGTTCAATGCCAGGCTGAAGACTTTCCAAGGCAAACTAAAGTCTAAGTGGACGGGACCATTCATTGTCCGAACGGTGCATGATAGTGGATGTGTCGAGATCTCAGATCTCGCAGATGACGCACCAACATTCCTAGTAAATGGGCAGCTGTTGAAGCACTTCGTCGAATCCAATGAACAGTTAGTCCATGTAGAGGAGATTGTATTCATGCACGAGACGGATACAGCAGATACATCTCAAGCCGTGCATGAGACCTTGCAGCAATGAACTCCAGCCATCAGCAGCATCTTCAGAAGATTCAGACCGACTCATTTGAATATACACCATTCTTCCTGTATATCCTATCCTCTACCTCCACGATTCTAGTAACCCATCCCCACATCATCGAATCATTATCTCGGACTATACTTAGGATGACCAGATCCTAAGTATAGGGGGAAGGGGTCACCCGAGTCGATTCACTGTACATTCTCCAGATCACATTGGTCCTTATACTCATTTCCTACCTATGCTTAGGCTGACCAGAGCCTAAGTATAGGGGGGACCGATGCCCACCGTATATATTCATTTATTTCTCCTCTTAACCTTGTCCGCCCCATTTCTGATCTTCTTCTACACTTAGGCTGCCAGAGCCTAAGTATAGGGGGGCGAGACGACTTCTATACTTACTATTTCTTTTTGGCTCTCCTACGCTTAGCACGAGCTATGTCTTTTCCTCGCTCTTTGTGCTCTGAGGACATAGCACACGCTAAGTATAGGGGGGCGTGTATATATTACATATATACTTTACCCATAGCTCGTACTTTCGCGTACTGTTGTATATATTTTGCAATAATTACGGGTGGGTAAACAAAAAATTTTTTTTTGGTATACTTGTATAATATGTACTATATGTATAATACTTGTATAAAAAGTTGTAAAATTCTTGTAAAACATACTTTTGTAAAATTTGTTGTTGTATACCAGAAAAATAAAACAAAAAGGCTTCTTATTTACTCTTGCACATCATCTCTGCATAAAGAGTCTTGCATCTTCATAGCATGACATCTCATCTCATCTGCATATTTCTGCATATGCAAAGTGAAAAGCTAGTGGGTTTGGAACCAAGTTATGAGTAGATATTGAGGATGGACTTGATTTGACCTTAATCCACCTAATTTCAGAGGAACCTTATAGGAACTGGAGTTAAGATTTCTCAGGTCAAGAGACTTAATTCTTTGAGTCCGCAGGTCTATGTTCACATGTCATCTTGACTAGTCTAAGTAGAATATCTCGCGCATACGCAGGATTCTTTTAGATAATGACCTAACTTGGACAAGCACAATGCACATAGCTCTTCATTGAAGAGGTGTTGAGGAAGTAGTTTTCTTTGGCTTGGGGTAGCATATGAGGGTAGTACTTCTAGGCGGAACCTCTCTTCTTCTTCTAGTGAAGGAAGTGCGTCTCAACTTGGTCTAGTGGTGATGAAGGCTAAGGACGGGATGCTGTGGGTTGCAATACTGCTTCAAAAGAGGGATAGTCTACTGGCTCAAGAGGAAAAACTCCTAATGTATATGCTGCACCTTGAATATAGTTCCAAAAAAAAAAAAAAAAAAAAAAAATATTTGCAAGAAAGAACTCCAAAAAAATCAGACAGGTCCAAGAAAAAGAATAATACCTGTCGGAGTATGTATATTAGCAAGGAAAATGCAGCTGGATGACTTGGCTACACTGGTCAGGCATCCCGGGATAGGTGGCTACACTGGCCACCGTCCATTCTTTTCTCTACCCCCTCCTCTTGAGTTGGTCGCACTTGAACTTAGAAGGGAATACCCCGCTCCTCGAGGAAAGAGTTACTGGACCAGGTTATTGAGTTACCTTGTTAGAGGAGGCTGGTTCCGAGTCATTTCTGATATGGAGAGCTAAAACCTCACTTACACAGTACAAGTAAGAATCATAGTCATCAGAACTTTGCGTTTGAGGAATTATTCTGACCTGACTATTAAGGCGTCTTGAATAGAAGACTTGTGGAACTTGAAGTCTGTTAGTTCTTAAGTTCAGGTCCAAATAAGGTTCCGCCACACAATTAATCCAAAGGTCGAGTCAGGCTCCATTTTCAACTTTTGTTCATGACCTTGGTGTGGAACCCAAAATCATTTCACTCTTGCATTTCATTTAGTTGCTCGGGGACGAGCAAGGTTTAAGTATAGGGGGTTGATGAATCTGTGATTCATCACATCAAAAGTCAAAAATAGAGCCTTGTTCCCGAGAAAATAGAGGCATATTTCCTTTTATCCTGCATAAATAACACTCATGCATACATCCATAATTCATGCATTTTAGTAGCTCATCTGCATTTAAATAAGAAGCCAAAAATCCCCTGTACAATATCCCTTCATCAAATAAACTCTTCTTTATAATATATGTATATACTCCTTAATAATATAGGGAAGAAAGCCACAAATCACCCTTGTAAAATAGCCTAAATACCCTGAGCACCCTTGTACATTAAAACACACATAAAGCCCGCATACAGACTCCTACTTAGGTCTACTCACTATTAGAATACTACATATCAAAAGACCTTCAAAATTAAACTAATTTCATTGAAATTGGAGCTTGTATGAGGAACTTGGGTTTTTGGGTCATTTTGTATACTACCTATGTATATTTATGTATCTTTGTATCTATGTACCATGTTTGACCTCATCTCCGTTTTTGGTCAACATGAAACTTATAGATCTCATCAAGATCTACAACTTTCATGTTTTGAGTTTTTCCAAATTCGGCCTCCTCCTCTTTCTACACGTGTTTTCCCCTTCAACCATTCACAGCAGGCCACGTGGCGCCCTCTGATTGCGCCACGCGGCCCGCTGACCTTGGTCTGGTCCGCCTGCGATTCCCACCGTTGGATCGCGCTTCAGATCCAACGGCCCAGACCCGACCACGTGCGCGCACTCCCTCAGCCATCAGATCCACCAGCTCCTCATCTCCACCGTCCCTTAGCGCCGCGCTCTCAGCAAGCCACGTGGCGGCATCTACGCCGCTCGATCACGCCTCCGATCCTCTCTTCACAGTGCGCCACGCGTCACCTCTTGAACCCTTAGATCGCATCACCTTGACCGGATCCTAGCCGCTCGCCCGCGCCTCGCCTCCATTACGCCACGTGTCTTCCCCCGATTCCATCCATCGCATCACCAGATCTAATCACGCCCGCTCACTTTGCGCTTTGATCTGGCCGTCGGATCACAAGATCCAACGGCCAGGACTTCGTCCCCTACCTCGGGCACCCCCTCTCTCCCACGATCTCCGCCTTGCGGGAGAGGCTGCCCCTTCCTATTCTTGGCCGCACTCCAGCCAACCTCGCCGGCCACTGACCACCCCACGATCATCCCCACTCATCCCTCTCCCTCGCCAGCTCCCTCGCACACCACCATCTCCGCCACACTCGCCCCACGACAGCCATGAACTTCGCCACTCACCCAGCTCTGCCGTCACCTTCCTCCTATAAATACTCGCCCTCCGGCCACCTTCATCGCCATCCGCCACTCCAGAGAGGAACCTAGAGCTCGGAGCTCTCGATTGGTGACAGGAATTGAGGGATTCCTTGAGCGAAGACGGCCCTTCTTCTCCGGCGAGATCCACGGTGCACCGCCGTGTCGCAGCCGCCCTCCGAGTAGCTGCACGAGCTCGAGGCTTTACCGACCTCTGGAGCGACGACCTGGAGCTCAAGACTGAGCCCCAAACCCCAGGTAACCTCCTCCATTTCTTCTCCGATCTCGTTCTTCTTTTTCTTTAATTTTCTCCGATTTTATTCACCGTCCTTGATCACCCTCGCACCTTCCAAGCATCTCGGCGAGCTTCGCGTCGAAGCTCCGTTCCTCGCTGACCCCTCCGCACATTCCGACGACGCATACCACCTTCCTCCGACTAGCAGCTCCGCCACCTGGCCGGAGCCCTGTCACCCGACCACCCCCTTCTCCGCAGGCCTCACCGTTCACTTCACCTTCTCCACAATCACACGCACAAGCTTCGGCTATTCTTCTAACCTCTGCAGGTACCCGATCCATCATTGGTCGGAGCCTCGTCGGAGCTCTCCTCGAGCTTCATCGATCAGGAGCTCCAGCCCTCCTCCAGCCATCCAGAGACCACCGGAGGCTTCGCCGTCCTCTTCCGAGTCTTCCGAGCTAGGTGGGAGCTGACGAAGTTCACCACCGGAGCCTGGCAGTCGAGGCGGAGCTCGGCAGCCCTCACCGGAGCGCAGCCATCTCCTCCGCAGGCGGCGGAGGCCCGTTGAAGGAGAAGAAACAGCAGCCGTTCGATCCTCTGATCGAACGGACCTCGCCTCGCCACGCGTCTCTTCGCCGCCCTCGTCCTCGACCGTCCATCGCACTCCTGATCGGACGCCTCGCAAGTCGCCACGCGCCTTCACCGACACCCCTTAGATTCATCTTGATCCAAGGGCCTTCAAGCCGCCACGTCGTCTTATCCGAGCCTCGGCCTCCCAAGCCTAGGCTCGGGTGACCCGAAGCTGCCCCGAGGCTGAGCCGAACCTCCAGAAGACCCGAGCCTCCGAAGCCCTCCGAACCTAGGCCGCCCCACGTGAGGAGCACGTGCGGCCTGGGATATTTGCACCGACGCCCCTGGAGCTTTTACAAATTGCGAAGAGGTCCCTGTGAAGCAGACATCACGTGAGGAGCACGTGATTCGTGGAGAAATTGCATAGAAGTCCTGCATACTATTGGTAATTGCATTTTAGTCCCTGTCAGCACGTTTATTTATTGAAATTTTGTTTTCCAGTATTGCATTTATACCCTTGTGTTTGCACGTGTCCATAGCATGCACTTTTCATCATTTTGACATTCTAAAAATTGCAAGTTGTTGAGAATTTTGTCCTCTATCAGTTTGTATACGTGTTTGATTTTTGTTGGCTTAATTGAATTTTCAATAAATTAATTGGTTCATTTGTGACATATTTTGCCCAGTGATGCCTCTTGATTTTTAATTAAATATCAGTGCCTTCAAAAATCACCAAAAATTCACAGTAGCTTAAGGACATTATTTTTGACACTCCATAAAAATTTCATGTCATTTGCACGCATAACGAGGCCTGAATAAATAGTTGAGTGATTTCCTTTAAATAATTTTAATTAATTCATTTCACAGTGGATTTTGGTTCTGTTAATTTTCCTAGGTCCCTAATAATTAGACCTTCCTAGGATAATTTTAGTTCTTGGAGAAATTGTGGTTTGATATTTATTAAAAATTAAACACTGAAAATCACTCTGTCTGTTTAGTTAATTCACAGAAAATTTATTTTGAGTCGAAAAATTCCAAAAAAAATTAGTGTAGCTTAATTTCATTCCATTTCATCATCTGACCAAGTTTCATAATTTTTGGACTTCATTTGACATCTTAAATTGATTAAATCTCAACTTGGCTGGATTTTTGCATGTGTCTGCATTGAAAATTAAAAATACCAAAAACATTGTTCCCCGAATATCAAACACTTGTAAATTGTTGTAATCAACCTAAGGAGACAGTTGCCTCCCTGAGATCGACCTTGGACTTCACCAAGTAAAAAAATATCACTGCTTAAAATTGACCCTAAATCTGTCTTAAGTGGTTTTTGATTAACCTCCTGTATCCGACTGCAACGAACACATAAAATTGATTTGGACCATTAATTTGCCCGAATTAACTAAGGGTGCGGGAGCTACTGTCAAAGAGACCGTACCTTTTGTTGTGGATGTTCTGAGTCAGAGACATTTGGCCCAACTGGTCTTTGAATTGAAGGAAAAATATCTTCATCATTTGGATTGTCTTCTTCAGCTGCAGCTTGCTTTTGTAGCACTGAAGAATCATCCCATTCCATGAAGATGTTTCATCAAAGATGACATCTCTTGATATAATTAATTTTCCTTCTTTGGGCTCATATAATATATAAGCTTTAGATTCATCACAATATCCAATGAAGATAAATTTTTCTCCTTTTTCATCAAACTTTTCTTGTCTAACTTGAGATGGAATATGAGCATATGCAATAGAGCCAAAGATTTTGAAATGACTAACCTTGGCTTTTCTTTCATACCAGGCTTCGTAAGGTGTTCTATTCAACAATGCTTTGGTAGGAGATCTATTCAATATATAAACTGCGGTATTTACTGCCTCTGCCCAAAGTTTGTTAGGAAGACCCTTACCTTTCAGCATGCTTCTTGCCATCTCAACGATTGTTCGATTTCTTCTTTCAGCTACTCCATTTTGTTGAGGAGTGTATCTTGTTGTTAGCTCCTTCTTGATTCCTTGAGTTATGCAGAAGTCTTGAAATTCTTTGGATGTAAATTCTCCTCCACGATCTGATCGGAGGACTTTTATTTTTCTTCCACTTTGTTTTTCAACAAAAGCTTTAAACTTGATAAAGGTAGAAAAGACTTCTGACTTTTCTTTCAAAAAATAAACCCACGTCATTCTACTGTAATCATCAACAAATAATAAGAAGTACCTGGCTCCATTGATAGAAGGAGTTTGAGTTGGTCCACATACGTCTGAGTGTATCAACTCAAGTGGAGCTTTTGCTCTCCATGACGTCTTTGTGAATGGCAAACTATGCATCATGCCATATATACATCCTTCATATATACTTTCATCTTTTTTGATGAACGGAAGTCCGACAACTAAGTTCTTCTGCTTTAATAATATGAGGCTTCTAAAATTTAAGTGTCCAAATCTTAAATGCCATAACAGAGAATCGTCCTCATTTATAGCTTTTAAAGAATAACCTTCTTTTAAGGGCATTGATAATGGAAAGACTTTAATTGGAGCCATTTTAATATCCGCGATTAGTAGCTTTCTTCTTTTATCAAAGATTTTGCACACTCCATTATCAAATCTTAGAGAATGACCATTATTCATAAGTTGGCCAACACTTAGAAGATTCTCAGTTAAGCTTGGAACATAGAGAACATCATGAATGAGTTGAGAAGTACCTTTCTTTGTTTGTACTGCAATAACTCCTTTGCCTTCCACATTTTGCAGCTTTCCGTCTCCAAGATTAACTTGTGAACCGTGCCCTTTTTCAAGGCTTACAAATGCATCTTTGTTCCCTGTCATGTGGTTACTGCAACCACTATCGACATACCAAATGTCTTTAGACACCTCTTTAGTATTCATGCAAGAATAAAGTAATGGATTGGAATCCTTATCTTTTGCAATATAATTAGACTCATTCTTTTGAAACCAGCAGTCCCTTTGACAATGATTTGCAATTTTGCACCTTTTGCAGCAGAATCTACAATCCTTAGATTCATGATTATCTTTCTTTCAAATAATGCAATGGGAATAAGATTTTCTTGTACCTAGAGCTCTTTGATTATATCCTCCTTTGGATCTTCCATTGTCTTGACCTCTGTAAGATCCATGTCTTCCATCACTCTCTTGTCTCCTTGCATATTGTCCCCTTCTTTGCTTGTCATGATCTTCGTTCTTAGAAATGTTCATTTTTATTTGAAATGCTTGCTCCAAGGGTTGAGTGGTGAACCTGCTAATTCTTTGTTCATGTGCTTCAAGTGAACCCATTAATTCATATATAGAAAGAGAAGATAAATCTTTAGATTCTTCAATGGCAGCAACAACATGATCAAATTTAGCAGGCAAGCTTCTCAATATCTTTTCAACAACCTTCTTATCAGTAATGGTATCACCATAACTTCGAATTTGATTTATAATAATAGAAGCTCTTGAAAAGAACCCTTGGATATTTTCACCATCTTTCATTAAGAGATTATCAAAATCCCTCCATAAAGATTGGAGCTTGATAGAAATTACCTTGGTAGATCCTTGAAATTCTTTCTTTAAAATCTCCCATGCTTCTTTAGAAGTAGTTGCTCCAGAAATACGAGGAAAGATAGATTTACTTACTCCTTGCTGGATGAAGAGAAGAGCCTTTGCATCTTTCTTCTTATTCTCCTTAAACTCTTTCTTCTTTCCTTCACTTAGTGAAATAAATGTATCTGCATCGTTAGCCTCCTCATAACATTCTATTACAAGATCCCACAAGTCTTGTGAGATGAAGAGAGTATTCATTTGAAGACTCCAATAATCATAACTTTCTCTATCAAATATAGGAATGGAGCTTTGGGTATAGTTGAATAAAGATGTATTGGAGGTGGATGCCATGATATGAAGACACAAGAAAAGGATTCAACAAGGATGTAAGGATGAATAGACTCTGATAGCAAACTTGTTGGAGCAGCGGAAGATTGGTGTTGTATAAGAAGCAAATAAGAGGGAGAGAATATGGATCAATGCACAAAGTAGATGTAAACTTAAGAACTATTTTTACTAAAACTTGAACTTGCATACAACACTTGAACCTTTACATGAAGAGGACTTACAATGTTTACAACAAAGGAAGAGAGACTTACAACACTTAGAAGGAGGAGGACACTTGAGAGACTCTTGTGTTGGTAGAGAACTTCTTCTTCTTCTTGTTGTGTCAAATGAGGACCCCTTGGGTGGTATTTATAGACCCCCAAGAGGGTGGAGATATTTTGGAAGAGAGATCTAGACTCCTCTTCCATGCTTATCCTTTAAGTAGAAATATCTAGATATTTTGGTGGGAGGTGGAGAAATATCTAGATATTTTCTCCACCTCTCTCTTTTCTAGAAACTTCTTCCTTATGTGAGTAGAGGATATAGGCCCACATCTTCTCATGTGGTGGAGTATTGTAGGCCCATGTGTATAATAACCCATTAATACTTCATGGGCAAATTACAAATTATATTTTCAACATTAACCACATAATCCTTCAAATCCATGTGAACAACTCCTCCAACACCGTTTCTACCATTATCTTTAACTCAGCCATGATCGGTCCCAAACTCGCGTAAATTGAGGAGGAATGCGTTAGGTAGCTAACAACCAAAGTAAAACAACCGGAGACAACTTCTTAAAAAATTCTATTTAGAAAATTACCTCATGACAATCGGATCTTTTCAACATGGATCAGCTTTAGTTAGAAGCTTAAATGTTATTGGGAAACTATAAAGAACCCAAAGTGGAAAATCCCTTCAAACTAATAATATTTATTATCATGTTAATAATTGCATTATAGGTCTCAAAAAGTATCCGTATCTACATTGATTATTAGGGGTGTTGTGTACAATAATTATGATAGTCCACGCTTGGCATGGCTTTTCAACAATGACATTCCCATCTTTCCATGTGCAAGAGCAACATTGTACAGCTTCATCAATCTTATATTATATTTTCGTTTTTAATGTGTGGGGATACGAATGCAAAATTTAACCATATATGCAAGCTTATCTTACCATCTATACCGTAATCTGAAATAGGGTAAATATATGATGTTTAGAAGAGGAATGACATATATAATAATATAAATGGCGTATTCGTTGTTTGTTCGATTGGTCTAGAGATAAATAATTAACATGATTTTTTACACTTGTGATCCTTCGAGATTCGGTAATCAGTTATGCTTTTACTTTTTTTTTTTTGCAATAACACACGTTACATGTATTCTACAAAATTCGTAGTACCACCCCTCTATTATTACACTTATGCCCTATATATTACAAATGACATAAAATAACTTGATACGAAACTCTACCCAGTATCTGCTGACATGTCTGAACTTTTGTGTAGCAAAAAAGAACTAATTTTTCTACTTCCAAACAAAGAAAAAAAGTTGCTAGTACTCCAAAGGTACCTTAAAATTTTATTTGATTATTTCTCAATATTCTTTCTTAGATTTGAGAAAAAAATCTGCTGACAAGTTCAAGGATGTGAGCAACATCTGACCTTGAACGAACCAAGATTTAATTCAGACAATCTAGTCAATGTATATGGAATTCTTTCTATATTTTTTCTCTTTCATTGGTTTGCGGATTATGTCTAGAGCTCACCTGAAATGTGCTAAAAAAGAGGTGCTAATAATCTATGCCTTGATCATGTGAAATCTTTGGAGCACTTTTTCAATATACTTCTCTTATGATAGACGTAGCCATTTCGCCTTTCTATCATGGGTGATTTTCATACCCAAGATCTGACTAGCATGTCCCTAGTTCATGGTAGAAAAAAACTTGCTGAACTCTCTTGCCAAACTTGAAATTCTCGAGCCATTAATATCAATAATCAACATATCATCAACAAAAATTAGAAAAACTATGAAGCCCTCACCTGCAATTTTTGTCCATGAAGGCATAGCGGTGAGAAGTAGTCTTGGTGTAGATATGTTTTTTTTAATTAGAAGACTCAAACTTCGTGTACCACTTCATGGGTGCCTGCTTTAGATCATATAGATTTTTCTTCATTTTGCCAACTTGATCCTTACTTTTAATCGGAAGCCGTCAGGTTATATCATGTAAACTTCCTTCTCAAGATCACCATAGAAGAAAGTCATCTTCACGCCCGACTGCTCAACCTCCAAATCAAGTCTAGCTACTAAGTTGAGAACGATTTTTATAAAAGGCATCTTGACTACATGAGAAAATATCTCCTCAAGTTGACTCCTTTCCTCTGGTTTATGCCGTTTGCAACCAACCTAACTTTTGTATCTAGTGTTTGAGAGTTTTCATAGTTGTGTACTCTTAAATCCACTTATTCCTCAATGTCGTCTTGCCTTGCGGAAACTTCACAAGTTCAAAGGCGTGGTTGTCATGAAAGATTTTCACATCATATTTTAAGACATTTATACATTTTAATTTATTCACATTAAAGTCTCCTTATAACATTCATGATCACCGTAATCTGCCAACAAGAAATATTCATATGCAGGATATTTGGTGGAGGGATGCCTCTTCCTCACGTGTCTCTATTGTGTCAATGCAACTAAAAAAGAGTCCTCAATATCTTACCCATCATCATCACCAACACATGACTCGAGACTTCATGCACATCCTCTTCTTTTGCTGCATGTGGCATATGCTCAGGAGCATCATCTGTTGCATCATGTAGAGATTTTTACAATGGAAATTACTCAATATAAGCTGGTTGATAGTTACTTGAGGGAGAATACTTTGTCGCCTTATGATATCCTCAACAGTTTGGTCTCCAAAGAAGTCCACATCCTTTCATCTCATCACCGGCTTCTTCTCAATTATATTAGACAAATTCTAACTAAATTCAACTCGGATGTATCACAAGAAAATGCATTGTCTTTGCATCCAATTTAAGATCTTTCACCTTCTAGAACATGCAAAAAGACCCTCCATCTGGATACATGCAAGTGGTAGTGACATCATCATCATCATCCAAGGATACCTTTCGAGAGAGATTAACATCATTTCATACAGTATAAAGATCTTCACACAAAAAAAGAATTAAACAATTTTGCCTCAAACATGATATATTGAACCCCCTGTAAGGGCATTTTACCCATACCATTCAATGAAGCATCTTTGGTGAAATCTTTTGGTGCCTAATGGCATAAGATATGCAATACTCGTAAAATTTACAAATATAGAGGATATATTTCACCATTCACATTATATAATAGGGATATTTACACTCATAACCCTGGGTAATTTCATAACTACCCCAGGTACCTAAGATAATCACGAATTACACCGCAGACCTCGAATAATGGCTCCGTTTTACTCCCATAACCCTCAGTTAGTTTGCTTCATTAACTCAACCAGATGGCTGAGTTAATCTAACCAATTTGCGAGTTAACGGCTGAGATTAACCGAAAATAAAAATAAAAATAAAAAAAAGAAAAGAATGAGAGGAGGTGGGCTGACACTTGCAGCAGGCGGAAGCACGTGCTTTCGGCGAGGTCTACTCCGACCACGGGGGAGGGGGGCTTTGGGGCTGGGGAGAGGGGTGGTGGCTTTGGGCGGGGCAAGGTTCCAGGGTGGGGGGGAGGGGTGTTGGGATTTGGGTTGGGCTGCGCGGGATTCCCAGGCGGCGGAGGATGGAGTGGGCGACTACGGGGCGGAGCAGGGCTGCGCGGGGGGCCTTCCGCGGGGAGGGAGGGTGGCGGGGCGGGGCAGGGCTGTGCGGGAGGGAGGGGGGGCTTCCGCGGGGAGGGAGGGTGTCGGGGCGGAGCAGGGTTGTGCGGGGGGGCTTCTGCGGGGAGGGAGGGTGTCGGGATGGAGCAAGGCTGTGTGGGGGGGCTTCCGCGGAGAGGAAGGGGAGGCTTCTTTTTCTGAGGTCATTTTCTTTTCCCGCGTAGATAATGCCTCGCCCCAACTCTTTTCTTTCTTCACTTCTGCTTTCTAGTCTCATCCCTCGTCGACACCCGGACTATAAATTCGCTTAAAGGCTCACCTCCGCTAAGCGTTGGTCGGTTAGCTCACATGCCACTAGGAGGGAGGGTGGCGAGGTGGAGCAGAGCTATGCGGGGGGCTTTCGCGGAGATGGAGGGTGGGGGGGGGAGCAGGGATGTGCGGGCGGGGCGGAGCAGGGAGGGTTTGGGGAGCAGGGGGCTTCGAGTAGGGGCAGCCGGGGGGCTTCGAGCAGGGGCTGATCGAGGAAGCTTCTCGGCTAGTGGGGGTTGGGGGGGGGGGGGGGGGGGCTTCCAGGAGGAACCGGGGGAGGGGGCTGACAGCCTGGGGGCGGGAGGGGTGGCTCCACGGCCGGGGGAGCCTGGAGCTCGGAGGGGCAGCCACGGGCGGGAGTCTGGAGAGCCTGGAGCTCACACGCAGGGCGACGGAGGCACGATGAGGGGGAGGGTTCGAGCTCGCATGTTCGCGTCGGAGGGTGGGGAAGAAGGGGAGGACTCATTCACAAATAAAGAGTAATTTAGGTGTAAAAATATAAAATTCTTAATAGATACCATCATAGTTGACGGAAAATTCAGTGGCAATTAACCCGGGGTTATCAATGTAAGAGTTATGGACTATTCAAGGTCATGAGCGTAATTCGTTATTATCTTGAGTACCTAAGGTGATTATGGAATTACTCAAGGTTATGGGTGTAAATATCCCTATATAATACAACATTTTCAACAGCATACAACCATACTATTATGTATTGTGTACTTTCACTTGAAATGAAACTTGAAATACGCATGAATTATATATTAGCAATTAATCTATACGATTGGAGTAAAAAATGAAGTCAATATATTTAAGATTATCTCAAACAAAAGTATAAACGATTAAATTTGTCACCAACTACAGTACACCTATAAATAAACTAGTGAGAATTGACTATCCTTAAATTGGTTAAAAAAATTAGCCGGCCTCTTTGGCAACTAGGTTGGGTTGGGATATCCTTCTATGAATAGTAGCTGTTTGGATGGTTGGATGGGTTGGAGAGGGTTGGAATGATAAATATGATGTGATGTGACATTGATTATGTATTTTAATGATTATAACACGGTTTTTATGTTAACTTTTTAATTTAACCTTGGTTAAAAAATATTGTACCAAAGCAAATGTATGTTCCATACAAGTAATCTCAACCCATGAATATAGGGATAGAGCTGGGGGTATCCCAAAATTCGAGGTACGCTAACAACCAAATATTGCCATAGAGTTGAATTCCTAAAAGTTTGAAGTCCAAAAGTTTCAATAATTTTTTATTTAAATAATAATATTTATAAATTCTGAAAATTATGTGTATTTCCACCTCGAACAGAAAAAGAACCTCCTACTTCGAAATAATAGTTTATCTAAATGTGTTATTAGGATTCCTTTACGAAAACAGATTTAAAAAATTATAATTTTACAACAGCACAACCGAGTGCACGTGAAATTGACACTTTGTCATGCATTTGAAGAATTATTGTAACATCCACTAACTTGAATTATTTTATGATTGGTCTATTTTGCAAAAAAATGATTATTGAAAATAATTGATACTGATTAGTTGTAAATCATTTTTATTTTTTTATTATTAAAGAAAATGATAGATTTAAAACTATTTAATTGAATTTCTTATTCATATATGTTAAAATACTATTAGATTTACCTATTTCGTTCAAGGGATGCGCTTGTGTGTGCCTTCTTTTTGGGCACCACACGACCTAGAGATGCGGAAAGAAGGATATGTATACAGATATAAGTATTACTATGTCCTTATTCATTACGGGTACTGAAAATCGCAAACCATATCTCTAAATAAGGATACATATAGAAAAATAAATAACTCATAATTTGGATACTTTCTTTCGACAAATGGATACAAACCGTCCCACAGATAATAAATGTCTCCAGACACTTACAGAATATTTTTGTAAAGCTGAAATTAATAAGATTAAATCAAAATTAATAGACTACAAATACAACAAAAGTACACAGAAAAAAAATCTAAATTAAACTGTTTGTATAACAAATAAAATTTTCTTCTTACATGTAGAAATGACTACAAAATACATTATGTTATGTATAATTATATAATATATTTAAGTATGTTTATACACAAAATGATATACGTCTATATAATATGCAAGCATAAATTCGTATATTTTTCAAAAACTGTAAGAGCAAATTACACCCCGATTTAATGTCATACTTGAACACTAAAAGGTAATGACGTGATACACAATCTTTAATATTTACCTCAATACGATTTTGTACTGTGGTGATTTAAGGTTAGAAATACAAAATGATTAACTAAGTTTCAATAGTCAAGGACCATATTAAAATAAAACACTACAAGAAAAACAAGTTGTGATCACGGAATGTGGCTACGGAAACTTGTGGTCACGATAATTGCTTGGCCAATAGTTTCTCGTAGCTACAATTTCGTGGTCAAAGTCTTCAAATATGCAAGAATGATATTCATGCAAGAGTTGTGGCCACGACAAGTCCTGTGGTTACTTGTAGTGGCCACAACATATTCGTGGTTAGAACACTCTCGCGAGGAGACTTGTAGCTACGGCTACTGGCCACGACGTGTTGTGGTCAGAGCCCAATTTTGTGACCACAAGCTCCACATCCGTGGGCATAATTCTGTAGGCACAACTTATTTTCCTTCAAGTGAAACTTAAAGATCGAGTACGGTGTTTTTACTTTTCAAAGTTCCGGTACAACATTGAATTGGGTGTATAGTTCAGAGACTTTCGCGTGATTTATTCAAAATGTAATCATATTCCTATTCATATCCTTAAAAGAAATGAAAAGAACACACGTATCTGCGAAAATAAAAAATACATATCATGTCTGTTTAAAAACGAATATGATGACAAATAGATACAAATATATCTTTATTTGGTTACCACAGAAAGATAATAAATTAAATATACGATCATTATACGATGCAAATACGGTCCCCCAACGATAGCAGAATATTCCTCGGCAGCCTAAAAGAAGAGCTGAGGATATTCCGGGATTTCAACGGCCTGGATTTAGCACGAGATTGTCGGCACAACATCTCAGATGTTGCTGCCTGTCGGTGGCTCTCCCTCTCTTTTTCTAACTTTACATGGGATTTAATAATTGTATATCAACTAATTAATAATAGAAAGTAATAAAATTCCGTTCTAATTTGTTTCATTTGGCATCCTCTTTGCTATATATATACATATATATATATATTACATCTTACGTTTAAATTTGCCTGGAGTATATAAGTTTTAACTTTTAATTATTGGCAATTTCTCTTTACAATTATTATAGATTTAAAATTATATATGTCTAGCCACTGTTTCCTATGAATTTGTTGGCCGTCATATTCAAATTTAAGATTTTTGTACTATATAATCCGATTGTGGCAATCTTTGTAATCACTCTGCTACATCACCATATATGGGCATCTGTGTTAAATAAAGTAAGATTATAGGGCTTGGTATAGTTACAAAGATTACGAGGGTTACTGTGTAATTGTTATTTTCCGATTTAATTCCCGGGAAAGGTTTGATTTGGACGTCGAAAATTCCACTGCGAAGCGAAACTGACGTCGCAACAACTAATGGCTTTTGTCGCTTTGTCGTCCCCAACTAATTATACGAGACTCACGTACTTCTCGTCCTGTACTGAACAGGAAATTAGATCGCCATTAACAAACCAATAATCGATCCACGTCCCCAATCTCGGTCTGCTAAGGATGGGTAATCATTGAGCAGACGGACAAGGGTGCTTAAGCCACTCCATCATGATCGAACGATTCACATGAAATCCGAATATTCCTGAGTTTTTATCGTGTGACCACTTGTTCATGGTTGAGCAACTCGGGGCACCCTTCCCTCACAGACGGCCTCTACAGTACTGCAAACGATCTGTGCTCGACAGACGAGGGTCAGTTAAGCCTGGATTTAGACCGAGAAGGGTTAGTTTGGGTCGGATCGTGATCTGAACTTCATCAATGTGGTCACGTATGTGCGATGTATTAACTCCAGTACTTAAGTCAAGCACTACCTACTTCCAAATATTTTTATTTTTATGTGCTTTGGCATTTTCGACGTACGTCTCCAACACGTGGGTAAACACAATTGCCACTAGTTTTTTTTTAAATCGTAACAGTGGATTTGTCTTCATCGACTTTCTTAATTACAAATTTACAAGGACCAGCTATTCCTAGTTTTGAAAAATGGGTTGTACTTAACGTGCAAGTAAGATTATTAAATTGTGTTAGTTGAGGTTGTCTCTTACGCTTCCAAGTGCATGGATGTTGACTCTTGTCTCGATTTTACGTTACAGGGAATAGTGGAGAAAGGGAGTTCTACTTTCTAATTATAATCACACGAGAGGATTAATGCAAAGAAGAGTAAATTGAGCCTGGAAAAAATGGCAGAACCCATCGACTAGTCCCCACTGACGTAGAACAGAGACCCCCACCCATTGTGATCTCATCTCATCTCCATTAACCTTAGCCACTCCTCACTCACATGCCATCACCCTGTTCGAGAAGGAGCGCCACATGTTGGATCTGGACTAGAGAAGCATCAGGACTTGCTTCCTCCTCATCTTCATCCTTCCTTGCCAACAACCCACATTTCCTCCGCGGCCGCCACTTGGTGGCTGCTCTAAGCTTTGTTCGGTCAATGTTACTTCCTTTTTCTCTCGCAGTTGGGCGGTTGTTTCAGGGTTTTTAGGCGTTCTGTTTCGACTTTTCTTGGTGCCGTCACTACTTTAAAGACCTCACCTTCTTTTTAACCCCGAGGGGAGAGAAGGTGGAAGGAAGGAATCACATTCCACGACCGCCAACCAGTGACATCTGTGAGGCTTTTCAAATGGGTTGGATTTGTCGTCTGAAGCCATACAAGAGTTCACATGGAGCTGTGTGAGTAGTGTTGTAGCTGTCCCCCCTCCAAGCCGGAGCCATGAACTCCCCACGCCAAGATTTGGCTTTGAGGGTGGGAGTCGACTCGGGTGGATGCTTCGGGACGTGGGTAGCCCTCGCTTTGTGAGGATCCGCTCGGAGATCTCAGGTGGTCGGTGCGGAGTATGGCTCCAAGTTCGGCTTTTTCTATGTGGTGGGTGAGGGACACGGGGAAAGGGACGCCGGTGGTGGTGACGATGGAGAATCCCAACTACTCCCTGGTCGAGATCGACGACCCGGATTCGGAGGAGTTCCATCGTGCGGTGGAGAAGGGCCGGGGGAGGAACGCCAAGCAGTTCACTTGGGTCCTGCTGCTCAAGGCCCACAGGGCCGCCGGCTGCCTCTCGTGGCTCGCCGCCGGCGTATGGGCGCTGCTCGGCGCCGCCAGGAAGCGGGTGGTGCTCCGGAGAAAGATCACCAGTGAACCGGATGACCCCACAAAGGGACGGCTGATGCTGCGGTTCCTGCGCGTGTTCGCCGCGCTCGCATTGGCCGCACTCGCTTTCGAGCTCGTCGGATACTGGAACAATTGGCATTTCCACAGACCCAACCTTCACGTGCCGGAGAGCGAGGAGATCCAGGGGTGGGCGAGAGCGGCGTACCTCGCCTGGCTCTCGTTCCGTGCCGATTACATCGCTTATCCCATCCAATTCTTGTCGAATCTGTGCCTCGTGCTCTTCATTGTGCAGTCGCTGGATCGGCTTGTGCTGTGCTTGGGATGCTTCTGGATCAAGCTGAAGAGGATAGGACCCAGAATTGAGCGGGATCCGTTCAAGGACGGCGATACTGAGCTCGGGAGCGGTGCGTTCCCGATGGTTCTTGTTCAGATCCCTATGTGCAATGAAAGGGAGGTATGCATGTTGGCGTGTTGCAGCACAATTTGGATAATGTCGAATGCATTATTGATTATATCCACATGCTTATCTAGTTTTTCTTGGAAAACTTTTTGTATAGAAATGCCACTCTTTCCTGTGTACATCTTTCTAAAGATTAGTTTGTAATTTAGGTGTACGAGCAATCCATCTCTGCTGTCTGCCGGCTCGATTGGCCGAGGGATCGACTGTTAGTTCAGGTACTCGATGATTCCGACGATGAAACTACCCAGATGTTGATCAAAGCAGAGGTCTGGAAATGGAGCCAACGAGGTGTTAACATCATCTACCGTCATCGTATGGTAAGGACCGGATACAAAGCAGGGAACCTTAAATCGGCCATGGGCTGCGACTACGTGAAGGACTACGAGTTTGTCGCTATATTCGACGCAGATTTTCAGCCGAATCCGGATTTCCTGAAGCTCACAGTTCCTCACTTCAAGGTAAATCCAGTTAAGCTAGCATATCAAGATCCCGAGGCGTATAGAAATTTAGCATAAGATTGAATTGTATGGTTCTGATGGATGTTCATTGTAGGACAATCCGGAGCTCGGATTGGTCCAGGCACGATGGAGTTTCATCAACCGTGACGAGAATCTGCTGACCAGGCTTCAGTGCATCAACATGTGCTTCCATTTCGAGGTTGAACAGCAGGTCAATGGCGTGTTCTTGAATTTCTTCGGGTTCAACGGAACGGCGGGAGTATGGAGAATCAAGACATTGGAGGAATCTGGAGGATGGCTCGAGAGGACTACGGTAGAGGATATGGATATCGCTGTTCGAGCTCACCTGAACGGGTGGAAGTTCATCTTTCTTAATGATGTCAGGGTATCTTCCCACAATCTCAGATCTCTGGAAACAATCTCAAATCTCAGTGTTAATGTATCCAGATTTGTAACAGTTGTTATCATCTCTTCTCAGGTACTTTGCGAAGTTCCGGAGTCCTATGAAGCTTACCGGAAGCAGCAGCATAGATGGCATTCCGGTCCCATGCACCTATTCCGTCTTTGCCTTCCCGCCATCATAAAATCTAAGGTTTGCTGATAAAATTTTCTGAAAACAATTGAATTCTCCATAATCCTGCACATTCTTTGTGATCAGTCTCCGTCGACTTGCTCACAGATATCTGCGTGGAAGAAGGCGAACCTCATACTGTTATTCTTCCTGCTGAGAAAACTGATACTCCCGTTCTATTCCTTCACATTGTTTTGCATAATTCTACCCATGACCATGTTCGTCCCTGAGGCAGAGCTACCGATCTGGGTCATCTGTTACGTCCCCCTCATCATGTCGTTGCTCAACATACTGCCCGCACCGGGTTCCTTCCCTTTCATTGTGCCTTACCTTCTCTTCGAGAACACGATGTCAGTGACCAAGTTCAACGCGATGGTCGCAGGGCTCTTCAAGTTGGGAAGTTCTTACGAATGGGTTGTCACCAAAAAGGCTGGCAGATCATCGGAATCTGATCTATTAGCAGCTGCCGACAGGGAAACGAAGGCCATGATCAGCCCACAGCTTCACAGAGGTGTTTCCGAGAGCGAACTCGTAGAGCTGAACAAACTGAAAGAGCAAACAGAGGGAGCTCCGAAACGTAAAGCGAAAAGCAACAAAATCTACAAGAAGGAGTTGGCTCTCGCGCTGCTCCTCCTAACCGCGGCTCTCAGGAGCCTCTTGTCGGCCAGAGGTATCCACTTCTACTTCCTCCTCTTCCAAGGAATATCGTTCCTCGTGGTTGGCCTCGATCTGGTCGGAGAGCAGATAACCTGACAGTGGAAAACCAGATACACCGTGTTCTTTTTTCAGCATCTACAAGTCTACGCGGTCAGACGTGCAACGCCATTCTACTTATCCCAGATTCAGATTTTAGATTTGCACGCTTCGAACTCGAGTCGATCTGCAGAAGCAAAAAGATCAGTTGGCATCCTCTTTTGTGATATCTCTATCATATATTTTTACAGACAATTCTTCTCTTGATTAGTTTGTGTTATTTACAGACTGCAATAAAGATGGGCAGAAATTCGAGCTGCAATAAGAGGTCAGCATGTTACTGAGATTGAAGGATTCCACATGTTTTTTCTGTAATGTATATTTGAATAGTTTATTTAAAGGCATTGACATGTATAATCAATTCTTGTTCTTTTCTATGAATATTAATTACTATAGTAATTCTTACCCGTCGGCTTGAGATGATGTGGAGACTTAATAGTTAATTAGTCCGCGGAAAAAATGTGATGCTATCACTGGAAAGACTGTGGACCATATAAACTCATCATGCATCAATCAAAGGCCTTACTAAGGTCAAAAATGGAGGATCCCTCCTGTCTTACAAAAATACAGCAGCATGTGGCTTGCACATGTCTGCTCACCTTGATAATAATTCCAAAAGACCATGTTTTTAAAATGTGATCAGTATTATTTAATAAATAAATTTGGCATCTCTGGATTGGTTTCCATCATTTTCAAGGTATTATATGATGTCCAGAGTTGGTTCTATGGATCATGTGCTTTACACGTTGGTGTCAATCATGTCTTTGTTAAGCTTAAGGTTATTTGCTTTCAGTACACTCTGGAAGAAACCTTAGAACTGGTTAGAATTTGGAAGATGTTATTTTCTGCCAGTTTTTGTTGATCTAGAATTTCCAGTTTTTGTTGATTTGGGATCACCAGATGATTAACTATTGTTGGTTTGGATTAGAACTAATGTCCCCTTAACCCGTAATGACTGGATTTTTTTTTCCAAAATGAGCAATTTCGTAATAAGGTGATCATATCATGGTCGCATCATCCTATTTTGTTTCAGTATTTATTGCTTCCTTTTAATTTCTATGTGGATGAACACATTATTATGTTCTGCGTGATTGCTTGAACGTTGCCTTGTTCATGGTGGTGCATTCCTCTCCTTTCAATAGATTATTTTTGTTGAGACATGCCTTCTATGAGCCAACTACATCCTAAACGGAAATTGACCGAGCCGAAGTACGGATTTTTATGATCTGATCAGCATCTGTTTACCATGTACCCTTGTATACATGATTTTAGGGTAAGACACTGGTAGCATGTGAGTCTCGTTCTGTATCGTACTTCAGTTTTCATCCAGTGAAACCTCTTCTTGCCATGTGATTTTTTTGCACTACACCAGTGGAGATTTTCCACTAAATCGTGAATTCTCAATGGATTGCTTGCAGTTTGATTGTGTGCTCGGATCGTTCATAACAATTTCCTTTCGGAATGCAGCCCAAAGGATTATTTGATATTAAAGGAAAATGGTTATTAAACCTGAAACTATACTAAAAAAACGTATACTACCTGACCTGAACATTCACGTGAACATCGACTTGGATATAACCATAAACATGAAAGCTTTGAGCATCATGTTAAAAGCTTCTCCCGGACTGCCATAAATCTATAGCATAGTATTAAAAAGTTCTTCCCATTCCCTATCCGTCCTGCCCTAAATTTATGCTAAAAACTTCTCAATTTACCTTCTGCTTGAAGTTTAGCGTATCATGTCATTAATTTCTAGCACCCTGTTAAAAATTGCACCCTAGCTGCCATGAATTTACAACACTCTACTTAGAAGTTTGAATTTTTTTAGTACCATTTTGAATGCGGAAATCACTTGTCAAATCACCATTTTCTCATCTTGGGTAGAACTGTGACTGCGAAAAGGAAAGCTGATCGACTGAAGCATGACACATTGGTTTCTTTGTTCCCAGGAATATAACCGGATGTCTAATTAACACTGCAAACATCTTGATCTTGTGTTAATATACATCAATAATATACCCACAAGGAGTGCTTTCTAGATTTTCAACTTGCTGATATTATTCTGGCTTCTTGACAGGAACCTCTTCTTCTGCTTCCGTTTGGATCTTGATTGCGACCCTGATGGCTTTGGCCTGTCGGTGGAGGACCACCTAGCATTTCATACAGATATTTGCTACAGATCAATTGGGCTCATAATAATTATGTAATTATGAGAGGAGGGGTCGACCCTTTACTGATCATGGACCATCCCATGAATGTCCAACTAGTAATAAGATCAAATTTTACTCTCTTTTTTTAATTTCAGTTGGTCTTCCTTTTTCTTCAAGATTATACTGTAGCACAATGAGGGGAGTGTGGATGAATGGCAACCTTGCGATCTCCTGGGGTGCTGCCTATCAATGCCCGTTTCCTTTACAATTCAATGAGGCGGCCCCTCGCTAACGAACCCGTCTCATCGAAACCATGAATGCTATTGGTGCCATCTTGGACTGAGCTGACCCATCTTGCACATGTTCATGTTGCCACAAAAGGACCTGCTATTGTTGCTCATTAAATTATGTGCAGTTAGGTTGTAATGATTTAGTATTCTAAACATTTCTCATATGCACTTCAATATTAATTATTAGAGAAGAATACTCACAACCAAAGATGGCCGCACATATACATTGCCATACTTTACTAACTGTAGTTTAACTGTCTAAGCTCTTTCTGCTTGAGCTCTATTCCTCCTCCAGATCGACGGTGAAGTCGGGTTCTTCTGGCTTTTGTAATTTGGCCATGGAAATGCCTTTGCCCCATCGAGCAGCTGCCATCCTTGTCGTGGCAGCAAACTTGGACCCTGAGATCGTCGCACTTGACTGTCGCTGCTTAGCTGATGAAGGAATCGATGTCATGCGTGGACTGCTGCAATATTTGTCTTGCTCGTCTGAGGTGAAGGACGAGAAGGACTCCTGTTTGTTGAGCTCCCTGGCAGCTTCCTCTTGAAGCGGCGCCAGGAGGCCTGTATGAAGCAGGCCGTCCATGTCCTCCAGTGAGGGAGTACAACAGAACGTCTGCTGGAGCTTCTTGCAGTGCAGCCTCCTGAACTAGTTGGCCACGAACCTCAGGTCCTCCGACCGCAGGGCGAAGCCCTCCACCTCCGAGAGTACCTCAACTGTTCTCGTCGAGGAGGGTAAGCTGGACAGATTTGCATCCATTTGGCCGTTTACAAAATTTATTTTGTAATAAATTTTCATCAGAACACTAAAATTTGCCAATTATGCAACATCTATTGTATTCTTCATATTCACTTCATGACCCCTGTAGACTAACTCTTACACCACGATCATTGTGGTTAACATCCATCCATTTGGCCGTTTTATAAACTACATACCAAACAAGGGATGATGATTTGATCGAGTTCATGTTCAAAAAAAGAGTTCATTGTTTTATCCAATTTTGATAAACGGTATTTAGATCCTGGTTGAAAGAAGGGCATCCTACGCCACAATAATCACAGAAGAATGAGCATGTGAATAATTATAAATATCTGCTTAAGATGATGAAGATGGTCAAGAAAAATTTGGAAATAAATATCGTTTGGATTTTGTTAGCAATTTCACGAAGACAGGTGACATGATAATCAATATCGATAGATTAAAACCTTGGTTCTAAGGCATTTATTTGAACACCGGAACCTCTTAATCCTTACATGATATAACCATGTATCAAGTTCCATCCATTTCCGTCGTTAACTTGACGGATTCCGTTAATTTTGGATAATTTTACCATTTCCAAAAAGATACCCTCGATCTTCCTCAAACTTAGGCAAAAGACGCACCACCTTCTCGTCTCCTTCCTCTTCCTGATCTCACACACAACAGAGCTTGTCGAGGATGTGCGAAGAGGATGCGGGTGAAGGAGGGGGCAGATGACAGTTCCAAGCGGGTCTGCATTCATCGTCGTTGAGAATAACTTTGGTAATCATATCTATCTATATCTAATACCACGGTGCAGAGCAGAAGCAATCAACCTTCCTTTACGAAAGGAATCGAAATGCCAAAAGAACCACTCCCCTACCTTTTGCACCATTTTATCGGAATCATCCCACCTTTGATTACTGGAAGCACACCTTCGTTAGATCAAAGCGGATCCTCTGCTGTTACAACACCTGATGTAATGCAGGGGAGCTGCTCGATAGGCATCAGGATGCACACGGCACTAGCCATCGTCGGCTCCCTCTAAGGGTCGTCCGATGCCTATCGAGCGACTCCCTTGCGTTATAGCAAGTGTTGTAACAACAGAGGAACCGCTCCCTCCTTAGATGTCCATCCCCAACCACTCCACTCGAGGCAACCCCCTTCTCCCGTAACACAATGAAAGCCCCCCCTCCACTCATTCCATTCCCACCGGTAACCCACTACCCAGTGACCGCTACTAGTCGGTTCAACCATTCCCGAAAAAGGAGCGCCTCTGAGTCCCCACACCTCTGCTTGTTGGAAGCCTGGGCAAGCCTGTGCGAAGAATGCTAAGGAGCTCGTAATCGACCACGTCCGATGGGACACTAGTAGTAGGGTTGGGAACATCGGAGGGGGTGGTGGAGGGTTGGAGGGGGCGGTGAAGGGTCTGGAGGCGGAAAAGAGGCGTGGTGGTGGGGAGTGTGTGGGGGGGGGGGGTTCGGGGGGGGGGGGCGGGGCGGAGGAAGGGAGAGGGGGTCGGAGGAAGAAGGAGAGGGTGGGGTGTTTTTTCTTTCTTTTTTTGTTTTTGATTTAATTCAGCTTGTTAGATCAAAGATACATTAGATTAACTCTATGATCTTGTTGGCTTAACATACTAAATAAACAGATGGTTATGGGTGTAGGACGGAGTACTTATTCGGGTTCTGCATGGTCTACAAATGATTTATTCAGATCCGCACAGTTTAAAAGATAACCATATTGCCATGCAGAATCGGTTCATCCCGATGGCACATAAAAAGATGAGTTTCTACGGAAGCGACGTTCATCGGAGGTGTAGCCATCTACACAGTCACAAACTCACAAATGACTAATCAACAACACCAAAACTAACCAAACTCATACGTTACTAATCAACAAACTCACAACTTGGCTAATCAACAACTAAAAAGTAACTAAACTCACAAGTTCAAGTTACTAATCAACAAATACAAAGTAACTAAACTCACAAGTTGAAGTTACTAATCAACAAATAAAATCACAAGTTGAAGTTACTAATCAACAAACATAAAGCTAATCAACAATCAAAAGATAAATAAGCTAACCAACATGCAAATCAACAAGAAATATCTAAGTTAACCAACATTTAGAACATAATAACCATAATGCTAACCTTATATAAGCTAACCAACATGCAAATTAGCAAAATTATCTAAGCAATAATATCTAAGATAAAGCATTAAACCAAACTTACAAGTTGCTAATCAACAAACTCACGAGTTAGCTAAGCAACAAACACAAAGCTAACTAAACTCACAAGTTGAAGTTACTAATCAACAAACAAAATCACAAGTTGAAGTTACTAATCAACAAATACAAAAGCTAATCAACAACCACAAAAGATAAATAAGCTAACCAACATGCAAATCAATAAAAATACCAAAGTTAACTAACATTTAATCGTAATAAATACAATGATAACCTTATATAAGCTAACCAACATGGAAATCAACAAGAATACCCAAGTCAGGGGCACAACTGATATTCCCAAAAAGGGTGGGGCATAATTGATATTGCAACATTTAAGACACAAGTGGTAAAAACTATGCATTCAAGGCATCTCAATGTTTATATAGTATATATAAACCATATAAAATATACATTTAACTGAAGTACATCTAATCATAATTTTATGCACTACAATATTTTTGGTAAAAAAAGATACCTTTGATACTTTAATGCCGATTATAGCCAATGATTCCCTTTTTGATTGGTAGAAAATTAGTAGAAAGGTTTTAGGGTTATGAAAATTGACATATCTTTTCTTTTCAAGTTCTTGTCTTCATAATTGTATCATATATTATAATGTTATATATTATATGTCTATCATATTAGCTAATTCAATCAATAAATATATTGTTATACATTTTGTAAGTATTTTCCTATAAAAACTGAAGCTTGGCTATGCGTTGTCTCGTCTCCAGAGAAAACGCTTCATTCTACCTTTCGGTTTTTCCGAACCTTGGAGAAGATATGACTAGCCTTCGGAAGCAAGGCTCTAATCCACCAGTCTAGCAAACGAACTCAACAATGGCAAGCATATATGTGCCAACAATGTTAAGATTAACGTTTCATGCCTCGAAACCCGAACCTCGCATATAGTCCTTGAACTGGCCTCCCTAAGGTCAACCATATACGAGATAAATCTTAGTCCCAAGATATGCCAATTACATTAGTCTATAAAGGATTACAATAGCCAAGCAACTTTTCTTAATTCCTAGATAAGAAATAATGGGACACCAACTTATTTACATCACCAATTAAGAACTTGTGATCTGAAAACGTCATTATTTCTCCTTAGCTAGACGTCCTCACCATTAGAGGCTTGTAGGAGCTTCTCCATTTACATGTATATAAGCATTTTAAATCATTTTAGAGTCAGCTTTCCTCAACAATGACTTAAGCTTGAACCCAAAGGCTTCGTTTGGTTGCAGGGTTGGGCAGGGGTTGGGTTGGGGGTACTCCGGTGTACCCCTCCTTCCAACCCTCCCAATCCTCCTCTTAATTTACTATTCGCAGGGGTGTCCCAACCCAACTTAGTCCAACCCTGCAACCAAACGAACCCAAGAGTTACTCAAGCAAATTCTGCAAACTAGATGCAGTTGTGAAATCGTCGATGAGATGATCAGAGAAGCTAGTCGTGAGCTCTTTGCATGTTGAAAAAGAACAAGGGCGAACAAGGGCGATGATCTGATCGAATCTTCAACCCATACTTGCATCGAAACTGAATCTGTAGACACAAGGGATCTATACAACCACATTTGTCACTCCTTAATAGGACACCAGGTAAATATGGAAGCAAGTATCCAAGTTCAAGTAGGGAAACAATTTGAGAAATTTTTTTGCAAGGTAACCCCATGAACAATTAAGCAAACAAAGCGACCGACCCTTCCTGGATCCCGCACACAAGGTTGCAAAAGTCGGTAGTCGGTACTCGGTCGGTCGGGTTACTGATTAAGGATTAATCGGCAGTCGGACGATTAATCGGATTTAGTCGGGCTTTAATCGGCTTTGATTTTTTAAATATATAAATCATTTTTATACATATATTATTATATACTTACATAGATTTATATATATTTTTACTATCATAATGAATCAAAAGAAGTAAATGAATTTAAATAAAACATTAAGCATATAAGAATAAGTTTGCTTTTAAAAAATAAAAAAATAGGGTATCTCCAAGCAAGAACTTGTTGACTAATGGACCTAGTCGGAATTAGTCGGTACTCGTTCGGTCACCCCACTGACTAGACTACTCGGACCTACTAATCGGACTAGTCGGGTGACTTTTACAACATTGCCCGCACATAGCCAAGAGCTTCAGTCGTAGAGCTGCCCAATTATGGGTCACTGCAACACATCACTTACAGGAGAACCCATTTGGTTACATCAGAGTTGGGTACTTTCGAGCTCATAGGACAGCCGAAGGTCCCAAGGTTATATCTTTTTTTATATAAAAACAGTCTTTAAATTCTTACCCACTTAAAGGCAAAATCCCACAAATTGTAAGTTAAAAAAAACAAGAGAAGGTGATGACATGATATCATGTGATTACTTGTTGCGAGGTGGGGAAGCTGAAAGAGCGTCAGCTCTTATGGCGCATCTCCGGCTGCGCCTCGTGGAGGCGCCACCGGTCGTCCTCCAACTTGTGAAACAAGCGGCGGCGGGGGTGACGAAGCTGCGGCGGAGGGAGATGAGGGCGGCGGCGGACAGGAGGCTGACCGCAGCCATTCCGAATTGGGGAGTTGAGAGAGAGGTCGATCGATGCTCTCCCGTCGCTTATCTAACTATGTTCTGCTCCGGTCTGAGATACTCTCTCTGGAGGTTTTGGCTGACACCGATGGCTATGGTTTTTGGAGAGAGCATTAAATTGTGGGTTTTTTTATCAGTTGTGTCCCTCTGAGATTTTGCAATATCAGTTATATCTTTCTCTTTTTTGGAATATCAGTTGTGTCCCTATCTTCTTGTGAAATTCACAGTTCTGTCCTTTTATAATATCAGTTATATCTCTACTTTACCAGAAGGAAAGAACTGTGAATTTTATAAGAAGGGATTTTATCACTTGTGCCCCTCCGAGATGTTGCAATATCAGTTATGCCCCTATCTTTTTGGTAATATCAGTTGTGCCCCTCAAAACTTGCTCCGTCATCAGTTGTGCCCTTCCGTCAGATTGACCGTCTATGAGTTGACTTAACCATGATTTTTTCAAACCTTGGTGCAGTTAAGAGGTGTATTATTGTCCAGTCCTCTTCTTCATCTTCTTCCTCCATTTGTTCTTCTTTCTTTTTCTTCATAATTTCTCTTTCTCAGTGACACCTCTCTCTTAATCACTTCACAACTTCGTTTCTCTCTCTGTAGTTGACATTCAAATCCATTCTCTCATTGTATATCATCAAAATTCTCCATGTTGCTACGTAATATGTAAAAAATTTTGATCTGCTTCCTCGAGTCGAAGTTTTATGATGTGCAGATCTGCAGCTGTTCAATGCCTCGTATTTGCAATTTGAGATGCATTTTCCTCCGAGCATTGATTCGCATTTGTTCTGGAAATCTGAAATGTTGCTAAAAGTACTGGTAACGGATTCGCAACAATCGTTTCATCAGAGATCGGACATCTCTCTGTTCTACCATACCTCCATTGGCGAATAGAACCGAAGCGAATTGGTCGTCAATAGCCATCTGCCGGATACCTGCATATCCAAACCAGCAGAGAATCTCCTTCGACATTGGTCGCACCAGTATGAAGGTGCGGGGGTGGGGACGGCGCCGGGGAGGGGAGGTTGGCAGTGCGGGGTAGGGGGTGCGGGGCTGGGAGGGGGTGCAGCCCAGGGAGAGGAGGAGCAGGGGGCGGCGTCGGCAAGGGGAGGAGATGCGGGGCTGGGAGGGGTGCAGCCCAGGGGGAGGGGGCACAGGGGGCGGTGTCGGGGAGGGGAGGGGGCGGCGCCGGGGAGGGGAGGGGGCGGCGGGCTGGGAGGAGGTGCGGGGGGGAGGAGGTGCGGCGCCGGGGAGGGGAGGGGCTGCGAGGAGCTCGGGGCGGAGAGGGAGGAGGAGGAGGTCGGAGGAGGAGGAAGAAGATGGGAAGAGGAGGAAGAAGAAGAGGTTTGGGAAGAGGAGGAAGAAATGACCATATAACCTTTTAAAAAAAAATAATTCCGCTTATGTCCTCAAAGTTAACGTCCGTTTGCACTTTACATGGACGGTCACTAACCCGAGGGGCACAAGTGATAAAATAGCAAGTTTTGAGGGGCACAACTGATATTACCAAAAAGATAGGGGCATAACTGATATTGCAACATCTCGGAGGGGCACAAGTGATAAAATCCCTTATAAGAAAGAAGGGGTACAAGTGATATTCCAAAAAACGAGAGGCATAATTGATATTGCAAAATCTCAGAGGGGCACAACTGATAAAATCGCTTAAATTGTTGTACTAGTGGGGCATAAGTTGATTTAAAAATGACCTTTTTATTAAATAATTAATAATTAAATAAAATTACATAAATACCCACGAAGAATATATATTTAAAAAAACATCAATCGCCCTTGACTTTGCATGGAAAGCTGCGTGGGCAAATAACTGCATGGTCACTAATGATTAGCAAATATTACCCTATTTTGATAGATTGCACAATACGATTTGTGCTGCTTTCATGGTGGATTTGTCACCATTTTAGTGGATGGTGAATATTAGTATATGTATCGTCAATTAATTTACTGGGATGAGAATTTTCTAACGGGAAATGGGACCGGGTATTATAATTGCATGCATCTTAAATTGGCAGTTGAGGTACCGATTGATTGATGTTTATTTTCTAAATATCGATTCATTCTGATTATTTATTTAATTATAGGTAGCGATTGATACTTATTTTATAAATATTGATTCATCCTGGTTGTTTTATTTAATTATGATATAATTAGTAATTATTTAATAAAAATACATTAAAAACAATGAAATTACCAATATTTTAAATAATTTTATAATTTTATCCCTAAATTTTTTTAGCAAAATAAGTATATCATTGTACACAAATTAACTAATATCAATCAACTAATTTTATCGAAATATCAGGAAAACCCAAATCAAATTTAAAGCAAAGGATTACACTTCTTTATCATATAAGCATTCGACTCGACTGATTTATCTATCTATCTATCAAGTATGACAATTGGAAGGTCGATTCGTCAATGGAATGAACAATTTCATAAGGCATTGTTTGTTTGAATAAAATGAGGGATATCTCATTTGTTCCTCCAATTTTGTTTATCCCTCCACAGATGGTGAACGTTTTTGGCCATGGGATCAAGACGAGGGATAAGGTTTCCCTCATTATCCATCCATCATCGACCAAAAAAATACAAATAAATAGTACTTATCTAACAGTCTTATCTAACATAATCCATTTATATGTCCTTATCATTCCCCTCTTACTGAACAGAGAATAACAAATAATTGTGCTTTGAACTATGTTGCAATTTCATGATACTAGATTCAATCAGCTTTTCAACATGTGGATAAATTTTGAAGAGAAAGTTCTACACATATTGTTAATTGTTATTCTCTGAGAAAATTCAAAGCCGGCGACCTAAATGACATATTGAGGAGAAAATCTCAACATTCTTCATAGTCAGAGGTTTTGATCAAGGAAAATAAGATAAAAATAGATTCAAAAATGAGAGGGGAAGAGATAAAAGAAGAGTCAAGTTCAAATATATATATATATGGTTAAATGAGGCTACTCCCACCCCTATTTTCCCTCTATTTTTTTATTTTTTTTTAGAAATAAAAAATATGTATATTCATCACTATATCCCCCTAACATGTCATTCAAATTTCGTCAGAAACAGAGACTCCTATGCTTTCCATCTGAAGAGGGTCAATTTCAGCAATTCTGAGACTGTTAAAATTTGACAGTCTTGATGGATGGGATAGAAGTCTCGAATTAAGTTGAATTTTGAATGACACCATGGTGACATATTGTGATCTAAATTCCATTAGATTTCATTTCATAAAAATAAAAAAATACAGGGGAAAAGGGGTGGGAGCATGTAAGTTGGCTATAACCATGGAGCATATTCCCTTTTCCCATACATACATACATACATATAAAGACCTAGAATGCCACCATTACACAAAGAAAGGTTATATCATGAAATATTGCTTCCAAATGCAAGAGGGATAGAAGAGAGGGGCACCAAGAAAAGAATGATAATATTGTTGTTTTTTTGCTAAACATGCTTTGCCCATAATGCATAACATGGATATTGCTAATGGAGCAAAAGATGACATTTGTCGGCTACTTAGACACTGGTTCAGCTCGACTTCAGCTCGACGTGTGACCTCCAAAAAGGAAAGTGGATTTTAAAGTGTAGTATGATGAGAATCTCGAAAACCTAAAATACAATACAAAGCTAGGTTGGTTATTAAAGTATTCACCAGAAGAAAGGTGTTGACTTTGATAAAATATTCTCATCCTAGTGAAAATGCCGTCATCATAGGCATTCTCAGTTCAACAACAAGTAATGAATTGGAGATTGAGCACATAAATGTGAAGAGTGAATTCTTTCATAGTGATCTCCAGGAGGAAATCTACAAAGTACAAAAAGGGAAAAGAATATTATATCTGCAATTTGAGGAAAAGCATATATGGATTGAAGCAAGCTCTTGGGCAGTGATATAATCAATTTAAGTCTACTTTGTACCACTACATTTTCATCGAGAAATTATTGGACAATGATTTTATTATTCTGGTGATTTTAATGGCATGCTCCTTATTGGTAATAATACCTCAAGAATTCAAGTTTGAAGAAAGAATTGAGCAAATCCTTTACCATGAAGAACTTGAGATCTAGAAATTAGATTTTTCGTATGAAAATCGCCTGTAGTGGAAATTTCAAGAGTCTTTGATTTTCCCAAGAGACCCTATGTTGAAAAAGTACTTCAAAGATACAACGTGGATAAAGCTAAGCCAAAGAGTACTCTTGGAGCACACTTCAAGTTAAGCACTAAGCACACTCTAAGGTTGAAAAAGAAAAGAAGGATATGAAGATGATTCATTATTACGCCTTAACGGCATGTAGTCTAATGCACCCTACGACATGTATCAAACATGATATTTTATCATTTATTAGAGTTGTCAACATCTTTATCTCAAAATTAGTAAAGAAAAATCCTAATGTTAATCAATGCAATTTGCATCGTGATAACAGTAAAATAGGTGTTTACTTTAGAGCATAGAAAGCATTTCTTTTGACCTAGACAAACTCTAATATGGTAGATGATATTGATGGTAGACAATGTATATTGATGTGTTTCATGGCATATGCATGTGGTGGTATTTCATGATAATTCAGGTTGCAAAAGTGTGAGCGACATTGTCTGATATAGAGGCAAAATTGATGCTCCAACAACAGTAAGTATAGAACTCCCGTGGATGAAAAAGTATATGCAATAACTTAATTTTGCTCAAAATAAATATATCCTTTATTGTAACAGTTTGAGAGTAACTCTTGATGTCAAGTATCATTAGATATGCAATGTGCTAGAGTTGTTACTTGATAAGATCCATCACATGAGAATGATACAGAAACGATGACAAAGTTTTACCGCTTGGGAAATTTAAAAGATAGATGTTACATTACATCTTCTCCATGTTAGAACTTATTCTAATCCATATCTCAAAGGATCCTTAAAAAATTGTCAAACATTGATAACATTAGAAAGGAAGGGATGCATACCGACACAAGTTCTCACAAGTTCTCGTAACAAAAGAGAAGAATCAGATGGATACAATGGATACTGCAACAAAGTTTGAAGTTAAGCAATCTTTGGTATTGTTACTCTCCAGTGTTCTCCCTATAGTAGAAAGAGGAATTATCGATTTTGTGATATTTTTTATTTACTATTATCTGTTGATTGAAGATTTGTAAAATTATATAGAATGTTCAACTTTACATATACTCTAAAGAGAGATTGATTCGATTACATTATTTGTTTTTGAATTGCAATCAATCCTATAGCTTTTTTACCCTCATACTGAGGGGTTTAGTGAATTGATTCGGTGGTCCGAGAAGGAAAGCGAAGCACCATCTTTGTCATAAAAGAGATCAATGAGTTTTAGGAGAATGATGATAATGAAATCTGCCTTTATGTTGAGGTGGAAATGAGATACGCGAATGGGAGGGAGGTTTGTTTAGACAATCATCGTCCTGATCAAGCTATGCGAAAAAACTCTTATCAGTTCCAGAACTTGGACAAAATATCCACGATAAAATTTCCCAATGCACCTATAGTTAGATCTTACCAGTGATTGTAGTTGCTTCGATTTAATACATTGTGTAGGATCTATTTATCAACTTCATATTTTTTGCAATTCAATATGTACAAGAATACATTCCCATCAACAACCACGGTGACATGGGTGTGAAAGCCATCCATGCTTGGTAACTGGGTTGGGTTGGGGTGGGTTATCCCCCTATAAATAGTAGCTATTTAGAGGGTTGGAATGATATTTGTGATTTGATGTGACATTGATTATATATTATATTGACTTTTTAATGATTATAATATATTTTTTATGTCAATAATTTTATTTGAACATAGTTAAAAAAAATCATATCAAAGAAATCGTAGGATCAATAAAAGTAATCCCAACCTAGGTTGGGATGGTTGGAGCCCGGTGTATATCAGCAACCAAACATGCCCTAAGTGTTGTGGAAGTTGTAATTGTTGTATGTTGCCGCATTATAGGTCTAGGGTAAGTGGTTCCTATCTATGTTGAAGACTTTGTAGAATAGTCAAAAATAGAATGACAGTATTAATTACAAATCATCTTATTCTTACTGCTAATAATAGTATCTAACAATGTTATATATTTCTCTTCTCATATATAAGTCCTTTCGAACTTGAGGAAAAGGGAATAAGCGTTTGCGTGTAAATCGGCAAATATTTTTATTGCATATACGTCTGCATGCTGTGCATTTTACTGGAATACTGCATGTAAACTCTCTTCGAGTTAGACATTCATGTACAAGTCCTTAACATATCAGCATCAAATGGTATCCCGAAAAATACTACATTTATATAAGCTTAGATTAAACAAAAGATCTTGCATATTTTGTGCAAATATAAAAAACAATAGAATATGTTAATATTCCCTCTATAAGTTTAGATGAATGAACTCTACTTGATCGTTTTCAAAAAAAATCGTCTAGATCTTTCCAACGAATGCGTATGAGTGAGATACAACCATTTCAAGTTTGCGGGTTGGTAATTTGATCTGAATCGGATACGACTCGAGATTTGTTTAGGCTTAAGCCCGTCTATTATAAATAGGAAGGTGGCTAAACCAAAAGGGTACGGTCGTCAGAGCTCCGCCCCTCGGAGATTTGGCTGAAAATCTCACTGATGCACCATCACCGTCTGGCCCATCTGTAACGTCCCGGGCTTAGGTCCACGATCCATTATCGAGGAAAACTGGCGCTGACAACTTGTTGGGTTCGGATCCAAATGGACTCGTTGACAACCACCCAAAATACTTAAGCCCAAGTTATCAAGTAGTAATCCCAATACTTATAATCCACTCTCACACTTTGTGAGTTTAAATGTGAGACTATCTTTAGGGGTATGAGTGTTACATACTCCAATCGGCTGTGGCGGACATCGTTACGCAAAGGATGACGAGGTGCTCACCGTGGTATTGCTCGTTTTGAGCACAAAGCATAGCAGAAACGTAATCTACAGACGGGAGATCACAGGAGAACGTCCTCGAAATTAACAGATCGTCACACTTCCCAGCAACACATACACTGGTTTTCTAGAGCCAAATTACGTATTTTCCATCACATGCGATGTCCGAATCATTTTATATCACATCGATTTTCTGCTTTTCCAAGAGCGTAGCCTATTCTTTTGTTACGAAATTTATATCACTACGATGAGGGTATTATTATTTCCAAACCCATACTCATTTATAATATTACTATTCATACCTATCTATTTATTAAATGGGTAATTTTAGCGGGTACCCATACACCCGCCGGATACCCGTGTACCCAATGGGTACCCATATCTTCGATATGGTAAATCTTAAGTTGTTTATTAATGTATACAAGATTTTCATAGATAGACAAAATAGGTGAGATCGTCTAATATGACGATTCATAAAAATATGCAATATATAGAGAATATTAAAGGTTTATATATGTTAAGTATTTAACTCTTTTGTGTTGATAGTTTTTATTTATTAAATATACAAAAAGTTAGTTGAATATGAATAAATGGACGGGGAGGAGAAAATTGAGTAGGAAATTTATACATGTAGATCAATACACATTAGATATGAAATGGATTTGGGGCTACTTTGATTAAAATACAACATACACATCTATCTTTATATTTTTTTTTATTCGGGTTTGGGGCGGGTTCGGGTACCCACAAGGCAATCCCATACCCGCATGGGTAGCCAATTCAAAACCCAAACCCGTGGGCGGATTCGAGTCGGGTACCCAATGGGTAGACCCACATTGCCATCCCTAGATGAGGGCAAGAATAGAACAAAACTGGGAAAGTCTACCGGTTCCCCCATCTGCTAGATCTAAAATTTTGATTAAATGGAATTTTTGGAAATGAATTATAATAGACATGAATAGGGATTTCTGATATGCATTAAAGTAATAAATTTTATGACGATTGGACTAATAAAATAAGAATAAGGGTCCAACCCCTAACTAAATGAATAAAGCCTCATGAGCAAGTGCATCGCGATTCATACGTGAAACATCTCCAAATCTGGTATCGTAATCTTTTTGTTAGTTGAGGGCTGTATTGTTGTGTTCCGCAAGCGTGTGTTTCTCGAACCGTTCGCCTTGCTCACAGATGTGCATTCCCCGTTGTGTGTGGGTAATTGTTGGAGCTAGATGCTGCTGCCAAAGTGAGGCATGTTGCTGCACATAGCGACGTGCGGACTGACGGTAGATTGAAGGACACGTTGATTTGCATAGCCAAGCAATTGTGCCTGGTAGTATAAGTTTCGCTTCCACAGATAGAGTTAGTACTTAGATGCTAGTTGGTGTTGCTTACACTAATTCATATTCCGAGTGGTAGCATTATGATGGGAGTTTCGGGATGTGGTTATCTAATGATGGAGAATAGCGTCGGGTACATGTAATTGGAGAAAAGGAAAAACATTGGTGGTCTTGAGTTCTTTCCAACTATTTAGAATATTGTTCAATGGCATGATACATATGTTAGATCCCAAAATATCATGATTGTGACATTTGATATGGATTCCTATTTCTGAGGGTGAATAGAGATAGCATGTTGACCCTTACACAATGACCTCATCGTGAACTGTCATCGATGGATAGAGGACTCAGGTAGTTTGCGATGAGTTTCCATATACATAAATAATAAATGTTAATTTCCACTCGTCGGATGTGTATCCCAATGAGACGAGTTTTGCCTTACAGAGGCCCACTCCATAGTGAGTGTGAACTTATGTTACGCTAGTGATTAGTATACCCCCGTTACTAAATGATTGCTCATAATGTTACCCTTTTCTGTTTGACCCAACAAGTATTCAAGAGCCATCACAGCAGCGATCATGGTTGTTGACAAGGAGCTTTGTGTTGTTCTCGCATCAGATAGGGTCTGTTTTTCGTTGGTTACTTTGTACAACTTGCATTTTGTTCATGCTTGTACTTTTGAGAGACGATTGTAGAGATATATGTACATTTTGCATTAAAAAATGCACGTATATTTTGTGAGTATGATTATGAGAATGAATGCATGATTCCACAATTTATTTTCTTTACTTTGATGGGTCTGATTATGCTTGCATGTTTCAAATGTGAATCTGACGTATGTGAGAAAAATTGTTGAATATCAAGATTCTACTAGGATTCACATAGATTAGCCTTGCATTGAAGCCTGTACTGATACATCTGAAAAGCTCTTCCCTGCCATCGGAACATTTGATAGTTATGATGAAATGCTAAACAGTTTGGTGAAGAGAGAGAGAGAGAAATTGCTGCTCCCAAATTAAGCTATATATGTGATAATGTGAGAGTTTAGGAACCGCATAATTTTTAGTCTATTCATTACAATGGCCTTAACTTGGCAAATTTAATAGAGAAAAATTGTTTCACGTTATTTAAGCTAGTCCCACCTAACCAATATCTAATCGCTTTCAACTCACCTATATAAAAATCTTGCTATACTCCCCCGATTCATTCACTAATGCAAATTCAAATTGTCTTTTGTATCTCTAACATACATATATTTTTAATCCAATATGAACAAGCAATCTAATTAATTTAAATCCATGATATTCCACGCACATGTGTAGCATATGTTTGAAGTTCCCACACGGACCTTACACACTATATATTACCCACGAACTAAATGTCAACGTGTTGAGCATATTCAATATTTTCATTCAATGTATATCTCTAGTGTCCTCAAATAATATATGTTATTAATCGATTTATAACCAAACCTATCTTGAATGTGTGTGTGTGTGAAATAATTTACTTTTATTTATCTTTTTTAGAATATATTGTATGAATGATTAGTTTAAAATTTGATTTTATAGTGAGAGAAGGCTTAGTACATTTTTTATTTCGAATGTAGAACTATCCATTTAATAAATGGGTCGGTTTAGTAGTGATTTTATAAATAGGTATGGGTTTGGTAATACTAATACCCGCCCTAAACCCGATCCGCTAGCATCCCTAAGTCTCTAAGTGTTACCATTTGCAAGTGCAAAAATATAAGGGTGCAAATGAAAATCTTGTAAGAATATAGGGATAAAGTGCAATTGTAAAAAGTTAAGGGCATAGGTGTTATTGGAAAAACTAGGAACTACATAAATGTAATTGATACATAATACAAGCAATAGCACTATCACATCAAATTCACTATTCTAATCCTCCCAATCCTACAAACACCATTGTTTGCACAAGGGTTGCCCACATTACTGGCCCTTTCCAAAGAGCTTCCTCCAACCCAACCATATTACAGACATGGAAGGCCGTATCCCGATATATCGGCGATATATCAGTATCGACAAGTCACCGATATATCGCCGATATGTCCGATATCGGGTATCGACAGGCAAAAAAGGCGAGCTGAATCCCGATGTCGGCGATATGGCGTCGATATATCACCGATATATCGGCGATATATCGGTATCGACATGGTTACAGAATAAACAACCCAAACCCTACTTTTCGCACTCCTACACATCAATTTTCAGGAGTAGTTTCTGCTCTTCCTGCTTGCAAAGGCTGATGAATTATCCAACACCTGAAATATATTGCATACTTAAGGAAGCAACAAACAACCTGCAGATGACAAGTCAACAAACAACAACTTCCAGATCCACCACTGTTGTGAGTGGTTTTATAGCAAAGGACGTTGTCCTAATCGTGCCCGTTCAACGACGATCTAATGGTCATCATCCTCCTTCCTAAATCACTCTCCAAAGTGGTCTCGAAATTGCTAAGAATAAACCACTAGTTTCGAAGGGGACACCATAACCGTTGGATCTCCGATGTGTGGATGAAACTTGGACTGCCCACCTTACCGTAAAACCACATACAGCAAGTCATCTACCCGTGTCTATGGCGTACTAATCTGTGCGACTAAGATCAACTGTGCAGATGGAGAAAAGACTAAATCTCTTCATGTTCGGCCCTGCAGATGAATACTCCTGATCAACTCAAGAAAGTAGAACTAAATAAACTCAAAAATCCTTCAACAGTGCAGCTGGTATTCATAGTATCTCGTAACAGACAGCACAGCTCTTCTCTACCAGAGCTAAGCATCAAGGACACATCAAGGAAGGAGATCCTCCTCGTCCTCGAGGCCCTCGGAGATCAGCTTGTCGAACTGCAGCTCTACGCCCACCGACGCCGTCCTCTCCCCATAGCACCTCTTGCAGTCCAAATAGAACACTGTGAAGGTCATCATGGAGAACATGGTCAGCAGCCCCATGACACACACCTTCACGTTCCCGACCGCCAGGAGCACCCCCAGAGGAACCATCATCATCAGCCTGTTCTCCATCAGATGCAACGGCTGCAACATGACGAGGACGACAACCAGCAATATAAACGTCAAGAGGAACCCCTGCAATCTCCTCTCCTTGAGAATCTCCCATGCCTTGGTGAAGGCTGCCGGGCCATATCCTCCCTCCAACACCGACACAACCCGCGCGAGATCGCACAGGAATGACAGGAACAAAACAGAAAGAACTGCTGGAATTGCAAACAGGACAAAAGTCGGGATCATTATAGCCCGGGATCTGTGAAGTACGTGGACGAGCAGGCCCAAGGAGAGGGAAAGTGCGACGAGGTAGACGGTGATCAGCAGCGAGGCGAACAGGCAAGTGACCAGGGTGCCCTTCAGCGAGCCCAGCACCCGCGAGAGCAGCTCCCGCGGGAGCACTTGCTTCCCTAGGTGTGCGATCTCAGTGAATTGGACGGTGACAGTCCACATGCACACCGAGATGAGATAGGAGACAACCCAATAGAAGAATTCCTTTTTGATCATCTGCATCACATCATTCACGGCATCAACCGCCGCTGCATCAACGATGCGGTCGGCTTTGGGACCATCGTATTCCTCCACGACGAGGATGTCACGGAGAAGGAAACCGAGCATGGGACGGATGTCATGGATAATAACGTAAAAATTGCTGGCAAAGAGGAGGGAGGAGACGACTAGGTAGATGACGGCGAGGAGGACGGCAAGCTTTGGGCTCTTGGCCGGGACGCGGAGTGTTTGCGCAAGAATCTGCAGGACGGACAGAGGCTCCATAGTCTCTGTTTGTCTGGATGAAGTAGAAGTCTAATCCTTTCTTCCTTCCATCCTTTTGTAATTTTTTGAAGGTATAGAGAAAGTCAAAATGGATGTCCTAATCATATCACCATCAGCACCAACGTTGAATATAAAGGACACATATTGACAGGGTCAATCAAAAAGGTTGAAAACATGCATGTGGAGGTGAATCTGTGGAGAGATCAATCTGTGAAAACATATATGATTTAGAACTGACAAGGGTATTTATAAAGAAGAGGAGATCAATCTGTGAAGAGATCAAGAAAGACAGATGGAATTTCATCTAAATCACAAGTGGAGGTGAATCACTATGTGGAGGAGAGAAGTGCCAGAGACCGCATTTAATATATTGATGGTGATAAGGACAGGGTGTGGTCCCTTCCCATTAAAATCTGGCTTATTTTTTTTCGGAGCAGAGTTATTATTATGTTGATGGGATACCGTAGCTGCCACGGCACCGTTTGGAAGAAAGGGATGGTGCCTACCCACGCATCCCCCATCTGGCAGTCCACCAAGGATTACAAAATCACAGAAAACTGTAATAGTTTCGGGATAATCTGGTACTACTGAAATATATAATGTATACTGTTTTATATCCAAGTCTAACTTTAAAATATCTATCAACACTGTGATCACCTTTTTCCTAAACCTAATCCCATTCATCCAACAACAGCAAACATGATAGGGTGGAATAAACTACAAGAAGTTTATGGAGTCACTTCATATTATGGTAACCTGAAATTCTCTCTGAATATCATATTGTTCTACTATTAAGCCTAATGTTTACAAAGACACCTTTTTTCTTCAATTTGATGGAATTGGTCGACAAAAGTTACCTTTATTTGCACTCAATATGTTACAAAATTTTAACCAATAAACCCACGTGGCCATCTTGAGACAGATCCGTACATTTCACCCACGTTAGACTAAAAAAGTATAGGTAACTCATGTAAATGGTCTAGTGGATGCAACCAAAAGGTTGGAGTCCCAGTGACGTGAAAATAAAGATCAATAAATGATATTTTGGCCATCCTCTGTACAGAACAAGCATGCTTCCATCACAATGAGATGAACACATGGAACTGGCCACGAAAATCACGTGCCCATCTCGGAGCTTGAATTGACATCTATCACCCCGCAAAATTAATATAGGTACTCTTGGGATTGTGAACTTTTCCCAAAATACGTGTACCACTACCTATTTTATAATTACATGACATCCCCTGCAAGACCTCTCTAATAGCACCTGTGTCGCTGCCATGAACCTCTATGGGTCAAACTGTTGGGGCTACGATAAAAGAACAGAAATACAAGAAAAGTTTTCTAAACATGAACCGGCATACTATACTATCTCTTCTTTTATATCCTTTTCTTCATCCTGCCTCCTTCCTCCCTCCAGCGGCAGCCAGCAACCACCGTGGTGCCGGGTGCCTTTGAAATAGGTGCCATCCCCGGTGAAACATCCATAGAGAGGTCGTCCTCTCTTTGAGGAGGTAGACCTGGAAAGGCATCAGGAAAGTCCTGTAAAACATCAAAATCTTTCCTGAGAAGATGATGTGCTAATTATACTACCCAAGTATGCGGTGCAACCCTTGGCTAGCAAATGGTTTGCATTACTATATTAGGCTGAGATAATCACTCGATCGCCTCGTCGAAGGCCATGGATCACCACCAGAATATATTAAGCTGGTTAGGTCTACGAAGCCAAGACCACTTTCTTGTGTCTGCATTACACTGCAGCATAGTGTTCCCATACCCCCAACACACACACATACAAAAACCCATAAAGATTTTATTTAACAGATTAGTCCGTATATAAAATGTCATAAGTGCATCAAAAAACACACAACTGCGGTCGCTTGTTTCAAAACAACTTAAAAATGTAACTTCGATTAGCTTCATGTGTACTGCAGACATTTACCATAATCTTGGTTAATGTAGTAAACTCATAATGTTAGTCTATATGCATTCATGAAGATAAAGCATGTGCATTTACCAAAACAATTTCGAGTAATGAGTAATTTTAAAGTCCTACTCGCGCATGCTAACAAAATATATAAATGTGACATAGGGAATGGGTTTGGGGAAGGTGAATTTTTTAAAAAAATGCACATTGGAGGTGAAAAACATAATAAAATATACAATTACAAGCAGGAAAGAAAATCACATGTCATATTCATGGCGGCATGGTTTGTCACCCCAAAACAGATGTAGAAGGGTCAAATCTGTTCTACTTCTCAAAAATGCCCGTAGGGCAAGGTCCTATACATATAAGAGAGTCCCTGTAACTGATGTGGGATTAAACACGAAGCTAACGGTAAATTCTTACTCAGAAATTCGACAAATATAGATGGCAATCTAGAATAAGTATAGACTTCTAACACTGTCATCATGACAATCTAGAAATAATTGTAGACTTCTAACACTACCATCCAGCTTCATTATAAGGTGATCTTGGTAAATAAACGAAAAGAAAGAAATCATCTCCTTTTACTCATATATGTATCAGTTTAAAGTAAGCTGACATAAAAGAAAATCTCTAGAAACCAAAAACATGTCATCGGTACCCTACTTGAGTTCCCAGTTTCACCACTAAAAACACACAATATGATACATGCATACCTGTGCTGGCTGAAGTCGCAAAAATCAACTTCTCCAGATCTCTTCAGAGCAAAAATGCTCAGCGAATCTCTCTGCACAAAGTCCACCCTTCGGATAGGCGAAACGGACCCCTAAGTTAAATATCAGTCAACCACATGCACAAAACTCGGAGCTCTCAAAAGAACTATAAGGGCTAAAGATTCACAAATGTTCACATAATGATACTCCAAGAAACAAAAGGCTACAAAGGAAGATTGCTAGGAACAGTGGTCGTCTATCATCATTAGAATTGCTGTCGGAAAAGAAAGAGTTAACAATTATGAGTATCCTACACCTCTTTATAAAGAAAGGGGTAGGAGCACACTACAATATAAATTGTTGATTACCAATCACTAAGAAAAGCGGAAAAAGAACACATGGATTTACGTGGAAAACCCTACGATGAGGGAAAAACCACGGGGGCACACATGAACCCTAATCACCTTCTCAAAGGGATTAGGATTCTCTCTTCACTAGGTTAATTGTAAAGGAGGGGGGATGAGTACATTTATAGGGTGAAGGGGTAAACGGTCCCTCATCCAAAGACCCGTTTACCCATTTAAGAATTACAACTCAACACTCCCCCTCAAGTTGGGCATATATATCAACCATGCCCAACTTGCCTACATTCAGCTCAAAGATCGTCGTAGGCAGCCCCTTTGTGAAGAGATCCGCAATCTGATCATCAGATTTCAGGTAGGGAAGACACAACTGACCATCTTCAATCTTCTCACGGATAAAATGTTTGTCTATCTCCACATGCTTCGTTCTGTCATGCATAACAGGATTATTTGCTAAGTTTATGTCAGCTTTATTATCATAGAACATCTTTAATGGCATGAGAGGTACAATACCCAACTCTGCTAAGAGAAGTTTCAACCATACGACTTCAGTGACTCCATTTGCAAGGGCCCTGTATTCGGCTTCAGCACTAGACCTGGAGACAACATTCTGCTTCTTGCTTCGCCATATGACCAGGTTACCACACAGATAAATAGCATATCCTGATATTGACCGTCTATCATCCACAGATCCAGCCCAATCCGCATCAGTGTAGCCTTCAATGCGCACACTGTCTTGTTTTCTAAACACCAGGCCTTTACCTGGGGAATTCTTGATGTAGCATAAAATCCGGCTAACTGCATTCATATGAACTGTTGTGGGAGCATGCATGAATTGGCTTACTACATTGACAGCGTAGGTAATGTCAGGTCTTGTGAGAGTAAGGTAAATTAATTTCCCAACAAGTTTCTGATACCGTCCTGTTGAAGCTTCATTGAGAGGCTCTCCATCCGTTTTGCTGAGTTTATGGTTAGCGTCTATAGGAGTAGTAACCGGCTTGCATCCAAGCAGACCCGAGTCCTGGAGTAAGTTGAGCGCATAGTTCCTTTGATTCAAACACAAGCCACCAGAGGAGTTTGCCATCTCAATACCAAGGAAGTACTGTAACCTACCCAAATCCTTAAGTTCAAATTCCATGGCAAGAACCTGTTTTAGGCGGGATATTTCTGCATCATTATTACCGTTCAGAATCATATCGTCCACATATAACAAGAGGACATAAATTTGTTCGCCCCTCTTCTTAATGAAATACGTATGATCTCCATTAGCTTGTTGATAGCCATTGATGATCATAACAATCCTCAGTCTCTCGAACCAAGCTCTAGGTGACTGCTTAAGACCGTACAACGCTTTCTTCAATCTATAACACTTGCTCGGTTCTCCGTATCCAGGGGCATCTTCATGTAGACCTCTTCTTTTAGATTTCCATTTAAAAACGCATTCTTGACATCCAGCTGATACATCTTCCAAGAGAACTGTACAGCCAGGCAGATAATAACACGGACCGTATTCATTTTGGCCACAGGAGCAAATGTTTCAAGATAGTCAATCCCATACTTCTGACTATACCCCCTTGCAACTAACCGTGCTTTGAATCTGTCCACTTTTCCAGCAGCATTATACTTAATCGTGTAGACCCATTTCGAACCAACCAGATGGGCACCTTTTGGAATGTCCACAACATCCCAAGTGTTGTTCCTTTTTAGAGCCGCCATTTCATCGTCCATCGCACCCACCCACCTTGGATCACCTTTTGCTTCAACCACATTTCTTGGAAGATCAAGAGAATCAAGAAGAGTAAGAAAGCTTTTATATCTCGGACTCACCTTCGAGTAGGATACAAAATCTTCCACGGGATACCGAGTAGAGGGCCTGATTGTCCTGGGTATCTTGCGCATAGCAATGGGACAGTTGTCATTCATGTTTCCATCGTCCTCGTCCACATCATTAACCATAACATTAGTTTCAGTGATTGGAATATCAGGAGAAGAAGAAGTACTTACAGAGTTGTCTGAACTTGGATCATCTGGGGATTGATTGAGATCTTGATTTGGTAGTTGATTATCCACACAATTTCTCGTAGCATCTAATATCTCTTCTCGACCATTCGGATCATTCATGGTGCTGGCACTATCCCTGTTACTATCAGTGGTAATTAAATCACCATGGTCATCATAGGGATTCAGAAAGTCATCCAAAAAATAAGTGTTGGTCATATTATCCAAGGACTCCCCCTGAGAAGGAGACTTCCCATAGTAAGAGTCACATTCATGAAAGGTGACATCTTTACTTACATATAACTTTCTGGATACCGGATCATAACATTTATACCCTTTCTGTCTAGAAGAATAGCCAAGAAAAATGCACTTGATGGCTTGAGGATCCAACTTTCGTCTGCCAGGATTAGAATTGTGAACAAAACAAACACAACCAAACACACGAGGAGCAAGAGCAAAGGGAGATTTCTCAGGATTCAAAACGGAAAAAGGGACCATCTTTTTAATAGCATTAGAGGGACGTCTGTTAAGAAGGTAAGTGGCAGTGAGCACAGCGTCCCCCCAAAAACTCCTGGGGACATTATGTTGGAATAAAAGACCACGTGTGACCTCTAAGAGGGATCTGTTCTTTCGCTCAGCAACACCATTTTGCTGAGGGGTATAGCTGCAAGAAGTCTCATGCACAATCCCTTTTTCACGAAGAAAAATCTGAAGAGATGTTTCCAAATATTCCTTAGCATTATCTGATCGTAAGGTTTTGACCCTTGTATCATGTTGGTTTTCAATTAAGAGAACAAATTCTCTAACAATTTTAGGAACTTCACTTCGACTCTTCATTAAGTACACAAAGGTATAGCGGGAAAAGTCATCAATAAAAGTAAGAAAATATTTGTGACCTCCGAAACTTGTCACACTTGATGGACCCCAAACATCCGAATGAATCAGTTGAAAAGGAGCAGTACTTCTACTATTCGAAATTGGATAGATAGTTCTAGTATGTTTAGAGAACTGACACACATCACATGAGAAAAATTCATGGTCCACTTTACTGCAAAGACTAGGAAACAAAACAGAGAGAGTAGAGTAACCAGGATGTCCCAGACGATCATGCCATTTCTTCAATTCACTAACGTCTTCACGTCTGTTACCGGTAGTGGCAGCAACCCAAGCAGACACGATCCTAGCTGGAAGTCGGTACAGGCCATCAACTACCAAACCAATCCCAATCTTCTTCCCCGTCCCCAAGTCCTGCAGGACACAAGCATTTTCATCAAAAATTAAATGGCAGTGAAGATCCTTAGCAATGCGATAGACAGATAATAAACTGATTGGAAAATCGGGAACCTGAAGAGCATTCTTCAGGATAAATTTATTGATGATAGATATACTTCCTTTGCCAGCCACAGATACAGAGGATCCATCAGCTAAATTTACTCGATCACGTCCCGAAGCAAGTTTATATTCGTGAAACATCTTAGAATTTCCTGTCATATGGTCAGATGCCCCACTATCAATAATCCATTCATCGTGAAAAATATTTGTACCTTTGTATGTCGCAGTAGCCATGGCAACGTTGATGACATCAGCAACCCCCTTGGTGTTACCAGAGACCGATATCTTCTGAACATATGCATGCAAGTCCTTGATCTGATCAGTTGTTAATCGCTTCCCTTCAGCAGTCATCGCAATTGGTTTTTTTCCTTTGTTCAATTTTTTTTCAGGATGAAGTTCCCAACAGTAGTCAATCCCATGCCCAGTTTTTTTGCAGTGACCACATTTCTTATCCTTCCAATAACCACTCTTACCCCCTTTCGTTAATAAAGCAGATCTTTCAAACTGAGATACATGTTTATCTTTCATAACATTACGCCGCTGTTCCTCGGACTCAATAGCATGATAAATTTCTTCAATATCAGACCCAATCCCACCTGTCAGGAGTTGACTTCTGGTTGCCTCAAACTCAGCATTCAGACCTCCAAGAAAGATAAAAAATTCTCTGCTTCCAAGTTTCATCCCAATATTTTTTTGATCTGTAGGGCTAGTCCAGGTGTCATCACAGTAGTAATCAATTTCTTCCCACTTAGTCTTTAACAAAGCGTAATACCTAGCTACAGTCATCTCTCCTTGTCTCATAGTGTAAACATCCCTGCTCAACTGATACATACGGATATCTTGCTTTTTCTGGCCATACATGCTCTCGAGGGTGAGCCACTGGTCTCTGGCCGACTTCTTCCGGAGAATGAGTGGTTGGATGTCAGAGAATACAGCATTGATGATCCAGTTTCGACATTGGTTATCCTCAATATACCACTGTTCATATGACTTATCCGTGACAGTAAGAATTTTTTTTCGACCATCTATATATCCTCCTCTCCCACGTGAAGCTAAGGCAACCTCCATTGTCGCGGACCACATCAGATAATTATTTTTTGTTAGCTTCACAGTTGTAACATGAGCCGGAACATTATCCATTTTGATGGTTATCATATCCGCTGTATTTTCTGAGTCCATGAAGTCTCAAAAAAAACGAACACACCACAAGCAATAAGGGAGAACTCACAAAACTTCACCAAAGTCGGAGGATGGCAGTGGTAATTCACAGCGTCAGCGTGCACAAGAACGTCGCACCACAACTGGAAGGATGGACAAGGGGCTTCAGCGTGAACAGGGGCTGCAGGGGGCACCAACGTGCACAGGCACGTCATGCACATGAACTTGGCACCCGAACAGAGAGGACGGGAGAGGGCTTCAGCACACGCACACGAACAGAGAGCACCCGCGTGAGAGTTGGGCACCCGCGTGAGATCTTCGTGCACAAGGAACAGGAACAGGAACCCGCAGCAATGTTTCGTGCAGGAGAGAGGGCTTCAACAACATGAACCCGCGCACAAGAACAGGAAGGAGTCGCACAGGTGCTTCAACCACCAAGGGCTTCGTGCAGGAGAGGGCTTCGTGCAGGAGAGAGGGCTTCAACCACCAAGGGCTTCAGCACCCGCGCACAAGAACAGGAAGGAGTCGCACAGGTGCGCCGCTCACAAGGTGGGGGCGCGCACTTAGGGCGCAGGGGGCACAGGGCCGTCAGAGGGGCCCAAGCGAGTCGCGGGCGAGGGCACAGCAGCAGGAGGGCTGCAGCAGGAGGGCAGGGGCGAAGGACTGCAACAGGAGGGCCGCAGCACAGGGGCCGTTCGTGCAGGGGGGCGTCGTGCGGCGTCGGGCACGGGGGGGGGGGGCGTCGGGCACAAGGGTACGGCGTCGGGTACAGGGGTGTTGTGCGGCGTCAGGGATTCACCAAGGGATGGCGGCAGGCATACAACGGCTGGCACTCCAAGGCGGCAGGCTTCGGCGTCAAGGGCGGCACGAGGCTAGGGTTTTGCACGAGAATCGAGAAATTCGAATCTCAACGTGGCTCTGATACCATGTTGATTACCCAATCACTAAGAAAAGCGGAAAAAGAACACATGGATTTACGTGGAAAACCCTACGATGAGGGAAAAACCACGGGGGCACACATGAGCCCTAATCACCTTCTCAAAGGGATTAGGATTCTCTCTTCACTAGGTTAATTGTAAAGGAGGGGGGATGAGTACATTTATAGGGTGAAGGGGTAAACGGTCCCTCATCCAAAGACCCGTTTACCCATTTAAGAATTACAACTCAACATAAACAAAGGATCCAATAAAAGAAGATAACTAGTAAAGAGACATGAAATGTAAAGACATGCTCAGCTTGAAAGCACAATGGTCAAAGATGTTTCCTGTAAGAGGCTTCTTATATCATATATATATAGGAATTTATCCAATGAGCATTGTGCCCATTAGCGTTTCGGTGAGCATCATTTGTAGGCCATACACGTGTATTACCAATTAAGTGATTACCTATTTCGAAGGATGTCATTTTTGGAGGGAGATTAATATGTAAAGCGATTTAACAATAAGTGGTATTCCAATTATATCGCGTCCTATAAAAAGGAAGAACGTTTTTGGAAAGAAAACGTTTGAATCGATGATTTCTTGTAGAAAATCGAGATCCAAATACTCATATCAGTAATATGTATACAATAGTCAAGTAAATGGTTGTTGCGCGATCAGTAATATCCAAATAAAAATCAGTAATTTTACATTCATTTTGTTATATGGTGCAGAATTCAATGATATATACACACTGGTCAAGTAAGTACTTGTTGTGAAGTCAGTAAAACCATAACAAATGGTCAGTAACTTCCATATGTATTATTACTTTGAACAGACTTCAGTAATTTAGAGACGATACTCAAGTAATATATATACAACTCTCAAGTAAATTGTTGTTGTATGTTCAACAGTGTATATATCTATGTCTTATATCACATGTTCAGTAATATGTGTACGATTCTCAAGTAATAGCTACGATGAGATCAGTAATAACAAAGTAATGGTCAGTAAGTCATGGACACTGCTCAAGTAAGAAAGTAACTATTTGTTAATGCAATGCGCATTAGTAATATGTGTAAGATCTCAAGTAGCAACTACTATGAGATCAATAATAACAAAGTAATGGTCAACAAGTCATGGACATTGCTCAAGTAAGAAAGTTACTATTTGTTAATGCAATGTGCATTACATACACAATGGTATTACTAATCATTTCTTATTTTATTACTGATCTCACAACACACATTTACTTGACCATTCTATACATATTACTGAATTCTGTACAAGGTAACTATTTGGATGCAAATTACTGATCATTATCTTGATATTACCGATCTTACAACAAACATTACTTGACCGGATTATATTTATTACTATCATAGTGTTTGGATCTTAATCATCCGACGGAATTGAATCGTTTCTTTCCAAAACCGTCTCTCCATTTTTAAGGACGTTGTATAATAGGAAATATAGTATGAGGATGGGGAGCTTGCACCAAGGTGCATGTAATTTTACATGCACCGGAGCTTATATATCCACATTTTTTTACTTTTTTGAAAAATACCACCATGTGTATTCATCTATATATCGCTCCAATATGTCATTCGAATTTCGTCAGAAACAGAGACTCCTATTACCTCCATCTCGAAGAGGTAATTTTAACGGTCTTAGAATTGTTGTAATCGACTTGTTCTAGATGGAGGGCATAGGAGTCTCTGTTTCTGACGAAATTCGAATGGCATATTAAAGGGATATATAGATGAATATACATGATGGTATTTTTCAAAAAGTAAAAAAATGTAGAAGATATAAGCTCAGGTGCATGTAAAATTACATGCACCATGGTGCAAGCTCCTCATCCTCATATAGTATTTGTTAAATACGTGGTAGCTTATATATAGAAATATAGTTATTGCTAATACGCGTGTATGGCCTATAATGGGTGCTCACTGAAACGTTAATGGGCACAGGGCCCTCTAGATAAGTCCTCTCTCTATATATATATATATAGGGTTAAAGGAGGCTACTCCCTGGGTGTAGCCAATTGGCTACTCCCGCCTCTATTTTTCCCTATTTTTTATTTTTTTGGAAAATAAAAATATGTAAATTCATAATTATATCCCCCGAACATGTCATTCCAATTTCGTTAGAAAGAGAGACTCCTATGCCCTCCATCTGAAGGGGGTCACTTTCAGCAATTCTGAGACCGTTAAAATTTGACAATTTTGATGGAGGGGATAGAAGTCTCGAATTAAGTTGAATTTTGAATGACACCATGGTGACATATCGTGATCTAAATTCAATAGATTTCATTTCAGAAAAATAAAAAAAATACAGGGGAAAAGGGGTGGGAGCATGTAAGTTGGCTACAATACAACTAGGGAGCATACTCCCTTTTCCCATATATATATATATATGTATGTGTGTGTGTGTGTATATATGTATGTATATAGAGGGTTTATCTAGAGAGCATGTTGGGAAAAACGAATGACTTGCTTTATTCCATAAGCCCTAGGCTCTCTTATATAGGAGAGTAGCCTATGGGTAAATTACATAAAGAAGACAACTGAAACATAAAATAAAATAACGAAGAGGTACTCTATATGCGTCAACATATGCGTCAACACTCCCCCTCAAGATGGAGCATAGATATCAATCATGCTCAGCTTGGACGCACACTTCTGGAATGGGCCTCGAAGTAATGCGTAGGTGAAAATATCAGCAGTCTGATTCTCTGATGTGACGTGAGATGTAGCAATGAACCCCTTCTGAATCATGTCACGTATGTAGTGACAGTCAACCTCAATATGCTTGGTCCTCTCATGAAAGGCTGGGTTGTTTGCAATGAACAAGGCGGCCTGATTGTCACATTCCAACATCATAGGAAGCGGTATATCAAGACATAGATCTGTAAGTAAAGATTTTACCCACATCATTTCTGTGCTAGCCTGGGCCATAGCCCTGTATTCGGATTCAGCACTGGATCTAGCTACCACTGTCTGTTTCTTGCTCCTCCACGAGACTAGGGCATCTCCAACATAAACAGCAAATCCTGAGGTGGACTTCCTGTCCTTGGGGCATCCTGCATAGTCTGCATCAGCGCATGCTGTGATAGCGATCTCCTTTCCCTTCTTAAATAGCAGGCTTGCACCTGGAGATGATTTTAGATATCTCAGAATCATGTGTATTGCATCCATATGGACCTGACGTGGTTGCTCCGTGAACTGGCTCACACGACTCACTACAAATGATATATCAGGTCTAGTGATCGTGACATACAGTAATTTGCCTACCAGTTCTCTGTACCTTCTCTTGTCCACCTCTTCTGTGTCATCATCATAGAGCTTCATGCTGGGATCCATTGGTGTCGTGGCAGGTCGACACCCTAGCATACCTGTCTCACTTAATAGATCTGTAACATATTTTCTCTGCGACATTACTAATCCATATGGATTTCTAGCAAACTCCAGCCCCAGAAAATATCTAAGAACTCCCAAGTCCTTGGTGACAAACTCGGTTCCCAGCCTTTCTTTTGCATGCTTAATGCCCTGCTCATCATCTCCTGTAATCAAGATATCATCAACATAAACCATGATTACAATGATACCTCTAGCCGTCTTCTGCACAAACAAGGAATGATCAGCATTGGAACGTTTATATCCTTGTTTCTCAAAAAGATCTGAAAGCTTCTGAAACCACGCTCTGGGGCTCTGCTTAAGGCCATAGATGGCCTTATGTAACCTGCATACCTTGGAACACTCCCCCTCAACAGCAAACCCAGGTGGTTGTTGCATATAGACTTCCTCTTGCAGTTTGCCATATAGGAAAGCATTCTTCACGTCCAGCTGATAAAGCGACCAGTCTCTAGCAACTGCAACTGATAACAGGATCCGCAGAGTGGAATGACGCGCCACAGGCGAGAATGTGTCAAGGTAATCCACCCCGTATGTCTGTGTGAAGCCACGTGCAACAAGGCGTGTCTTGTACCTGTCAATAGAGCCATCTGCATTGTGCTTCACTGTGAACACCCACTTGCAGCTCACCGGGCTGACATCTGGAGGTATAGGAACCAAGCTCCAAGTGCCTCTGGACCGAAGTGCTGCCATTTCTTATTCTTCCTCCATTGCTAGCCGCCATCTAGCATCCTGCAAAGCATCATGATGATTCCGTGGAATGTCTGTGGCTGAAAGTGCCAACGCAAATGTCCTAAACTCTCCAGATAGCCTCTCAAAAGACACGGCTGCTGATAATGGATATTTGGCACAACTTCTTTTCGGCTTCCGTAGAGCAATTGGAACATCCAAATCATCTGTATTCTCATCATGCTCCTGCAATACATCCTGCTGAGAAATGTCGTCAGATCCATCAACATTAATATTTTCATTACATACCATAGGCGAGCTAGTTGACGGGTCAGGACCATGAGCTGGAGGAGGCCTGCGGGTGTAATGGAATGGTAGTGGTGAGACTAGCGGTGGCGGTGGCGGTGGTGGTGGCGGTGGCGGTGGTGGTGGCGGTGGCGGTGGTGGTGGTTGTGGCGGCGGCGGTGGTGGTATCTGAGGTGGTGGTGTCATGAAAATGGCATCAGGAGATATAGGTGGTAGCTGCTTGTCTCCTGATGCTGAAAAATACATAACAGATTCAAAAAATATAACATCTGCACTGATCATATACCGCCGACGCACTGGATCAAAACACTTGTACCCCTTTTGAGTTCTGGAGTACCCAACGAAGACACACTTGACAGCCCTAGGAGAGAGCTTGTCAATACCAGGCGACAACTGATGGACGAATGCGACTGACCCAAACACACGAGGAGTAAGAGTGAACAAATCCTTGTCAGGATAAATGAGTGAAAAAGGAATCTGTTCATTCAAGACAGACGAAGGCATACGGTTGATTAGGTAACATGCAGTAAGAACTGCATCACCCCAGTAGGAGTAGGGAGCATGACTCTGTATAAGAAGAGATCTTGTGACATCAAGAAGGTGACGGTGTTTTCTTTCAGCAATCCCATTCTGTTGAGATATATGAGCACAAGAGGTTTGGTGAATAATCCCTTTTGAGGAGTAGTAATTGGTCAGAATGTTGGTGCACAACTCTAAAGCATCATCACTTCTCACAAGTTTGACAGATGTGGAGAAAACATTTTGAATTTCATTAAGAAAATGGATAATAATATTTCCTGCTTCAGATTTATTTTTCATAAGAAACACCCATGACACTCTCGAGAAATCATCCACAAATACAATATAAAACATGTGTCCCTGATGATCGGGAACATGACTCGGACCCCAGACATCGATATGAAACAACTCAAACTTGGAGTTACTACTCCGACCTGGACGACTGGGAAAGGACGACCTGTGATGCTTTCCCAACTGACATGCCTCACACTGGATAGGTGTGTGAGAGAGACCATAGGGTAGAACTCGACGCAACTTCTGAAGCGGTAAATGACCAAAACGCAGATGCCATAGGAGAGGAGATACTTGTCCAGCAGGAGAGGATGTGGTTCCGGCAAATGGGGTCTGATTCAGACGGTAAAGGCCTCCTTGCTCATAGCCACGACCAATCACGTTGCCCGTACGGATGTCCTGAAAAATCAAAGAAGATGGATCAAAAATAGCTCGACAATGGAGATCCTTCGTAATCTGACTAATTGACAACAGATTCATAGAAAAATCAGGTGCATGTAGCACATTCTTGAGCTGCATAGAAGATGTCAGTCTAATCTCCCCCTGACCAGTGATGGGGGAATGTGTGCCATTGGCAATCACTATTGTCCGTCCTGGAGGGATCTGAGTGTATCCTGTAAGTAGACTCTGGTCGCCACATAGATGATGTGTAGCGCCCGAGTCCATGATCCATGACAGTGTATCAGATCTACTACTGTGGAGTGCAAGTGTACTACCTGAAGTGCTAGTAGATGCAGAGGCAGAAGCAGCAGCATCAGTATGACTCTCTCTAGTCGGTGCTAGACCAGATGGTGGGATAATGCCCCTGAGGCGGGCAACTAGATCATCAAATCGTTGATCCAAGGTAGCAGCAGATGGGGGCTCTATCTGCTCAGCAGCTCGTGCAGATGCAGGGAATCCGTGCTTCGAATAGCATGTGTCTTCATTGTGTCCGACTCGGTGACAATATGTGCATGTTGGCCTAGTGCGGCCACCCCTTCCATGAGGTCCACGTCCACGGCCCTGGTGATGAAATCCGCGGCCTCTGTTTGCCGCCATGGCTGAGGAATTCTGACTCGCAGCTGCTGAAGGAACTGTGATCCTACTCAATCTGTGAAAGGCTTCCTCCATGGGAGGAATAGTCGAGTCTGCCAAAATCTGAGACCGTGCTGCCTCATACTCTGGATCAAGTGCAGCGAGAAACACACCCACCATCGTCGCATTCCTGTATGTCTTCTGCTGTTCTGGCGTGGCGGTAAGGGGCATGAAGCTATAGAGCTTCTCGAACATCCCTCTCAGTGATGTGTAGAGAGAATGTAAAGGACGGCCATTCTGCTTTATTGTGAATATATCATGTTGTAGTTGCAGGATCTTTGTTTCGTTCTTTGCCTGAGAATATGTCGCCGCCAGGATATCCCACATGTCTTTGGCTGTGGGTTGATGTAGAATGTCATTGGTAATTTCAATAGCCAATGTACCAGATAGCCAGACCTTGGCATATGCATCATCGGCCTCCCATGAGACATGGACTCCAGTCTTCTCTGCAGGCTCAGGTTCGGTAAGAATGTGCTTCTTACCTGTAGACTTCATCATACTCATGAACTGCATTGCCCACAGTTCATAGTTAGTACCATCCATCTTGACAATGGGCGCTGGACCACGAAATGCGCCAATAGACGGGATATCAGCCTTGCTTTCTGACATACTGGAGATGGAAGACTGGAGCGATTGACAGAAGATGATCTTTGTCTACAATGACATAGACGGGATTAGTTGCATGTGTAGACGTCAAGCAACTATCCCCATGAATATGCGCGCGCTACGGTCTTGACATGCGCAAACAATCACAAAGACGCACGCAAACTGTGGGCTGGCGCACAGATGTTCACGCGCAGGGGCGCACAGTTACGCGCAGGAGCGCACAGATGTTCACGCGCAGTGGCGCACAGTTGCGCGCGGCAAGAGCACGCTACGTGCGTGTGCAACTGGGGCACGCACGCAAGTACTGCAGGGAGAAGTCGCGCAGGGGCGCGCGTGTGTGCACGATCAGACCTTCAAGCTTGGGCGCGAAGAGGCGCACACGTGGGCATGCGCACGCGATGCGCTATGCGAAGATGCGCTAGCAGACCTACGCGCGAGAGCAGGCGATGCGCTACGCGCAGGTCTCGCGCGTGAAGCACCACCGCTAGGGCGAAGGCGCGCAGGGCTGGAGCACCGCCGCTAAGACACGCAGGTTTGGCGATGCGCTAGGGCTTGGAGCACCGCCGCGATTGGAGAAGACGACCTGCGCAGTAGATCGGGAGTGGGCGGCGCCGAGTAGAGAGAGAGAAGAGAGAGAGGCCGGCGGGTGGGGTGGGTTAGGGTTAGGGTTTCGAGAACTCCGGTCTAGGACCGTCGCTCTGATACCATGTTGGGAAAAACGAATGACTTGCTTTATTCCATAAGCCCTAGGCTCTCTTATATAGGAGAGTAGCCTATGGGTAAATTACATAAAGAAGACAACTGAAACATAAAATAAAATAACGAAGAGGTACTCTATATGCGTCAACATATGCGTCAACAGAGCACTATGCACATTTGAGATTAAATGAGCCCCTCTTAAGAATCGTTAGATCCTAATCGTGTGGTTTAAAATTTAAAAAAAGCGAATGCAAAATTTGCGAAACCATAACAGCGCGCGCTAAAACCTCGGATAGTAGTTTCCTTCTTTAACGAATAATTAACATTTGTATAATACCAAAAAAGGCAATCGAGAATTCTTTCTTGCCGAGCCACCGATGACCATCAGAGAAACCCTACTTTTTCTTTGACGGCGATCTTTGGCTGAAGTTCATCGACGAAGATACGTAAGTTTTATTGTATTTTAACTTTACATCAGTTAGTTTTAATCTTCTTCAAACGAAATATAAAACATATGTAAATCTTTTAATCGTTTAATCTGTTAATAGTATCCTTTTGATTCCTTATAAGAGAATATAGATGTTGTTGTTGTTACAAATATATATTTTACATGTTCTAGACGTTGAGTACTACTTATTTTCATAACGTTAATCGATGCTAAAGGAGGATTTTCGATCTCAGAATTAGCACTCATACGTCTTGATGGACATGCTCTCGTACATTAGTTTACATGCTCGAATAGTATTACCTCATGTTACTGGTCATTCACTCTAATATTAATAATCTTAATTCTTACCTTTACAAGTTAGTAATGTTACCAATCGTCTTTTTACAAGTTACTATCTTTCAATACTTCGTTACTAATTATTTAATTCATATTAGATATCGATTACGCATTCTTACTTCTACAACATAAAATCTTACTAAAGAATTCTTTCGTCCTTACCAACATCATTCATGGTTCTTAATGCACATACTCTCATTTCATCATTTTGAGAATCGCATATCTATTAGTTACTTATCTTTTACTACAATATTACGAATCGTGGTTATAAGTTTTACTTGTTACCAATATTGTTGCTACGATTTACTATTGGTATTTGTACAAGTTAAAAGGTTACTGCTTTAGGTGAACAAAGTTACCAATGCTTATGCTTACTATTTAAATTTTAATTACTATCTTCTTTTTCTGTTAAGGTTGATTGGATCGCCGAATACTTCATGCTATACACCGATGAACATCTTGAGAAATGGCCGATGGTTATGGCAAAAGGAATCCCAAAGCAACCAAGTGATTCAATAGACTGTGGTGTTTTTGTGATGAAATATATGGAATACATTTGCAAAGGATCGGAGCCAGACTTTAACATTGAAGATATACCAGGGTTCCACGCAGAGATTGCTTCTATACTACTAAAGTGCGGTGAAAAGAAATGAAGACAATAAGTTCTTCCGTGATTGTGATCATAGCTTTTTTTATAATATGTAAGAAATACGATGTGTTTACTTAGGAAAAAATCCAACATTTCTTTGTATACTTAAATTCTAATGAATATATTAATTTTGCATGACAGTGGTTGTGAGTTGCTTGAGATTGTTGTATTGCTCTATTCATAATCACTGGACCATTGTATGATACTTCTTCCTGGTTATCCATTAATTTTTTCTTTTACAAGTTACCAATCGCAAGTAGTGGAATTACTGGTCTTTCTTTTAACTATTACGGATGGTTTTGCTTAATTTTACAAGCTACCAATGTTACTTATCGAAATAGTAGGTCTTATTGATAATCTTTTCAATACTACTTACAAGGTACAAGTTACCAAGCGTAAGAGTGAAATTACTGTTCTTCTTACAAATAATAATTTATATCTTACAAATAGAAATGATACTTCTTACTGGACATTCATTCATTCTTTCATTTTCAAGTTACCAATCGTAAATAATGGAATTACTGGTCTTTACATCAACTATTGCGTATCATATTGCTTACTTTTACAAGCTACAAACGTTACTTATCGAAATGGTGGTTGCTACTGATAGACTTCTCAATATTACTTATAAGTTACCAATCGTAAGTATTGTAATTACTGTTCTTTCTCTCCTCTATTACGAATCGTATTGCTTTCTTTTACAAGATACCAATATTACTGATCGATATGGTAGGTGTTACTGATAGCTTTCTCAATATTACATAGAAATTACCAATCGCAAGTATTTGAATTACTGGTCTTTCTCTCAACTATTACGAATCATATTGCTTACTTTTATAAGCTACCAATGTTAATCAACGAAATGATAGGTGTTACCAAGCGTAAGGAGTGGATTTACTGTTCCTCATATAAATAATCATTTATATCTTACCAATAGAAATGATACTTCTTACTGGACAGCCATTCATTCTTTCATTTTCAAGTTACCAATCGTAAATAGTGGAATTACTGGTCTTTACCTTAAGTAATACGTATCGTATTGCTTACATTTACAAGCTACCAAATTTACCAAGCGTAAGACTGTAATTACTGATCTTCTTGCAAGTAATCATTTATATCTTACCAATAGAAATGATACTTCTTACTGTACATCCACTCATTCTTTCATTTTCAAGTTAACAATCGTAAGTAATGGAATTACTAGTGTTTCACTCAATTATTACTAATCGTAATGCTTACTTTTACAAGTTACTAATGTTACTTAACGAAATGGTAAATGTTGCTGATAGTCTTCTCAATATTACTTTACATGTTTTATAAAATACCATAAACATAAACTTATGTATTCCTCAAAAATAGATAACGTAATACGTCACTAAAATGATACAACATGATAAGAAACAAATCACTACTCTCAAAGTACATAACATATGTATGATCAGAATTTTAAAATTGATTACATAAATTATATAAAAAATATTCTTCTGGAACAATGAATTATTTGGATCACATCTTGAGCCTTTAATCTCTTCCAGATGCTTAATAGTCATCTCCTCTATCTCGGAAATATCATCTGCATATAATAAGTATAGATATGAGCATACATATAAAAATATTTATTGATGATCACAAAATTAAATAAATGAATGATAAATTTACTAAATAAACCTTACTTTTACATTAAGACGTATGCATAGAAACCATCTCTCTTATACCAGAATATTATCTGCATATATAATTGTTACTTGTCATTCACTTATAGTTACTGGAATGTTATAGTATATTTACTAACGAACATATAAAATTTACTTATTACAAAAAGGGATATTTATACCCATAACCCTGAGTAATCTTGTAATTACCCCAGGAACCCTCGATAATCATAAATTACATCCCAGACCTTGAATAATTGCTCCGTTTTACTACCATAACCCTCTGTTAGTTTACTCCATTAACTCAATCAGATAGATGAGTTAATCTAACCAATGTGTAATTTAACGGTTGAGATTAATCGAAAATAAAAAAAAGAAAATAACGTGAGGTGTGGGCTCAACCTGGAATAGGGAATTGCATGTGGGCGAGGGGCTCCGACATGGGCGGGATTCCCAGGCGGCGCCGGAGGGGGGAGGGGGGGCGCGGGCGACCTGGGGCTTGCGAGGTCTGCGGGGTGGGGGCGACCTGGGGGTTGTCGGGATTTGGGTGGGATTGCTCTGACCAAAAGGGGGGGATGGGTTCCCAGGCGACCTGGGGCTTAAGTGGGAGGGAAGGGGATGGGTTCCCAGGTGGGGCACGGGTGACCTGGGGCTCGTCCGGGAGGGGGGTGGAGGAGCTTCACATCAGCGGCACCATCGATGGAGCCCAACCTCCGAGACGGGTCCTTCTGCCGCCAGAGGTGACAGAGTCCGGGAAGACGCGAGCGACCTGGGGCTTGTCGGGGGAGGTTTGTACGTGCGCGCGGGATCCTGGAGCTTGCGGCTCGAGCGGCCAGGCTAGGAGTGCGGGGGGGGGGGGGGGGGGGCTTCGTCCATGGCGGACAGAGCTCGGGGGGAGGGGATGGTCTGCGAACCTGGGGCGGAGGCGGTTCCAGGAGGAGCGCGCAAAGGGGATGGGGTTTCATTCATGGCGGACTGGGGGGGGGGGGTCGTCCATGGGGTCGGGGGGAGGGGATGGTCTGCGACCTGCCCGGTCTGACCGTCCAGCTCATTAAGCTCCTCGGCCTCCCCTTGACCGTCCACCGCATGATGGTGTGCTTCCAGGGCTGCTTCGCGGGTGGCATGGCCATGCGAATCGCCGAGAATGACACGCACGCCCACGTTCTGGCCGTCTGCTCCGAGACCACTGCTAACTGGTTCCGGGTCCCCAACCCCGCCCACCTTGATAATCTCGTGGGGCAAGCCGTGCTCGGAGATGGTGTCGCCACGCTTGTGATCGGCTCCGACCCGGAGATGGAGCTCGGACCGGCAGCTTTGCAGACGATGGGGGGTAGGTTTATTTTGTTTGATGAATGGCATCATGTTGTAAATATGATGGATTTGGAAGGGCAAAATCGATTATTTCCGTTAGAGTTAACGGAGAAATAAGACGGAAGTTGACACAGGGTTATGCCATGTAAAGGTTAACCATTACTCGGGGCTCTTGATGTAATTCGTGATTATCGAGGGTTCCTGGGGTAATTACAAGATTACTCAGGGTTATGGGTGTAAATATCCCTTACAAAAAACTTACAGAAAGTTAAAGAGTTACAAAGGTTGCTTGCCATTAATATAAAAGTTAACAGTCAATGTTAAAGAGTTACTGATGAATATTGATAATATTACTTGTTATAATTGTTACTTGTCATTCACTTATAGAACATATAAAATTTACTAACGAACATATAAATTTACTTATTACAAAAAACTTACAGATACATATCAAAAAGTTACTGAAAGCCATAAAAAAGATACCTGATAACATATCAAAATTACTTTCTTCAAATTTGAACTTATTAATATCACTTTCACGTGCATCAGCTTCAAAAAAGTCATTTTCCATCAAATCTTCAGAAATATACTGATAAATTTCTCCACTCGAATTATCCATATACGCAACCTAATGAAAATGATATTAGTAAAGAAATAAACACTTAGAGTAGACTATTAAACAATCACAATACCTTTTTTCGACAACTGTTGTCGCTGAAAGATCTAAGAACAATTTTCTCGAAATCGATGGATGGTAGCGCACAAGAACCTAACTTTTTCGCTAGCGCGATCGATGGTAGCGCTCCAGAATTAGGGATAACCGATCAATTGGCAATGCAATACAGTATGTTGCCTAATCAATATGATTACTATTTATGGAAAATCATTAATTAATAAAATTAAACGATGCTGAAAATAAGGGATGAAAGTTAAGATCGGACGGATGATATGTTGGGCGCATGGAATATCAAATGCGCCCTGTGCGCATTAGATAAATATCCTATATATATACATATACATATATATATACACACATATATATATATACATATACATATATATACATATATATATATATATATCAAAAAGCTAATCTCTTGGGGGAACATGTAGAGCCTGGACAAGGCCTTCTTAATCAAGTCATGAATGTAGGGATAATCAATTTCAATGTGTTTAATCTTTCCATTAAACATTTAATTGTGAAAAATAAAGGTATCTAACTTGATTAATAGACTGTTGTGCCTTTTGCAAGAAATGAGAAGTAGGAGCATTTACATAGTTTTTATTTCCATGTAGAAAGTGCTTTGAGAGTTTTGTATTTTCTTAATGTGCACGCAAAAAAAGCCAAATCAATTCAGCCGACTACCCAAGTTTCAGTCGACTGAGATCTTCTTGAGTTTATTAATGAGTTCACTGGTCAACTATTCTTGAAAACCCAAATATTACATTCCAGATTTTCTTTTTCAGCAAGCTTCCAATTTTCATTTAACCAACTAAATCTTTTCCATAAACCAACACTAAATTCCAATCGACTAATTTTGTTTTTCCAACAATAAAAAATTCTAATGTTGAACTGTGAACTTTCTGGAGAAGCAATTTTAATTGACTAGTTTTTTTCATTCAATTATTTTATTTTTAGCTAGCTAATATTATTTCCAGTCGACTAATTTGTTCTATAATGCATATCCTTTTTCATACACCGAAGAATTCACACTCTTCTCTCTAAAATTTATTTTAGTCTTTTGGAGAGCATTTTGGAGCTACACTATGATCCACGCCTCATGCCTACAACTGGGGTGGTTCAACCATTTGTCTTATGAGCATTCTCCTAACTCTATAAGATTGCTTTTTATTTACCTCACATTTTATTGCATATTTTTTATTGAGATTACGGGAGGTTTGTACCTGTTGTAAGTATGATATGATTGAAGTTGACTGAGTAATCAACTCACTGTTATACGATTGTATTGCCCACAAAAGAAACGTGGTTTAGTAGAAAAGAATGAAAGATTGATCGGGTTAAAAACCCTAGTCGACTCTCGTCATGGTTTTTTACCAATTTGGATACTTGCCAGTGGATGTTGAAAATCTTCCACATTCCATGAAAGTCTAGAATCACCCAAAGGACACAACACATAACACTCTATAAGACAGAGAAAGGTCAATAAGCATACATGCCATCTCCAGCATTCAGCTCCTTGTCACACATGTCGAAATCTTGCATCATATTCATTAACCATCAGGATCTCTCCACAGAATTTCTTAGGAACCTGCTCCAATTTCTTGCCTTCTTGCCACGCTTGCCCCACCATAACTCCTGGTCCAGCATGGCGTATATATATAACGAGTTGATCATTAAATGGCCATGGGTGCTTCACTGAAATCAGCAAAAAGAAGGGGTGAAACTACATTAATTGTAAAATTAGTGTAAGCTAATTGTGGAATGAAAAGAATGCATGCACAAAAAATGACCAGGAACCAAGAACATGAGATACAAAAGAATATTCCCAGCCAATTATCCTTGTCAATGAGAGAAAAGAGAAATAAGGTAGCATGCCCCTCTTGCATGCATTCATGATGTTTCTGCAATGAACTCCTTTGAGGGCGGAAGAAAGGTTCATGAGCTGTACACTTCTAATTTCTTGTTTAGCTTTGAGTTGAGATAAAAGGAACCAATAATTGTACTCACTGATGATTATGTACAGATGAAATACTTGAAAATATAAAATATGCATCAAATCAAAAGAAGGGTGCACCAAGAAAATTCAATATAACACGATTAATTAATATAGTTATTCCACGATGTTGGCTATCACACCCCTCACAATGATGCCATTGAAGGGAAGATCGATACATCTTACATCTCTTATGTGCTCTAGCTTGTAGATATTTTCATCAAAAGGTTCCCGCAAAACATCATGGTGTTCAATGGGATAAGCAAAGCACGATTGATATCTATAATTCAGCTCGAGGATGAGTGTTAATGGTTCTTTTACTTCTTATATTTTTCCATGAGATTTTAATTTTGCTCGAACTTCATCCCACACCCTTCTATAAAAGAAGGGTCAGGGTTTCACTCTTGAATAGCCAAACTATTTTGCATGAAATTGAACTGGCATTTTCTGAATAATTGAATATTTATATTTCCTGCAGCTTATCCAAATCATCTTATCATCTATGAGATTTTTGAAAGAAAAGAATCACTATATCATTTGTATAGTTAATATAGTATTGAGGTTTATGCAAAATACAAAATCCAAGCATAAATTCAAGACTAAAAAACATGGCGACCATAAAAAAAGGTGATGGTAAAAAAGGCATCGAGTCCAGCTATTTCCAAAAAGATCGAGTCCAGCTATTTCCAAAAAGATCTCATTTTTTCTTGAAACAGCATATTATTTTTCCAATGATATTAGTATCAGTATGAGTTGTTAAAAAACAAAACGACCCTTATCAATCCTTACGAGCACAATCTAACATACTTCAACTGTGTTCTTATATATCAATATGAGAAGTTTCCTAATAAACAAACAAAATGGCCCTCATCAATCTTTATGAGCATAGGCCATCATACTTATATAGTGCATTCTACCAGCAACCTCTCGCAGAAGTTGATCCAGTGCTTGTACCGATTCAGAACCAAATAGTCAAAAAAAAGAATGAGAAGTTGACCAAAACATATAGTCTTAGCAAGTTAAATGTAAAAAAAGATGACTTCTACAATCATTACACACACGTAAATTTAAATGCTGAACCACACAAGTTCTCAAGGAACCTGGATTGATTCTTGTTGCTAAATACTGCACTCGTAATACCTGGTTTTGGAAAGTTATCAGGATACTTTGGAAGATCCAAAAGCCCATCACCGAAGTCACATGCCAGGTCACAAGGTTGTTCAGTTGGCATCACTTCATTCGCTTGTCTTACTGTAAAGTATAGAGGACAAAAGGAACTAGCTATGCCAGACAGGAACAATCCACCTGAATGCAATATATATGATTTAGACTTGCATATGCAAAAAAGAAGCAATAGACAAATTACAATTTTGGAATTACGTTGATTATGTGCGAAGAATTTCAGCAAATTATATGTAAAAACAAACTTCTTAATAAAATGAAATGAAAAAAAATCCTACCTTAACAATTTCTTCTCTAGATGTAAATTTCATATTTTTATTCCATATAAATTCAGTGTGACAATTTCATACAAAACCTAGTAAAAAACCACTTCCCATGAAAGTAGATAGTCAATGATTATGGTGAAATTACCTTTTAGGTTCATATAGATATTCAAGAAAGTAAATGAGTTATGCCCATTAAAATTGAAAATCACATGAACGAGAAAACACTAGGCCGAATATGCATACTTTGACAAGAAATTATCTAATAATGAACAAATTATAAGTAAATAAAAAAAATCAAAGAATGAATCCAAAGTGAGAGAAATACCAACAAGAATCCTCCCATGTATTCCCCCATTGCTGCTGTGAAATATAACCTAATTCAAGAAGCAAGAGTTTCTAAGAGAACACATGCAAACAACGTAGCATATGCGGATTTTAAGAAAGCTGACCATCTGAAAGTCATTTAACCAAGAAAACAGCAACGGCCCTGTCCAAATAACAGCAAGAATGTCATATATAGAGGGAATAATCACTCATGATTGTATGTCTACTCTTGACAAGATTGATAAAACGTGTGTGCGAATCCACAAACATTAAGTTTTAATGGCATGATTCAATTAAAGTTCCTTTTCAAGGAGCATGGACGCAATAAAACTCTTTTCAATATCAGTTGAACTAAGGCTCTCAAAGGGAGCACATCTCGAGCCGTCAATGCAGGGCAAAACAGAAGTACGGTTTCTCTTGGTTTGACATATTTATTTGACAGACATGGAAAAGAACATCACTCATGATCGTATGTCTACTCTTAACAAGATTGTGATAAAACGTTTGTGTGAATCCACAAACATTAAGTTTTAATGCCATGATTCAATTAAAGTTCCTTTTCAAGGAGCATGGACGCAATAAAGCTCTTTTCAATATCAGTTGAATTAAGGCTCTCAAAGGGAGCACATCTCGAGCCATGTCAATGCAGGGCAAAACATAAGTACGGTTTCTCTTGGTTTGACATATTTATTTGACAGACATGGAAAATAACCACCCCTTATTTTCCTCTTCCTAGAAATTCCAAATTTATTAAAGAACCAAAATACAGAATATAACTTCTGATTGTACAGCTCAAAACGGACACAAATAGGACTGTGGATGTAGAGTTGATTAACTCGTTTAACTCAGGGGGAAACTTTCAATGTCAACACCATAATTAACTAGCCAATAAACACAAGTGAATGTTATAGCATTTTGTATAGTCTTTAGCTTTATTTTTGTTTTGAAAATCAATAGCCTTTGATTATTTCTACTCATATATCCTCCACTATCCACAAACCCTGTTTCCTCCTCAACCCCACCTAGCTTGCCGTTCTCATCTTCCCTTTCCCATTTCCTTTCCCTCAACCAAATTTTCTTCTCCAAAATTTCAACCACACCAAAGCGTGTTGTCTAAGTCATCCTTTGGTAACCCAGCAAATTACTCGAAACAACAACAACAAAGCCTTTTCCCACAATTAAGTAGGGTCGGCTACATGGATTCTTCGCCTCCATTCAGCTCTATCATGGGTCAATCCCGAGCTTATATCCACAAAACAAAGATCCCTTCGTATGGTCTCTTTCCAACACTTCTTGGGCCGTCCCCGCCCTCTCTTAGCCGGCTCAACATCCCAACACTCGCATCTCCTAACTAGTGCATCAGCTGATCTTCTTTACAAATGACCAAACCATCTTAAGCAGTTTTCTCACATCTTATCCTCGATCGGAGCAACACAAACTTTCTTTCTGATTGCATCATTCTGAATCCGATCTTTACGTGTATGTCCACACATACACCTTAGCATTTTCATTTCTGCTACAGCCATTCTCTACACATGTCTATGGTTCACATGCCAACATTCAGATCCATACAAGGCCTTAAATGTCGGTTTCGGTCACCATTTCGGTATCGACCAAAATAGAATTTCGATGGAATTTCGGTGGAATTTTGGCCGAAATTTCGGTCATTTTTTGTACTAAGACCCCCATATATCGGTCATTTTGGTCATTTCGGTCGAATTTCGGTTTCGACTGGATATCGATATTCGACAGAAATTCGATCGAATTTCGCTGAAATTTGAGGCCATGGATCCATAAAGCATAGCAGGTCTCACGGCTGCTTTGTAAAACTTTCCTTTAATTTTTAAAGGAATTTTCTTATCACAGAGAACAACAGAGGCTCCTCTCCACTTTAGCCAGCCTGCATTTATTCTATTAGTAACATCTCCATCAATTTTCCCATCATGTTGCAAAATAGATCCCAGATATCTAAAAGAATCTCTCTTCTGAATGTTATCATCACCAATCATCACCTCAATTCCTTCACTATTGCTTCCATCAAAGGTGCACTCAATATATTCTGTCTTAGCCCTACTTATACGAAATCCTTTACTCTCAAACTCATGTCTCCAGACCTCGAGCTTCTCATTTACTCCATCTCTAGTCTCGTCAATCAACACAATATCATCAACAAATAACATACACCAAGGTAACTCATCATGAATGTGACTTGTCAACTCGTCCATAATCAAAGTAAAAAGAAATGGACTCAAAACTGAACCTTGATGTAAATCAAAATTGATGTCAAAATAGCCAATCTTCCCAGACGGCGTCCTTACACAAGATAAAGACCTATCATACATGTCCTTTATGAGGTTAATGTATAGGACAGGCACTTGTCTCTTTCCAAAACTCTCCACAATATCTTTCGTGAGACAGAATCATAAGCCTTCACCAAATCAATAAAGATCATATGGAGGTTCTTCCTTTAAGCTCTATAAATCTCTATTGTTCTCCTCAGCAAATGGATGGCTTCAATAATTGAGCGACCTGGCATGAATCCGAATTGGTTTTCTTTGACGTTGGAAACTTGCCTCAACCTTCTCTCGATCACATGTTCCCAAATTTTCATAGTGTAACTCGTCAGCTTGATACCTCTATAATTTAAACAATTTTGAATGCCTCCTTTATTTTTATAAAGAGGCACCACGATACTCCTCCAATCTTCAGACATTTTGTTGCTTCGTCAAATAACATTGAATAGATTCGTAAGCCAAGTCAAATCACGCTCACCTAAAACTTTCCATACTTCTACAGGGATGCCATCCGGTCCTACACCTTTCCCAGGTCTCATAACCTTCAAAGCCTCCTCTACTTCCTTTCTTTGCATCCGTCTATAGCTTGCACGATTCAAATAACTTTCACTACTAGCTAGATCACCCGAAGTGATCTCTCTATTTCCTTCCCCAATGAAAAGTTTATGGAAGTACTGCTCCCATCTAGTCTCTATATCCTTCTGAGTAACAAACACGTGACCTTCCTCGTCCTTAACATATCTCACTTGAGAAAGGTCTTTGGTCTTTCTTTCTCTTGCTTTGACCGACCTGAATATATCCTTCTGGCCCTCTTTAGAGTCGAGATTTTTATACAAAACTTCATAAGCTTTCGACTTAGCTTCGCTTACAGCCTTCTTTGCTTCCTTCTTTGCTATTTTGTAGTTTATGACAGTTTCCTCTGTTCTATCCTTAGACATAGCTTTAAAGCATGCTCTTTTAATATTTAGCTTCTCTTGCACCCCTTCACTCCACCACCAAGCCTCCTTTTGACCTAGGGCTCCTCCCTTTGACTCGTCTAGCATCTCTTTGGCTACCTTTCGGATACAAGATGCTACTGCCTCCCACATCTCGTTTGCACTTCCACTACAATCCCAAGATAAATCTTCTAAAACCTTCTCCCTGAAGCTCGATTGCTTCAGTGGAAGATTCCACCATCTAGTTCTAGTGATCTTAGGAAACCTCCTTTTCTTTACTAGCCCTTTTATTTGTACATCCAAGACTAACAAGCGATGTTGGGTTGTCAAACTCTCTCTTGGGATTACTTTGCAGTCTTTACAACACAACCGATCTCTTCTCCTCAACGCAAAGTAATCTATCTGTGTTCTCGTTGGCCCACTCTTATAAGTAATTAAATGCTCCTCCCTCTTCTTGAAGAGAGTGTTTGCTATGAAAAGATCATATGCCGTTACAAAATCCAGGATGACTTTTCCCTCTTCATTTCTATCCCTAAAACCATGTCCTTCATGAACACTAGCATACCCTGAAACATCTTTTCCCACATGTCCATTAAGATCTCCACCTATGCAAATCATCTCTCTTGGTGGGATTCCTTGTAAAATCTTATCTAGATCCTCCCAAAAAGCTTGTTTAGTCCTTTCATCTAAACTAATTTGCGTTGCATAAACTGAGATTATATTCAGAATTTCTTCTTCAAGCACCAATTTTAGCAAAATAATCCAATCCCCGAATCTTTGCACCTCAACCACACATTCCTTCAAATCCTTATGAACAACCACTCCACCCGTTTCTACCCTTATCTTTACCTGAATACCAAAGTTTAAAGCATGTATTCTCGATCTCCCTTGCTTTCTCTCCAACCCATTTAGTATCTTGAAGACATAGTATATGAATCTTCCTTCTTTCCATCGTATCCACTATCTCCATCAATTTTCCAGTCAAAGTGCCAATATTCCAACTACCAATCCGCAACTTCCGTTGCAATCTCTTTTAGACTAACTTCTTTACTCGCATGCATCCATTATGCGAGAACCCTTGTAAATTTTGGACTGCATCCGGGCAGTGATGCAGCGGAACTAGCTTAATTACCCGCATGCGTTCCTCATGCGAGAACCCTTGCAAATTTTGAACTACATACAGGCTGCGAAGTAGCGGCCCTTGCCAATTTTTCATTGCATTCGAGCGATGCAACGCGTTGCAAGTAGGGAACGCCCCAACGAAATATGTATGTTTGCTTAAATCCATGTTGAAAAGATCCGACTGTCATGAGGCAACATCCTAAATAATACTTTTTTAAAAAAAATATTATTTAGGAAGCCGACTGTTTTACGTTGGTTGTCGGCTACCTAACGCAACCCTCGAAAGAAAAGACTAAAAAGAGAATTATAAGTCATAAACTTCACATCTTTGTCAATTGAAGGATTTTAATGTCTCGTATTTTAAGGAACAGGAACTTTTGGGGTATGGATTTTTTAAGCCAAAAAAGGGGGAAACACAGTGGTGATGTCCGTCTCAATTGTATATTAAGTAATTCAAAAAATAAAGTACTACATCAGCCATGTCTCGACAAGAGATACCAAGGTGGATCACATTGTCAACATAAAATCTCTCGGAATTAAAAAAGGTCCCATTACACGACAACCAGATCACCCAGATCGTAATGACAGGCCGCAATAGTTCCACCATAGAACTGAACTGAATGAACAATAAAGAGCTCCAGAAACTCGGGTGGGAGGAGAGGTCCATCCAAAGAATGTCTACAGCCTGTCGGATCTCACGCACACATGCACCAAAGTAAAAGAGATGGTCGAGGTCTTCTCTCTCTCCCATTGCCACAAAAGGGGCAATTTTGCCATCCTCCGAGACAAAGGTGGATCTTTTAACCTTGGTTAAAAGCCGCTCGAGTATGCGAAGCCAGTGGAATATCTTGATATTCGAAGGGATCTTCAGGGTCCAAATCAATCTGCAATCTCTTTCTCTGATATCATGAACAAAAACCGAACTGGTGTTGAGAGTATTGTAGGCCTTCTTCACCAAAAAATGACTATCATGTCAAACCCAGTGGTCACATCCCTCAGAAGGGCCCGCACAGCTAGCCACCACCTCCGACATCTATAAAGACTCCTAAAGCATTGCTCGGACAGAGGAGAGGAGAAACGAGACATTTTATAATCACCCACGCCTCCCTGGCGGACAAATTACGATCCTCAGCGAGCACAAAAAGGCATAAGAGACGCTCTTGAAGAGGATATTCATGGTCAAGTCGTCCATCCAAAACTTGAAGGACTCTTCGTTGCCTAGAGTAGGGCGCATAGGTGTGGGCAACTCGTGAATGATCGAGCATATCCCTTTCCAAAAAAGCCAAATAGAATCAGTGGAAAGACTCAATAATGGCAGGCTAAGAACGAATGTCGTAAATGCCCCTAAGAAGACCCCATAGATGGGTCACCCACTCGAGTAGGAAAACCTTTCATCTCTTACAGACAGAGAACACCGAGGTTCCCCGGATCTTGGGGAGAAGTGACCACCACCCAATTTACAAGGCATAAATCCCTTGATTGCCCATTGGATGGGCTCTAAAGAATCTAACCATACAAGACTATATGCAATGTCGGATCTCAATGGGAAGAATCCTGGTGAAAATGAAGAAGATGAGAACAAATGTCAAAACTGCCATTAACAAAACAAGTCTCCCACCTTAGGAGTGACATGAAGCCTTCACCCAGCCAACTTCCTCTCCAATCTCTCAATCACCGAGAACCAATCTTATTGTCTCGATCTACCGCACGTTAATGGTAGACCATGATAATCGATGGGAGGGAGCCACAAGGGATGGTAATGATCCAGATGCATTCTTCAATCTCAACGTTAAAGATCCTGAATGGTACAAAGATGGATTTGATTCTATTCACGGCCAGACAGAAAACTCCCCAAACATGCCCAACATAGTAGTCATGACCCGGAAGTCTACATTCTCTCCCCAGCCACAGAGAAAATGGTATCATCGGTGTATCACATAGGGGGGATGTAGACATCTCTCTTTGTATATCTTGAGGGTCTAGACCTCTTAATCACATAACAGATCATAATAACAAGGACATCGGCAGCAAGCATGAAGAGCAATGTGCCAATGGGCACCCTTGGTGAACCCCTCTCTCGAGTTGGAAGAAACCACCTTAAGGTATCCATTGATCAGGACCAAGAAGGAAGATGTATTAACATATCTCTTCAGCCACGAAATCTAAAGCTTAGGTAAGCCATGCTTCGCAAGGGCCAACTAAGAAGCACCAACCAACACGGTCGTAGGCCTTGAAAAAATCAACCTTCCACAAAAAGCTCTAGAACAATCCATACTTCCATTCTTCTACAGCCTTTGAGGCCATCATGATGATATCCAACATCAGATGCTCCAGAATGAACGCGGTTTGTACCGCGGAAATCAAATCCTCAAAAATTGGCGCAGACGTCATCACTTTGGCAATAATCAAGTTAGCCACGTTAAATAGTGCAACAGGATGGAAATCATTTACCCACTCAGAACCCTCCTTCAGGAGGAGTAAAAGAACTGCTTTGTTGCTCATGTCAAAGTCATGGTTGTCCACAACGAGCTTTCCCATCACCTCTGGTAGATCAACACGAATGACGTCTCAGACCTCCTTGAAGAATAGTAATGTAAAGTCGTTGGATCCCCGCGTCCCCACCACGTTCAACTCCCACAAGGCCACATGGATCTCATAGGTATGGAAATACTACATGATCTCTATATGTTGGCCGGTCATGAGAGTAGGCGCCCCTCTCCCAAGCTAGCACTAGCTCTGGTTCTGCGACCGACGAGCAATGCCCTAAATGTCGGTTTCGGTCACCATTTCGGTACCGACCGAAATAGAATTTTGATGGAATTTCGGTGGAATTTCGACCGAAATTTCGGTCATTTCGGTCGGTTTTTGTATTAGGACCCCCATATTTCGGTCATTTCGGTCGAATTTCGATTTCGACTGGATATCGATATTTGACAGAAATTCGACGGAATTTCGCTGAAATTTGAGGCCATGCCGACGAGTCATGCAATGCAAGTACTCAATTGATACCAAGCCCGCATCAAGGTTTGAAAAAATGAAAAGAACAACGACATGGTTTCCTCAGAACCGAGGCAAGGCATGCCTCATAGCAGTCGAGGCGTAAGACTCAATTTATAAGGATAAATACACATAAAAAGTACAATAAAATATATACTAATGAAATTATATATGTTCTTACTAATATAGCACTATAACATATGATGAAATTATATAAGAACGCCAAAATAAAAGATATACAACGCTATACCTTTTACTAAATTTCCATCCAATCTGAGGGAATTATTGGCTACAATTGTCATTAGAGTGTCTGAGATTACATATCATAACAACAAAGCCTTTTCCCACAATTAAGCAGGGTCAACTACACGGATTTTTTGCCTCCATTCAGATCTATTTTATGTCATTCTCAATCTTAAATTAAGATAGCTAAAATCCCTTAGAATAGTCTCATTCCAACACATCTTGGACCTTCCTCGCCCTATATTAATCGGCTCAACATCCCAAATCTCGCATCTTCTAATCAGTGCATCAACCAACCTCCTTTACAAATGGACGGACCATCTTAAGTGATTTTCTCTCGTCTTATCCTCTATCGGAGCTACACCAACTTTCCTTCTGATCGCATCATTCTGAATCATCTTTTCGTGTATGACCACACATCCACCTTAGCATTTTCATTTCTGCTACTACCATTCTCTGCACATGTCTATGGTTCACAGGCTAGCATTCTAATCTATAGAGCATAGCGGGTCTCATTGTGGCTTTGTAATACTTTCCTTTGACTTTCAAAGGGATTTTCTCATTACAAAGAACGGTAGAGGTTCTTCTCCACTTTATCCAACTAACATTTATTATATGAGTAACATCTCCATAAATTTCCCCATCATGTTGTAAAATAAATCCCAAGTATCTAGAAGAATCTTTCTTCTTAATGTTATCGTCTCCAATCTTCTCCTTGAGTCCTACATCGTTGTTTCCATCAAATGTGCACTCTATATATTCAATTTTATCTCAACTTATACGAAATCCTTTAGTCTCTAAAGCATGTCTCCAAACCTCCAACTTCTCATTTGCTCCATCTCTTGTTTCGTCAATCAACACAATATCATCAGCAAACAACATATATCAAGGTAGCTCATCCTAGATGTGACTAGTCAACTCGTCCACAATCAAAGTAAAAGAATTGACTAAATTATTTATTTATGTACGACATTGATGAGATACATGTGTCACTAAATTATTTATAGTACATAAAAATTATGATGAAATATACTTCGATGAAATGTATATGTTATGCGGCTAGCATATAAGTATGACACTACTGAGATACCTTGAATTCTATTTTGTTTGTTCTGTCTAGTACATTACATAGCTCATTATGTGATCACTCCTTAAAAAAAGTTTACAGGTAATGTTTTCTACGATATTTGCAGATTCGTTATGTTTAAAAGTATGGTTAAGAGTTTGTTAACATTGTTAGAAACTGAGAATGCAGAAGCTAATATCAAAGATAAAAAATAAACACCATGGAACACTGGGATTTTACGTGGAACCCTACTCCCTAAGGAGCGGGATGAAACCACGGGAGAACGCCTCAAAGAGTTGATGTGTTCATTCACTTTTCAGGGGGGTCTGGAGCTTCTTATATAGCCTCCACAAACCCTCCAAGTCCCACCACTGGTAGATGTGAGACTAAACACTGGATGTGGTAAATGGATCTCATCTATACAAGAATGAGGCATATACTACAACACTCCCCCTCAAGCTAGAGCATGCAATGCTCAACTTGGACAAACAAAAAGAAATCGCAAACTCGCAATACAAGACATTACAGACAATATCAACTCAACGCAAACACAACTGTCGGCTGATGTCGAGGACGTTGCTTCTCAAACCGTGTAGGTGAGGAGGAACAAATGGACTGGAATGTGAGTCAAACTGAATCTCCTCGTTGGAAAACATGTGCTCTGTACTGCGTCTGTCAGAGTCACTGAAACTGGAAATGAGTCTCCTCGTCGGAGTACTCTGGCATACCACTATCATATGGACAATTGCTCCATCTCGAAGGGTCGAACTGAAAAGGCCGCGGAGACATCCTCGTCGGAGTCCACAATCGTTGAAGAATGGAGTCAGAAAAGTCTCCTCGTCGGAGAACAGGCTCTCTCCCATACTGGCTCAGAGAATGGGATCTCTATCCCACATAGCATAGGGAATGAGATCTCTACTCTGGAGTCCCTATAGAACACATGAAAACTCTGAGACAAAACAAAGATGGGGACCACCCAAATAATGATCGCATACATGTGGGTCAAAAAAAGAGACTCTCTATGGAGAACTCAAAGAAATTGGATCACTTAAATATGGAGTGCCTCGAACTTGGACTCTGAACCAATCCGTAGTGTCTGAAACTGAATTGTAGATTCTGAAAATCTGGCTGGTCTGGAATCTGGAAAATCTGAAAATCAGAATCTGACATGTAACTCTACACAATACTCCCCCTTTCTCCCATACTTATCGAAGCACGATGGCAACGACAAAGTTGGGAGAAGACAAGAAAATGGGGAGGAACCAACGAACATGCATAAGCCGTCAATTTTTTGCGGCTTTCCTTTCTCTTTTTAATCAATCTTTTTCATACGGATTTTTTTATGAACTCTTTTTTTTCAAGCGTACAGGTTTTTGTACACACCTCTTTTTCAAAACATGTTTTTGAAAGAGGCTACTCCATTTTTTTCCCAGCCTCCCTTCTCTTTTTATTTTTTTTCAAAAACCGCAGCCCACTCAGGCCCTCTCTCTTTTTCTTTTGTCCCACTTGGGCCCTGCCTTTATTTATGGTTCCCCCCATGGGAACCCATCTTACGAAAGATGAAGCATCCCCGCTGCCCGAGTTGGGGATGCGCGTAGCGAGCACGAGCTCTGCCTGGAGGGGCCTCATGGACGCTGCTGGAGGTCTGTCGCTGCTTGGTGGGGCTATCGCCGCCTATGTGGCTATGTCTTCGAGCTTCGCCTACAGGAGGATGCGAGGAGGTGCTGATGAGCGGAGGGCTCCGCCTTATTCGAAGATGGTGGCACCCCTGGGAGACATGGAGGGGCTGGAGATATTAAGGGTGGCACCACTGAGAGACATGGAGGGGCTGGAGAAATCAAGGGCACTACCTGGGCGGCACTGCCTGGAGCACCAGGAGGTCTCATCGCCGTATGGGAGGGGCCTTCGCCAGGAGGTGCACGCCACTAGCTCGATGCATGTAGATGCACGAAGCCTGCACAACTCTGATGAGAAAGATTCTAGTCGTCATGGAATCAAACACAGTTCATGGAAGCACTCCTCGAGGACAAGAGGGAATGATGACGACGATTTTGAAGAATCATCGTGTAAGAAGCATCACTCTGAATCTGATGGAAAAGTAAAGAAGGCACAAGCAGCACAAACACCATTCGTCGAAAGCCAGCAAGCATGAGAGCTCTGAAGATGAGCTGCTACATCGGAAGAGATCCAGTTCCGACCATGCTAGGAGTATGTTGGAGAAGGTTGTGCATGGACGCGTGGATCTCAAACATCGCGAATCTGAGATGCGCATAATTAGGGTTTAAGGAAAGAAGCCCTAGACTTTTCAAACATGTCAATTGATCTCCAGAACTTGCAATTTAACATGACAACATTAACTTGCAGAGTTTAGGGTTTCAGAAAACCCTAAAACTTGAACAAATAATCATCAAGAACAGAACACCAAATAATCAAAACTCGAACAAATATAGAACATTAAATCCTCGAGAATCGAACCCGCTCTGGTACCATGTTAGAAATTGAGAATGTGGAAGCTAATATCAGAGATAAATAATAAACATCATGAAACACCGGGATTTTACGTGGAACCCTACTCCCTACGGAGCGGGATGAAACCACGAGAGAATGCCTCAAAGGGTCGATGTGTTCATTCACTTTTCTCATCTGATACAGGGGGTTTGAAGCTTCTTATATAGCCTCTACGGACCCTCCAAGTCCCACCATTGGTAGAAGTGGGACTAAACCCTAGATGCGGTAAATGGGCCCTATATCCGTTTATACAAGAATGACGCATATGCTCCAATGTACATAACTGGACATGTTTAATGGTAAATATGAACATGAAAACAGTCAAATCTAAGCATTCCTCGTGTATAATTATATCTTAAACAACTAGAAATTTATAGACATCTGAAACTACCAATAGGACGAATGGTTTACATAAGAAAATACTCAGAAAATCATTAACGCCCCAAGGAACGCCTTGCCTCTGCCTCACCGAGCAGTTGAGGTGGTCGCCTCATAGTTCCCAGGTGAGGCACCTGCTTTAGAACGTTTTCGAACCGCCTCACCTCCAGATATACGTCTCGTGCGCCTCGAGGCACATTTTTCATACCATGGCCAACATCACGGTCACCAACCATCCAGTCACCCACGATTGAAATAGCAGAAATGAAATTGTGGGTGGCATCATCTATTGACCATTGCATGGAAGAATCTCGTATCAGAATTCTCTCCTTAACCCATCGTTGTCTGGAGCTCAAACACCACTCTACCTCATGTTATTTATCCTCCATCTGCAAAATCCGTTGGTGATCTCCCCTCTCCTCTTTCAGACGGAGAAAGCTTACGAGTGTCCGCCACACAATTCAAGCAGCTAATTATGTGCTCAGCTTCACTACAGTGCGTCTTCCGACTCTCGCACACCTCCTTATAACTGCAATGCTTTTTTCCGCAGGGGCTCCACTTACGAAAAAGTCTACCCACAGATGTGTCTTTCCCATGGAAAGAAGTCTAGAACTTAGCGACATGCTCCTTAAAATCCTCTTATAGGAGCCAAGATTTTTCAAATCTGAAGAACAAACAAGGGAAAAAGGCCTCCCCCAATGACCACAGGATGGGGATGTGGTCTTATCTGGAGCGGGGGAGAGAAGAGACATGAGCCAGAGGAAATATAGACTAGAGTTCCACTGAACGAAGGAATTGGTCTAACCAGATCTGGATGCAAACTTCGCTAGGTGAAGTGGCAATCCAAGGAATCCATCACCTTTACTTGGAGGTGACTCACTATTTCCCAAAATTTGGGGATCTGCGGTCCTGACCCCTACACAAATATAATCGATCGGTGGAGAACATTGCGACATTGATGCCCTCTTCCATCAACCAACTCACAGGAGAGGACAAGTTCCTGACAGCTCTCAAATCAACTCAAAGTTGCGACTGAAAAGTTCCTGACAGGCCTCTCCTAGGAGAATTTTGCGTGAGTATTACTCCTTTTGTTTCTAAGCAAAATGAATATCACATGAATGTCCAACGGTTCATATTCCCATCCAAAGATCTTTGCTCCAAGCCATAAGTTGGCCACCTACACTTCCATTAGCTACCACAATCAAGTATCCAAAAAGGTGGTTACTACCAATCTAGGACCAAATCTGCCTAGTCCATGATGGAACAGTATTTTCTGGAGAACGATGACATCAACATGCCACTCAAAGAGGAGTCTCGTAATCGTTCCTCTCTTCTTTGGGTCCCAAAAAACCCCTCAAGTTACAAGATATGACCATCATTGGAAACAATTGTGTGCCCTGTGGTATGGACCCACCTGCATCTCTGGAAATATCTTTACAAAACAAAGTATTGGTTGGATGAAGACAAACTAACAAAACCTGAGTGGCAGCCTCCTAGGAGAGGCCGTAGGGGACATGGTTTTGAGATGCTTACAAATATAACACTTTAGTCTAAAAGAATCCTCCAATATAAGGGTATGTTTATGGTGGAAAGGAAGCCCCCTTCCTCTTCTTAGGATGTTGTGGGCCCTCACTAACTGCAGTGCTCAGGTTTGTAAGAGTGTGACACAGACCCAACATCTCTCCACCTACAAGAGATGCTTGCAATTCTGCCAACCCAGCAAGATGGTCGGGAGACCCTCCAAAAGCAGAGGGATGAAAGGAAGGGTAACTAACATGGTCATGGATAGGGATGAAAACGGATACGGATATATACGAATATCCGCTTATCGTATTCAAAAAATTATCGGATACGGATATCCCTATCCGAATATTAATCGAATACGGATCGAATATGGATATGGGTTGTAAAACAATTATGGATACATATACGAATATTGTAATGGCTTGAATATCTAGATCCAGATCCGGATATCCGAATACAACATTTAATATTATTTTATATATTAATTAATGTAATATAAGCCACAGCCCGTGTTATTATATAAGTATTATATATTATATAATATAATATATTAATGATATTAATAAACTTTCGTCTATTTGGGGAAGGGCACGAACAAAAAGTTACGAAACCCTATCCTCTGTTTGCTTCTGATATAGAACGCGTGTCACCTTGACGCTCACTTTTGTTATGATGCAACTTATTTATATTTCATTGCCATTTTTAAAATCATTATAAATTTTGATAATAAAAAAAATCAATTCGTATTCGTATATGATCTTTATTTGATATGTATTCGGATTCCATGTTTATTGGATCCATATTTGTATTCACTCTTTATTCGATTCATATTTGGATTGGCTCTTTATTCGATCTGTATTCGGATCTGCTCTTTATTCGATCCGTATTCGGATTCGATAAATATCCGATTCAAATTCGTAGTCGTATCTTTAAGGACACGGTTTCTTTAATGCATATCCGAATCATATCCGTAATCCGTATCCGTATTTGTATTCGATAGAGATGAAGCGAATATGGATATGGAAATAGGCATATCCGATCCGTTTCCATCCCTAGTCATGGATGTAGATGACCACCGACAGCTAAAGCAAGGAGGGGTTGCAGACAAGGTTGCAAAAGTATGTAGTCGGTACTCGGTCGGTCAGGTCACTAATTACGGATTAATCGGCAGTCGGACGACTAATTGGATTTAGTGAGGCTTTATCAACTTTAATTTTTTTATTATTTTAAATATGTAAGTATATTTATACATATATTCTTATATATTTACATAGTTTATATATCTTTTTAAACTTTCGTAATGAAATAAAATAAGCAATTGAATTTAAATAAAAAATTAAGCATATTAGAATAAGTTTACTTTTAAAAAAGCAAAAAATACAAAAAATATATATGGTATTTCCAAGCAAAAATCGATCAATTAATGGGCCTAGTCAAAATTAGTCAATACTCAGTCGGTCACCCCACTGAATAGACTAGTGAACCTACTAGTCGGGCCAATCATGTGACTTTTACAACACCGGTCGCAAAGGAGATTAGTGGTGACCCGAACCCGACAGGAATGATGCCCAAGGCAGGGGACTAAGACGGGAAGCGTGGTAGTGGGAGCTTCAGTTTGAAAGTCACCACATTAGATTTCGAGTAGCCCTTCAGAAAATACAACATCCACTCATGGTAGTTAGGATGAAAAGATATAATAGGGGCCTCCTCAACAAGATCAAGACTCATCAAAGCCACAGTATCCTCAAACGCAAGTTCAAAAATATTTATCGAAGCCAAAAATGTGTCACTATGTGGATCAGGAACACCTACTAGCAGTGGTGGAGGTAGCACTTCTACCCAAAACTTGAAAGTAGTGCAGCCCACAACGGAAATGTCAAACTCATTACCACATGCAAAGGTCCCAAGAACTCCAAAATGACGATGTTAACATATATTCTAGGAGAGCATCCCTTCAAGAAAATCTAAACCACCTTACATACGTCCTTAAGGGCCTTCCTCAATGAGTGGAGGTCTCAAGATAGCAACTAGAACCCCATCACCTAGGCGAAGAAACAATTAAGTTCTGAAATCTTGCCATCGGAGAAATTGAGGCCACCTCCACCCAACAAGATCCACAAATGGATGATTGCTCTAAGCGAGTAATATATTGTGGCAACTTATGAGAGGCCCCTCGCACATAGCTCCTTTCCCTCGAGGACTGCAAGGTCGCCAGAGAAATTCTCCCCTAACAGCTTATGCACCATCTTCGTAGCGGTGTTGATGTCTGAGTGGCCAGATTGGAAGACACCAAATAGGATTCCCTCACACGAACTGGGGATTGTATTGAAGGGAGATCAGCATACAACATCTGCAAAAGACCATGTTGTTGCTTGCTCTTTACCAGTCAAACGCCTCACATCAGGTTGCAACGAAGCCACATCAAGGGGCAACATCGCCTTGGGGCGAGGTTGCTCCAGCACGAGTTATGTATGTCTGACAATATGTTCCCGATGCAACCACTTAGGGTACCATGCGGTAATCCATGCACCTAAAATAAAACATTTTGGGTCATCAGCACAAACCACTGCTCGGTGCCTTAATTACCCACATCTTAAGCACGTCGAAGGTATGTTTCACACGAGGTCGACAATGGGTTTCAAACTCCCACCATTCAATGACCTCGCTCACCCTCTTTGTCACGACCCTCGCGTTCTTATTTGGTCCCATATCCTCACCCCTATGGAGATACGCTCAATCCATGTCGATGGAAAGGCACAAGCCATCCCTCGGAAGCACTTGAAGACCCATCACCGCCCTCTCTTGAAAGATCCCAGGCCTCCGATCGACATCTCAGTCATGCCGCCAAACCCTATTCTCGTGACATAGTCGCATTTCTATCTCCTTGCAACTATTGAGTATAATGCAGATTGAAATTAGAGCCTTCAAAGAGGAAAGCAGGCAAGCAAAAGGATCTCTCCAACCCCCTCGAGCAATGCTTTCTTTTGCAACCCAAAGGCCATCGTTGATTGGATAACCATCGACAATTTCCAAAGCATGGTTCAATTCCATAAGCCTCATGTTGAAATGAGCAACTGCCCATAGTCTTTCAACCGAGACCACCAAGTCATCCAAATAGGAGCCATCTTGTGTGGTTGGTCTTGAAGAAAATGCCACCACATGTGAATGTCAATTCTACCAAACCTTGATCTAACTAGTTATTTGCCACCTCATTATATGTGGTTTGTTCCAAAGCTCACACCCAACTTTCGCCATCATTATCCGTGTCTCTCGATCACCAAATGTTCTTTCAAGCGCGTGCAACTACCAATGGTATAACAAAAGGCCTTAATTGCAATTTCAACCCCATGCCAATAGAAGCCTCCCACTAATCCTATCACTAATAAATTAAAGCGAATGTCTTGAGCCTCCATCATGACCAAATCCCAAGACCATCGCTTGCAACCTTAACTAGAGCCTTATCCGTGACTCCTTACCCCAAAAAACTAGAGAGAAATGGCTACAGCTTTCCAAGTTGTCACCTCCTCAACGTAACTACCTAAATTTCCTCCAAGTTATTTTTTCACCATCTCACGTGAAACAGTCATAGCCTCATTTGGGATATTTTATTATTGAAATTATAGGTTTCCCAAATTCAAATACTGTTAGCAAAAAGGATAATAGTAAAAAAATGCAACAACATCCTCTAAAATGTGTCAATTGTTTAGTACATCTCAAGGCATAAAATCCATCACTGGACAACTTTTTCAATGCAACATGGAAGAATGCATCTAAGAATTCCAAATATTAAAAAAATCTATTTTAGAACCTAGCATAACTTATTTTAGAATGATACAATGTATTATTTATACTTTAGCTATTGTTTGTTTACTGAAAGTTGGGATTTTTACACCCACGGCCCAGTATACTTTCGTAACTAAATACATAATCCTCTAAAATTCATAATTACACGTAGAACCCTGAATAATGCTTAACTCTACATGACATAACCATGTGTTATGTTTCGTATGTTTTGCCTGTTATCTTTGACGGTTTCTGTTAAAAATGACAAGTTCGCCCCTAACTCTCAATCTTATTTGTGAAACATGCCCTCTCATTCTCTTCCTCAATCTTATTTGTGAAACATGACAATGGCGGTGACAGGCTTCAGCGGAAGGGGAGGTGGAGGAGGGGATGGGAGAGGGAGGGCTCCACCCAAAGGAAAAGCCGATATTGTTGTTGCGCATGCGTATGGGGAGGCGGAGGAGAGATTATCTCATATTCTTAGTTCTTGCGACGACATCACAAAGGTGGTAGAGATTGCGATCGACGATTCTCCTTAGATGTTCGGTGATGACCATGGAAGGAAATATCGCGGTATATTGGTGATATATCACCGATATATCAATATCGAGATGAGACCTATATCGGTATCGATATGGCAATATATCCTCCTTTCCAAGCATTTCCTTCACAAAAGTGTGTCGATATGGGCGATATTTCGATGATATATCGTCGAAATATCGTATCGACAAGATATCGATATCGATACGGCCTTCCATGGTGATGATATTGATGTCTCGATGTAGAGAGTCGGCCCTTGACTTGCTCGAGAGTGATGGATGCAGTGTTTCTTCTTGTTGAAAATGTATCTCCAAGTGGATGTATCGCTAATCGAAGGAAGAAAAAGTGAGCCTGAGGGGAGTTGCTCCTACAACTCGGTTCACCCGATCTTCATCGAAGTCGTTGAAGCTCCTTCGGTCAAAGATGAGGTTCGATGGCGAACTTTGGCTCGCCTAGTAATGCTTTCCTTAAGAGATGGGTCTAGGAAGGAAGATCTCCCTTTCGAACTGATGTAAGAACTGCAATAGGACTTGAATCTTTGTATGAAGGATCAGACCGATCAAGTCTCCACCGTCTCCTTCAAAAATCTGAAAATAGAATACTTTTGTTCTCGATTAGATCTTAAAGTTAGATTCGAATTGGGTCGATAAATCTCAATACTAACTGTTAAATAATACCCAATCTTAATCAGCAATCATTTAATCCATTAGTTCCCAAGACACAACAGATCATAAAGTGGTAAGTGATTCAGATGTACCGGAAACAGAAGATCGACGCAAAGTAAAGAACATTGAAAAGAAGTGAAGACAATTCAACGCAATCGAATGAAGAAGAGGTACGAAATCAGAGTGGACGAAGAAGAGAAGAATGAAGAAGAAGAAAGAGGGAAAAAGGAAGAATGTAAAAACCTGGAAAGAAGGGAAGCTAAGTTACGGAAGAATTAGCTATGCTTTCAAAGGTGAGAAGATTTACTGCTTCTGGATCTTTGCCTCTATACGTAGGCAAAATCGTGGAGGCTAAACGTGCTCTCCAATGAGCTCGCAGCAAGGGTTGCACTCCCTTGGATCTTGCCGAGGAGCTCGAACCAACCTCCTTGCGTGACCGGAATCGAAGATATGGGATGGCAAAGGAGGGGCAGTTGAGGGAGGGCTCCGCCCAAAGGCGGAGCAGCTTCTACCGTTGTTGTTGTGCATGCGGAAGGGAAGGCGGAGGAAGGGACAGTGGAGGAGGGGTGCCGGAGGGAGGGCTCTGCCAAAAGGCAGACATGTTGATGTTGTGCGGATGGAGGGGAGATAGAGGAGGTGGTGACAGAGGGAGGCTCCGCCCAATGGCGGAGCTGCGGACGAAGTGGTGGCCGGTGGGCAGGGATGAAAATGAATGTGAATATATTCGTATCCGTTCCATTATCGTATTCGTTTTATACATATTTTGACATTCGTATTCGTATTCGTTGTAAAATGGATACGGATATGGATATCACTTTAACATTCGCTAATATTCGCATTCGTATTCGTATATTCGTTTTCGTACATAAGTATAGCAATAGATTTAGTTGTAATTGTGCGTAACAACATTTTATGATTGCATTCACCATTGTTGGTATAATTGTTATGAAATTACTCTATCTGGTATATCTATTTCATGTGTAAACCATCCTAAACATGTATATTTTAATTAATTTATTAAAAAATTCTGTTATTATTCGTATTCGATTCGTATTCGTTTTACATTCGTATTCGTTTTTAAGGATATGATAACACGAGCCTCAAAAAAAAAAGGATATGATAACACATTTTTCACATCCGTCAATATTCGTATCCGTATTCGTATTCGTATTTTAAAATAAATAAGGATATGATTATACATGTATTCGTATCCGTATCCGAGCGTTTTCATCCCTACCGGTGGGGGAGGGAGGGGGTGGATGATGAAGATGATGGGAGCAGGAAAGGGGAGGGGTGTTGGGTTTTTTTTTAAAACAAACGGTTCGGGGGAGACACGACGTGGCGCTCGCCCCAAAAATTTTATTAGAAAGAAAGAAAAAACAGGGGAGGGGTGTTGGGTTGTTGTTGTTTTCACTTTTTGGGTGTTATTGATGGATGTTAGGATGGAAAATAGGTTAGATTAACTCAAGAGTCAAGGGTTTGGTAGGGTGAATGGATCACATGTGTAACGGAGGGACATGTGTCTAAGATGGAGCCACTATTCAGGGTCATGTGTATATTTCACGATTATTAAGGGCCATGTATGTAATTACAAAAGTATATAGGATTATGGGCGTAAAAATCCCTTAAAAGTTAGGGTGATATTTCTAAAGGGTATGTAACACCTTTGAGACGTCTTTTCTGTGAAGACATTTTTGGTCCAAAAGGAATGCCTTTTGAGAACAATTGGCTCTCTATATAAAATTATCCATACATTTTTATTAGTTTGAGTATATGGAATATAATCAGCTTTACTACACCATTGTCAGTGATTTATCCCCTTTCTCCCTAGATTCTTGTTCTTTTCTTCACCTTCACGCAGCTTGGCATGGCGTGCTCATCTTGCACATCTTTTGTGAATTTTCTTCCTGAAATCTCGTACAATTGTTGCAAATCTCCTCCCCCGATATCCAGAATTCATCCAGGAGGCTTGTGACGTCAATGATCGAGGATGAAAGCTACCTGATTGTACATTGAGTTGGAGAAACATGAAATAACGTACATTTGTACGTGCATATAGGTGTGGATCGATGGATATAACATAAAGTTACACACATGGCACATCATACATCATATAAATAGACTGATAATCAACCAAGATTATTTTTCTAAGATACAACCTATTCCCTTGGAATATTATAAAAGAAATCAGAACTTCAATGCAAAAAAATACCAGAGCTGGTTCTGCAATTCCATAACTCAGGTGCCTTCAGATCCATTCCCGAGGATAATAAGCTAGAAGAACTTTCTTTCACTAATTTGTCGTCCAGGTATCGTGTTTCTGTTAGTTGCCATAGCCTGGATATCAGTCTAAAAAACATAACAATTAGATTCTTTTGCACAACATGCTAGATACTTTTTTTCTTGTCGTGGTTAAACTTCAGTAAAAATACAAAAATTTATTTTTATGGTGTTGGAGTTCGTAAGAGATTGGGCTGGGTAGGTGGACGACTATTTCATCTTACAATTCTTTCTATGTTTTTCTTGCATGGAGAATTCAGCAGGAAGGTGTCCGCATATAGGCTATAGCATGACGAGGGAAACCTCTACATGTTTCTATTCAGGGGTTGATTTGGCTAGAAAGTAATTGAGTGTTATGTGCAATCCTTCTAATAAGAGGATTCCTTTTCAAAAAATAAGATTCTTTTGAGAAAATAACCCGAAATTATATTACTCCAAATTAAATGTACAAAAGCCGAGACCATGTTCTTGACATAGAAAAGTTCTTTCTTGAAAACAACTCTATCCCAGGCTAACTACATATACCAACAAAAAGCTAGAGGCTTTTCTCCCTCGTATCTAGAACGGTAGCATGTCATTTACCCAAACTGCTCCAAAACACACTAACACATGATGCATCCACCCAGGAGAAGTCTGCTTTTCTTCAAATCGTTGTGCAGATTAACAAGAGAAAAACATGTGGTCGATAGTCTCTGGTTCGCTCTGACACAAAGGACATGCAATAGCAACGATTGGAAAAACGTGTGTGCTGGAAAGTCATCATATTTCTCGAACAACGAAGCAACCATATGAAATCCTTGGCTTTTAAAGGAGCATTCAATCATCAAATCAATCTACGATCAAGTTAATGTCACCCTAGTGAATTCTGCTCAGTAAGATGGTGGCAAGCCTTCTTGATTTAGAACTTGTTGTCCCACCAAGTCCAGTGATCCCTACGGGACATGGGCCCACCAAAATCTGAAGGAGGAACTATCCTTAAGCACGTGGCTGCCAAAAGGAGCGACTTCAAGGCGATCGAGCAAATGCTACTCTAGGAAGTCGACAATGAATCCATGATCAAATATATCTCTTTTAAAATCGTAGAGCTACCATAGATGCCTATTAAACATCCTTGTCCCACCAGATCCAATCATCCTTACAGGTCATTCGCCCACCACAGGAGCTCATCTCCTCCATCAGCTCCAAGAACTCATGCAATCAATGATCCGAGAAAAACATCAGCTTCTAGAACTCATGCAATCATTGATCCAAGAACATAGAAGAAAACTCAACGGACCAAATCCCACATGCCCCTCCAAATATACACCAACAACTATAGTAGCATCTCTAGCCGCAATAAAAGCATATACACTTGGGTAACTATCGCACGAGGTACCCCAAATTTGTCCTATCATCCTTTCAGAATCTCATGAAAGAACTGACCCCAAGCACATGGTGCGAAAAAAGGGACATTTTCCGAAACAAATAAGCAAATGCCCCTTAGAAATCCGATGGTGAATACATGCTCGAAGACGTCACCTCTAAATCATAGTGTATCCTCTCAGAATTCTGCACAACATATCATCAGTAACCCCAAATTCTAGTTACATAATTCATTAGTAAAGCCTTGCTCATTTCCTTGGGCCTCAACAGCCCTAGACCTTCCTCCTTATGGGGTGTACTTGTATGTATTGAATAGTGTGCCTTAAGCCCCTTTATATAGAGAGATTATTGGTTAGGGTTTACACAAACAAAACAAAAAATACATATATACCCATGTACGGGTTGACACTCAAACCCTAACCATAATGCTAACATTATAATACTTCCCCTTAAGCTACAACATACTTATCTAACATACTCAGAATTTATCACAATAAAATCTTGTTGGGAAAAATAGAGAACTTGTTTATTCCAGAAACCCTAGGCTCTCTTATATAGAGGAGAGAACTATGGGTAAATTATATGAAATAGACATAAAGAAATAAAATAGCCGACAAGGTACATAGAAGCATATAAATATCTCTACACTCCCCCTCAAGATGGAGAATAGATGTCAATCATGCTCAGCTTGGACGAACATTTTTGGAATGGCCCCCAGAGTAATGACTTGGTAAAGATATATGTTGTTTGCTCTCCTGAACTAACATGAGAGGTAGAGATCAACCCCTTCTGGATCATATATCTAGTATAATGGTAGTCTATCTCAATATGTTTAGTTCGCTCATGGAATGCAGGGTTGTTTGCAATGAACAAGGCAGCCTGATTATTACATTGTAACTGCATGGGTAGTGGAACATCTACATGTAAATCTGCTAATACTGTTGGAATCCACATCATTTCTGTACTTGCTTGTGCCATAGCTCTATACTCAGATTCCGCACTTGATCTAGCCACAACTGTTTGTTTCTTGCTTTTCCAAGAAACAAGAGAACTACCAACAAATACTGCAAAGCCCGTCGTGGACTTCCTATCCTTAGGACACCCCGCATAGTCAGCATCAGCACATGCAGATACCTTGAGAGTTGCTCCTTTCTTAAAAAAGACATGCACATGGAAAAGACTTTAGATACCTCAATATCATGTATATAGCATCCATATGGACTTGTCGAGGTTGTTCCATGAATTGACTCATTCGACTTATTGCAAATGCGATATCTGGTCTGGTAATGGTAACATATAGGAGCTTTCCCACAATCTCTCTATATCTCCTCTAATCCACTTCATATGTATCATCATCATATAATTTCATGCTAGGATTCATATGAGTAGTAGAGGGTCGACACTCAATTATACCTATCTCAACAAGCATGTCTGTAACATATTTTCTTTGGGTCACCACAAGACCCTGTGCATTCCTAGCAAATTCCAACCCTAAGAAGTACCTTAGGATTACCAGATCCTTAGTAACAAACTGATGGCCTAGAAACTCTTTCGTCATCTTTATTCCTTGCACATCATCTCCTGTAACAAGAATATCATCGACGTAGACCATTATGACAATTGTACCTCTAGGTGTCCTCTGCATAAAGAGTGAATGGTCTGCATTAGACCTCTTAAATCCTTGGTTCTCAATCAGATCTAAGAGCTTCTGGAATCATGCCATTGGACTTTGCTTGAGGCCATATATAGCCTTATGAAGTCTACAGACTCGCCTACACTCCCCCTCAGCAGCAAACTCAGGAGGCTGCTGCATGTAGACTTCCTCCTGTAGATCTCCATACAGAAATGCATTTTTAACATCCAACTGAAATAAAGGCCAATCATATACCACTGCAGCAGAAAGTAGGATATGTAGTGTAGAGTGACGAGCCACTTGAGAAAAAGTGTCCAAGTAATCCACGATGTATGTCTGAGTGAAGCCACGTGCCACTAACCTTGCCTTGTAGTGAGCAAGGCTGTCATCTGCATGATGTTTAATAGTAAACACCCATTTGCAACTGACTATAGATGCTACAGGAGGAGCAGACTCCAAGCTCCAAGTACCACAAGATTGCAACACAAACATCTCTTCCTCTATGGCCAAGCGCCGACGACTGTCCTTCAATGCTTCTTGATAATTCCGTGGAATCTCCACGGCAGATAAGGCAACAGCAAATCTCTGAAAATCCCATGTTAAACAATGAAAGGACACCTGAGAAGCAAAGGGGTAAGACGCACAAGACCGCTTCTGCTTGCGAACCGCAATAGGGAGATCCAAGTTATAGGAAGCCTCCTCCATCTGATGGCTATCCTCCTGCATAGAGACACTGTCAGACCCATCATTAGAAATCATGTTATCAGAACATACCTAGGGCGCATCAGATGAAGGACCAGGGCCCAGGGCCATGAGCAGAGATAGGTTGACGAGTATAGAATTTTGGTAGGGGGGATAATACGTGACTGGGTAGAGGGCGGCGGTGGTGGTGGTGGTGAGGTGGCAGGCATAAGTAGAGAAGGAGACTAAGCTGTGGGAGGAGGTGGCACATAAATCTCATCATCGGAATTTGACGAAGCCAATCTATCGCATGTAGGTGAGAAAAACATCACGGACTCAAAGAATGTGACATCTGCACTGATTTAATATTTTCTGTGCAATGGATCGTAACACCGATATCCCTTCTGGATCTTGGAGTACCCAACAAATACATATTTGATAGCCCTATGAGAGAGTTTATCAAGACATGGAGCCATCTGATGTACAAACGCAACCGAACCGAAGACACGAGGAGTAAGGGAGAATAAATCCTTGTCAGGAAAAACAATGGAAAAAGGAGTCTTCTCACCCAAGACGGACGAGGGCATGCGATTCACCAGATAACACGCCGTAAGAACAGCATCACCCTAAAATGAATGTGGGGCACGACTCTGAATAAGAAGTGTTCGAGTGGTATCAAGTAAATGACGATGCTTTCTCTCTGCAACACAATTTTGCTGAGAAGTACAAGGACATGTTGTTAGATGAATAATGCCACAGGATGATAACAAATGGGATAGATTACGTGTCCAAAATTCCAAGGCGTTATCTGTTCTCACAAATTTCACAAACGAAGAGAAAACATTATGGACTTCATTGATAAAAATTTTGATCATATCCCCGGCCTCAGATTTATTTTTCAATAAGAAAAACGATGATAAACGAGAGAAACCATCTACAACAACAAGATAAAACATGTGCCCCTGATGATCAGGAACACGACAAGGACCCCAAATATCAACATGAAACAACTCAAACGGGGAGCTACTGCTCTGACTCTTACGACTAAGGAAAGACGAACGATGATGCTTCCCCAACTGACAAGCCTCGTACTGGAATGTAGATCCTAGAGATTTTTGCGGCAAAATATGCCTCATCTTCTGGAGAGGGAGATGACCAAAACATAAATGCCAAGTGAAAGGAGAAATTGGTCCTGCCGAGATAGAGGACGCGCCTGCATAGGGAGTTTGGACCTGTCTATAAAGACTGCCCTGCTCACAACCACAGCCAATTACCCTGCCCATAAGGATGTCCTGAAAAACAAGAGACGATGGGTCAAATATAGCTCGACAATACAAATCCTTCATAATCTGACTGATGGATAACAAATTCATAGAAAAATCAGGGGCATGTAACACGTTCTGCAGATGCATTGCAGGGGTAAGAGTAATCTCCCCATGTCCTACGATCGGGGAATGAGTCCCATCGGCATACAGTTCTTTCTGGAGAAATTTGTCTGTAGGTTGTAAGTTGTCCTTTATCTCCGCATAAATGATATGTCGCCCTAGATTCCATAATCCACTCTGTAATCTGAGATCCATAACATGATGTAAATGCAAAAGTGCTACCTGAGTTGTTTGTTGTAGCAGAAGTACTGGCGGATGCTGAAGTTGCAACACATCTGAATGGCCTCCAAGGCATCGTGATGAAGAAGGCATGATATCCCGCAGTCCGGCCACTAGGTCGTCAAACCTCGCATCTGGAGTAGGAGCAGCGAGTAACTCGACCTGCTCCGCTACACGAGCTTATGCTGGGAAACCATAGAGTAGCATGTTTCCTCAGTATGACCAAGGCGATGGCAAAACGTGCAGGGCTGACATATGCGTCCCCATCTACCACGAGGTCCACGTCCACGAGAGAAAGATCCTCCTCTGCCACGAGAGGCTGCCATAGCCGAAGAAGTCTGACTGGTGACAGTAGATGGAACTGTAATCATGCTGAGCCTGCGAAAAGCTTCCACCATGGGAGGAATAGTAGTATCTGCAAGGATCTGGGAGCGAGCAGCATCGTATTCAGGATCCAAGGCTGCTAGGAATAGACCAACCATAGTGTCATTCATATATGTCTTCTGCTGCTCTGGAGTGGTTGTGAGTGGTATGAAGTTGTGAAGCTTCTTAAACATCCCACGCAAGGATGTGTACAGCGAATGGAGAGGGCGTCCGTTGTTTGATAGTGAAAATGTCATGCTGAAGTTGGAATATCTTAGTTTCATTCCTCACCTGAGAGTATGTAGTTGCGAGAATGTCCCGCATAGCCTTAGCAGTAGGCTGATGTAACACATCATTGGTGATTTCTGTCGTCAATGTTCTTGAAAGCCAGACTTTGGCATATGCATCATCTACCTCCCAAGAGGCGTTCACCCCAGTCTTCTCCATCGGTTCCTCTTCGGTAAGAATATGCTTCTTACCACTCGACTTCATGAGACTCGTGAACTGCATTGTCCAGAGCTCATAGTTCGTCCCGTCCATCTTGACAATAGACGCTGGACCTCTGAATGCGTTTGTGGATGGGCATCGATCTCATTTCTGACATGATGTCGATAGAGGAAAACTAGGGTTAATAGAAGTCTAAAAAACAATCGTCTACACGAACATATGGGGGTATGGTTGCGTGTGCAGACTCAAAGCGCAACCAACCCCATCAACGAAGCGAAGAACGCGGGAGGGAGGTACAAGAGCAGTCCTTCCCCCCAGCACGAGGCGGCGCACGCAAGGACACGTTGAAGCACGCAGACGCACGCCGATGAGCAGCGCCGCATGCGGGGGAAGCATTGCACCGCACACAGGTGCACGCAACTGCACGCAGGCGCACAGGCTGGTGGCGCGGGCTCGAAGCCGGTGACGTACAAGGGTTGTGCGGGGCCGAGAGGGCTGGCGACGCAGAGGTTGGGAGGTGGGGGTAGGATTAGGGCACAAGAGCTCCGGTATAGGACCTCCACTCTGATACCATGTTGGGAAAATAGAGAACTTGTTTATTCAAGAAACCCTAGGCTCTCTTATATAGAGGAGAAACCTATGGGTAAATTACATGAAATAGATATAAAGAAATAAAATAGCCTACAAGGTACATAGAAGCATATAAACATGGCCTCAAATTTCAGCGAAATTCGGTCGAATTTCTGTCGAATATCGATATCCAGTCGAAATCGAAATTCGACGGAAATGACCGAAATGACCGAAATATGGGGGTGCTAGTACAAAAAATGACCGAAATGACCAAAATTTCGGTCGAAATTCCATCGAAACTCTGTTTCGGTTGATACCGAAATGGTGACCGAAACCGACATTTAAGGCCTTGCATATAAATATCTCTACAAATTCAAAAGAAACTCTATGAAGTGTTTGAACGAACATATTTGGTGTGTGGTCTACACAAATAACACGAAAAGTCCGAAGAAGACCTTTCTAAATGACAACTCTAACCACATGAAAATCAATTTCTACATTTTTAGTTTGCTCATGGAATAAGAGGTTGTTTTCTATGTGCATGATGGGCGTGTCATCGCATCTCAACTCCATCACTATGCCTAATGGAATATGAAGACCGGACAGCACTGCATGTATCCATTGCATAGTTGCGGTCATAGAAGGCTATATCGCGGTATATCGTCAATATATCGGTATCGAGAGGCAGAGGATATTTATATCAGGGTGCATATTTATTTACCAGGATATCGGCGATATATGCATCAGCGATGTATTGCCATATTGGTCCATATGGGTCAAAAATGACTGGATTCAGTACAAAAATCTCCAGGTATTGACCGATATCGTTGAAATTTCACTGATATCTATATATTGATGAATAATACCCTGGTAAGCTAGATTCTTATTTTGCTACTCCTAATATTAAAACACATCGTGTTTTATATATTTTGTTCCAGGTATGGTATGGTGCGACAGGGGAGTGCAAACAATGGTTCTTCACCTTTGGAGTGTCCAATAGATTTTAATTCATCTTCTTTCCCTTTTGGAAATATTATTATGAATTATGTCTCTTTAAAAAAATGTTATTATGCTCTTTATTTGTTTGGTTCCAAAAATAGCTCAAATATTTTGTTTATACATAATATGTGATGTAATATATGTCTTGGATGAACTCCATTTCCAGTATTTAAAAGCCAACAATCAACATTAACAATGATATGTGCAATGTGACAGATATGTGCGATATAAGTGTATATTTGTAAGTTATTTAATGTTATAAGAACTTGGATGGACTACATTTCCAATATCTATAAGTTAGCAATCAATGGTAACAACGGTAGATATGACCGATATATGAGATATAAGGGTCGTAGATGATCGATATGTGTGATCTAAGAGTATATTTCTAGTTATTAGTGTTCTAAGAACTTAGACGAACTCCATTTCCAATATATAGGTCAACAATTAATAGTACTAGCGATATGTTTAATACGACCGATATGTGTGATATAAGGGTCATAGATGATCGATATGTGTGATCTAAGAGTATATTTGTAAGTTATTTAGTGTTCTAAGAACTTGAACGGACTCCATTTCCAATATCTATAAGTCAGGAATCAACATTAACATTGATATGTTCGAAATGACCGGTATGTGCAATATATGGGGTATAAATGGTCGATATGTATGATATAAGTATGTATATGTAGGTTAGTTGTTGTTTTAATATCTTGGTTGATCTTAATTTCTGAAAAAATGGCAAAAAATGCCATTTTTGAGCTATTTCCGACATTTCCAAGGATATCGTCGATATATCGACGACGGGTGGACCAATATGATATCGATGCAGTTGCCCGAGCCATTGTCATGCGATCTCTCTATCCCCTTGAGCAAGATACTGCAGCTTGTTTCTTGCTCATCGGATAATCAGTTTGCCCACTAGGTAGGTGCAGAAACCGGTGGTGAGTTATTATCTGCAAGACACCCTAGATAATCCACAAGACAATATGTCATAATGTCCAGTGACGACCTTGCTGTAAAGAATAGCCCCCACCCAAGAGCATTGCCAATATACCTCAAGAAAATCATGGATGCATCCCATTAGGCATGTGTAGGCTTGCTCATGATATGAGTAAGCTCCCCAACCATTGAGGGATTTTTTTCAAATACCAAATATAATGATAGTAAGATATAGGAAATTCCCAACCAACCAACAATATAGCTCCTTATCAATTAGTTTATACTCCTCATACAGTTGAACGCCGGGATCCATAATAATCTGAGTTGGTCTGGAACCTAACATGCTCACCTCCTACAAGAGATCAATAGTATGCATCCTCTATATTAGAATAAATCCTTTGCGGTTGTGAGCCATCTATGTACAAAGGAAGTATCTCAAAAGTTGCATGTCCTTCATCAGAAAGTGGTCAGCCAGTATATGTTTCATTACTTTCATCCCCAGCTCGTCATCTCCTGTTAGGATTATGCCATTGACATAGACCACTATACGCATTTTGCATCCACCTATCTTAGTGAACAATGAGGGATTTGAGGATGATCTAACAAAGCCATTTCTCTCTAACACATGTGAGATCTATTGAAACTACACCCTATGGCTTTCTTTTTAACCATATATTGCCTTTTTATCAAGCAACCTTTGGATACACCCTAAAGCTCTATTTTTAACATTAAACTATTGCCTTTTTAGTGACCATATAAACAATCTACGCTCTAGGGCTCGGTTTTTAAAACTACACCCTAGGGCGGTATTTTTAACCCTAAAATATTGCCTTTTTAGTAACCATATAAACAATATAAGCCTTAGGTCCCTGTTTTTGAAACTACGTCCTTGGAAACTCTGGAAGACTTGCAGGCTTGCAGCTAGAAATCTTGGATGTGAATAAATGCAAATATATGTGGAGAAATATGCCTACTTGATCTCGTATTGACAGATTCTTGGCTTCGCATGAGATGCTCCAAAAATTATAACTTGCTAAGGTGTGGGGTTTACCTAGAACCCGTTTTGACCATACATCGTTGTTGTGGTGCTTAGGGGAGGATTCACGTGTGTCTATCTACTTCAAATTTGAGCAATCATGGCTCAGTGAACCTGGTTTTAAGGAGTTGGCTACCTGCCAAATGGTGTGGTTACCATTGTGAGGGCCATGTGTTAAAACGAGTAGAATCCAAATTGAGAAAGCTTGGAGAAGAATTGATGATGCTCCGAGTCAAAATTCGTAGGGACGGATTCCAAAAGAAAGAAGGAGGCTCAGGCTTAGGTTGACAGATTAGACAGGCTGAAAGACTCCCGGCCCCTTATGCAAGAGGAGGTACTTACCAGAGCAGCTCGGGAAGCCAAAGTGTGTGAACAGGATAAGAAGTCAGCTATGGATTGGAGACAGAGATCGTAGGCAATCTGGATTAAGAGGGTGACGTAAGTACAATCATGCCTTGGTCAGTGGCAGAAGAAGGAGAAACCTCATTAAGGAAATGAGAATTGGGAATGAGGTGGTTAGCAAGATAACAAACTTGGAAAAGCCCTGGTGGATTTCTTTTAACGTGCTAGTAGGAAAGTAGACAGCTTACCTTGATGGTCAGGAAAATGGGCACCGCCTCAAGCTAATAACCTAATTAGGGAATTCAATGAACAAGACGTGTGGCAGGAAATTTCTGATCTTAATGAGGATGTTGCCCCAAGCCCAGACGGATATCACATATTCTTCTACAAGGTATTTTGGAAAATTGTGAAATCGGACATTTTGGAACTTATCTCCGAGTCCTGGATTGGTTGTGGATTGCTTGTGATGGTTTCGAACGTATTAACGGAGCCTTGCTTATTCTAATTCCTAAAGGTACGATGGGACAAACTGGAAGACTACATGCCCATCGCTCGTTCACATGGGGTGTATTTGATTGTGGCAAAGATCCTTGTGAACCGGCTAAAAGGAGTCTTGCGATAAATTATCAGTCAACTTCAAACGGTCGTTTTCCCGGTAGATTCATGGGTGCTTCAATGGTTATGGCTATGGAAATATTGGCTGATTGGAAGAGGAACAAGACTTATGGTTTTCTCTGGAAAAGTGATTTTGCTAAAGCTTACGACAGCTTATATCAGAGTTTCTTGTGGAAGGCCATGGATAAAAGAGGGTTCCCCCATGTATGGATTACCTGGATGAAACGATGCATTACTGCATCCTTTTTTTCGGTGGTAGTCAATGGAAAGTCGCGAGAGGGATTTTTCCAACCCCAATGTGGGGTTCGGCAATGGTATCCCCTTACCCCTCTGTTGTTCGTGATTGTGGTTAACTCTTTGAATATTATCTCCAGATTGGAAATGCAGAATGGTTTTATCGAGGGTTATACCCGAGGCAACATCTCCATCCTACTTTTACAATACGTGGATGACACCATCCTTTTCATTGAGGGTGGGTTGCGGGAGGTAAAAGCGGTTGCTGCTCTCATGGATATTTTTGGCAACTTCTCTAGCCTAAGTCTGAATACAGTCAAATCAGTATCCATCCCCTTTGGTATGGGAGCTTCTGAGGCTCAACAATACTCCACCTTTCTTGATACTTCTCAACGTTCCTTGCTGGTGAAATGTCTGGGAATTCCCCTTATGCTCGGTAAGCCTAAAGTGAAGCAGTGGTTTCCGTTTATTGAAAAACTTGAAAACTAATTCGCAGGCTGGAAGGCGAAAATGCTATCTCGGGGGAGAGGCGCGTGCTTCTCAATCCAGGTTCGGTGATACCCTTGTTCTACTTGTCTATATTCAAGCTCCCCAAGAAAATTAGACACGGACTGGAGGGCATCATGAAAATTATTGCGATCGTCGTTCGGGCGTGAGAAAATTTGACTCAACCATGGCTGGTCCCAAGCCCGGGTAAATGGGGAGGGTTGTGTTAGGTAGCCGACAGCCAGCGTAAAATAGTTGGAGACAACTTCCTAAACATTATTTTTTAAAATGCTATTTAGGAAGTTGCCTCATGACAGTCGGATCAATTCAACATGGATTTAAGCAAACATACAGATTTCGTGGGACGTTCCCTACTTGCGACGCGTTGCATCGCCCGAATGCAATGAAAAATTGGCAAGGGCCGCTACATCGCAGCCTGGATGTAGTTCAAAATTTGCAAGGGTTCTCGCATGAGGAACGCATGCGGGTAATTAAGCTAGTTCCGCTGCATCACCATCCGGATGCAGTCCAAAATTTACAAGGGTTCTTGCATAATGGACGCATGTGAGTAAAGAAGTTAGTCCAAAAGAGATTGCAAAGGAAGTTGCGGACTGGTAGTTGGAATGGTGGCACTTTAACTGGAAAATTGACGGAGATAGTGGATACGATGGAAAGAAGGAAGATTCATATACTATGTCTTCAAGAGACTAAATGGGTCGGAAAAAAGCAAGGGAGATCGAGAAGACATGCTTTAAACTTTGGTACTCAGGTAAAATAAGGGTAGAAACGGTGTTGGAGTGGTTGTTTATAAGGATTTGAAGGATTGTGTGGTTGAGGTGCAAAGATTCGGGGATCGGATTATTTTGCTAAAATTGGTGCTGGAAGAAGAAATTCCGAATATCATCTCAGTTTATGCACCACAAAATGGTTTAGATGAAAGGACTAAACAAGCTTTTTGGGAGGAACTGGATAAGATTTTACAAGGAATTCCACAAAGAGAAATGATTTGCATAGGTGATCTTAATGGACATGTGGGAAAAGATGCTTCAGGGTATGCTAAGGTTCATGGAGGACATGGTTTTGGGGACAGAAATGAAGAGGAAAAGTCATTCTAGATTTTGTAACGGCATATGATCTTTTCATAGCAAACACTCTCTTCAAGAAGAGGGAGGAGTATTTAATTACTTATAAGAGTGTGCCAACTAGAACACAGATAGATTACTTTGCATTGAGGAGAAGAGATCGGTTGTGGTGTAAAGACTGCAAAGTAATCCCAGGAGAGAGTTTGACAACCCAACATCGCTTGTTAGTCTTGGATGTGCAAATGAAAGGGCTGGTAAAGAAAAGGAGGGTTCCTAAGATCACTAGAACTAGATGGTGGAATCTTCCACTGAAGCAATCGAGCTTCAAGGAGAAGGTTTTAGAAGACTTATCTTGGGATAGTAGCGGAAGTGCAAACGAGTTGTGGGAGGCAGTAGCATCTTGTATCCGAAAGGTAGCTAAAGAGATACTAAGCGAGTCGAAGGGAGGAGCTCCAGGTCAAACGGAGGCTTGGTGGTAGAGTGAAGGGTTGCAAGAGAAGCTAAAAATTAAAAGAGCGTGCTTTAAAGCTATGTCTAAGGATAGAACAACGGAAACTGTCACAAACTACAAAATAGCGAAGAAGCAAATAAGGCTATAAGCGAAGCTAAGTCAAAAACTTATCAAGTTTTTTATAAAAATATCGACTCTAAGGAGGGCCAAAGGATATATTCAAGTTGGCCAAAGCAAGAGAAAGAAAGACCAAAGATCTTTCTCAAGTGAGATGCATTAAGGACGAGGAAGGGCATGTGCTTGTTACTCAGAAGGACATAGAGACTAGATGGGAGCAGTACTTCCATAAACTTTTCATTGGGGAAGGAAATAGAGAGATCACTTTGGGTGATCTAGCTAGTAGTGAAAGTTACTTGAATCGTGCAAGCTATAGACAAATACAAAGAAAGGAAGTAGATGAGGCTTTGAAGGTTATGAGACTTGGGAAAGGTGTAGGACCGAATGGCATCCCTGTAAAAGTATGGAGAGTTTTAGGTGAGCGTGGTTTGACTTGGCTTACGAATCTATTCGATGTTATTTGGCAAAGTAAGAAAATGCCTGAAGATTGGAGGAGGAGTATCGTGGTGCCTCTTTATAAGAATAAAGGAGACATTCAAAATTGTTCAAACTACAGAGGTATCAAGCTGATGAGTCACACTATGAAAATTTGGGAATGTGTGATCGAAAAAAGTCTGAGGAAAGTTTCCAACGTAAAAGAAAATCAATTCGGATTCATGCCAGGTCGCTCAACTATTGAAGTCATCCATTTGCTGAGGAGAACAATGGAGATTTATAGAGCTAAAAGGAAGAACCTCCATATGATCTTTATTGATTTAGAGAATGCTTATGATTCTGTCCCATGAGAGATATTTTGGAGAGTTTTGGAGAATAGACAAGTACATGTCCTATACATTAACCTCATAAAGGACATGTATGATAGGGCTTTATCCTGTGTAAGGACCTCGTCTGAGAAGACTGACTATTTTGACATCAACAATGGTTTACATCAAGGTTCAAGTTTGAGTCCATTTCTTTTTACTTTGATTATGGACGAGTTGACAAGTCACATTCAGAATGAGTTAACTTGGTGTATATTATTTGTTGATGATATTGTGTTGATTGACGAGACTAAAGATGGAGTAAATGAGAAGCTTGAGGTCTGGAGACATGCATTAGAGAATAAAGGATTTCGTATAAGTAGGGCTAAAACATAATATATGGAGTGCACCTTTGATACAAGCAATGGTGAAGGAATTGAGGTGAAGATTGGTGACGATAACATTCGAAAGAGAGATTTGTTGGAGTATTCGTTGTATGTGCGCCTATTGTGTTGTAGGAGGGTAAATGGATCCCACCAGGATCCATTTACCCCATCCAGTGGTTTAGTCCCACATCGTCCAGTGGTGGGACTTGGAGGCCCTGTGGAGGCTATATAAGGAGCCACAGGCCTCCTGTAACAGATGAGAAAGTGAATAGAAAAAGACGCCCCTTTGAGGGCTTCTCCCGTGGTTTTATCCCGCTCCTCACGGAGTAGGGTTCCACGTAAAATCATGATGTTCCCATGTTGATGTTTCTTGTTTATGCTCTGTTTATCTATCGCTTCCGCATTCTTCATATTTTATAACATGGTATCAGAGCGGGTCGATTCTCGAGGCATTTTGTATTCTTTGTTCTTCTTTCAAGATTCGAGAAACAATTCTAGGGTTTCAACCCTAAGTTTTCCGAGAAGAACCTTTTTAAAGATTATTGTTCTATTCATGTTCAAGTTCATGTTTCGATTGAGAGAATCTCTTTTGGTGTGCGATCCACGCTTGCAACTTCATGGGGAGGAACCCTTCCTTTGTACCGCCATTCTGTTCATCATCAAGCGGCGAAGGCATCTCCTGCGACTTTGCTCAAATGCATCCAGGCGCACAGGGCACAGTCTCCTCTTCAACTCCAGTCCCCTTGCGCAGGCGACGCAAGAGCTCTACGCGGCGATCTCCCACCCAGTGCCACGCATCAGGCAGTGCATCTCCCAGGCGCCTTCTCTTCCTAGTCGATGGAGATCCGCAGCAAGCAGTCCCAGTCGATGGATTCTCAGTTGGGAACCCTACTGTCGGCGGCACGGGCCCTAGGGCTCCAGCGGCGAGGTCGATTCAGCCGCAGATCGAGCATGCAATGGCGCCCCTCCCTCGCGCTTCAGGCCCACATGGCGGCGGCGGCGCGCATCCTCCAACGAGCACCACCTCAGGCGATCTCTCAGCGGGCGGCGATGGCTCGCTACAGGGGGACGATCCCCATCGGCCCTTCTCTCCAAGTCCATACGCGCATCGCGCACGAGCACCCAAAGCTCTCTCCTTCCTCATGGTCGTGCGAGCAGCGTAGCTCCATCAGGCGTCGCCAGCAACAAGCTTCGCACGGCTCCCTGGCAGATCTCCAATCAGGGGTGGCGGCGTTTGAAGGGTTCCCACGATGGGAACCCTAGGTCTGAAGGCTCTGTTTATTATTAAAAAAAAAGCCAACAATGGGCTGGAAAATAGAGGGCGGCCCAGCCTTTAAAAAAAAGGGGGCTCTGTTTGGTTTGTGCGAGTATAAAAAAAAAGGTGGAGGTTGTATTGTAAAAAAAAAAGAAGAGGGGAAGAGAGAAAGAAAGCCACGTTGGGTTGTGCATGTTTTTGGGCCCAAGTGGGTCAAGTATTAAAAAAAAAAGAGGTGCGTACAAAAAAAAGTCGTACACTAAAAAAAGGCCGCGTACAAAGAAAAGTCGTACGTAATTTCAAAAAAAAACAAAATTGCAAAAGCCGACAAAAAAAAGTCAAACGGCTTATAAAAAAAATGAAGAATGTTTTGAAAAGCCGACAAAGTTGTGATCGGGTAAGTGTTTGTTTTTGCCCCATCATTGTTGTCTTCTCCCAACTTGGTCGACATCCATATTTTCCGACAAGTATGGGAGAAAGGGGGAGTATATATGTAGAGTCACATGTCTAGATCCAGATTTCAGATTCAGTCTCCAGACCAGCCGGATGATCAGACTCTACCGTTCAGTTTCAGACTCGACGATCAGTGTTCCGAGTCCAAGTTCGAGGCACTCCATGATGAGAGGCCCAGTTTCGAGATCTCTAGTGAGAGTCTCCAGTTTCAGACACGCACGAGTGTGCGGTCATTTTCAGATGAGCATATGTTGCCATCATCGTCAGAGGTCCCCATCATTCTTGTTGTTGTTCGGCCAGAGTCTTCATGTGAGCCATAAGGACTCCAGAGCAGAGGACCATTCCTTATGCCATACGTTGGCAAGGGTTTTCATGTGGTATCATAGGTACACCAGAGCAGTGCACCATTCTCTGAGCCAGATGGGAGAGACCCAGTTCTCCGACGAGGAGACTTCAGGCGCAAGTTCAGACTCGATGGTCAGATTCCGAGTCTTCAGTTGACTCACACTCCAGCCCGTTTGTCCTCCTCACATGCACGACATGAGAAGCAACGTCCTCGACTGCAGCAATGTGCGCGTTGGGTTGATATTGTCCGTAGTGTCCTGTAGCGTCGAGTTGAGTTTATTTCTGTTTGTCCAAGCTGAGCATTGCATGCTCCAGCTTGAGGGGGAGTGTTGGAGTATTCGTTGTATGTGCGCCTATTGTGTTGTAGGAGGGTAAATGGATCCCACCAGGATCCATTTACCCCATCCAGTGGTTTAGTCCCACATCGTCCAGTGGTGGGACTTGGAGGCCCTGTGGAGGCTATATAAGGAGCCACAGGCCTCCTGTAACAGATGAGAAAGTGAATAGAAAAAGACGCCCCTTTGAGGGCTTCTCCCGTGGTTTTATCCCGCTCCTCACGGAGTAGGGTTCCACGTAAAATCATGATGTTCCCATGTTGATGTTCCTTGTTTATGCTCTGTTTATCTATCGCTTCCGCATTCTTCATATTTTATAACAAGATTCTTTTAGATATCTGGGATCTATTTTGCAACAGGATGGGAAATTGATGGAGATGTTACTAATAGAATAAATGCAGGATGGCTAAAGTGGAGAGGAGCATTTGTTGTTCTCTGTGATAAGATAATTCATTTAAAAATTAAAGGAAAGTTTTACAAAGCAGTCGTGAGACCTGCTCTGCTCTATGGATCCGAATGTTGGCCCTCCTGTGAACCATAGACATGTACAGAGAATGGATGTAGCAGAAATGAAAATGCTAAGGCGGATGTGTGGATACACACGTAAATATCGTATTCAGAATAATGCAATCAGAAAGAAAGTTGGTGTAGCTCCGATCGAGGATAAGATGCGAGAAAACCCTTTAAGATGATTTGGTCATTTGTAAAGAAGATCAACGGATGCACCAGTTAGGAGATGCGAGTGTTGGGATGTTGAGCCGGCTAAGAGAGGACGAGGACGGCCCAAGAAGTGTTGGAAAGAGACTATACGAAGGGATCTTAGTTTTTTTGGATATAAGCTTGGGATTGATCCAAGATAGATTTGAATGGAGGCGAAGAATCCATGTAGCCGATCCTACTTAATTGTGGGAAAAAGGCTTTGTTGTTGTGGTTGTTATTTGTCGTTCGGGTATGATAAGCAGGGAGTTGCCTCTGTCTCCTGAGACGTGGTGGCTAGACCTTGTAAACGTGGTGGTTTGGGAGTTCTAAGGTTGTGTAAAATGAAGAAAGCCTTACTATCTAAGTGGGCAATGTGCATCTGGAGCCCGAGTGAGAACTTGGTTTGCACTCTCTTAAGATCTATTTACTAGGGCCACGACGGAACGGTGTCGAGGAAGAATCTATGAGGTCAGTCCTTTTTTTAAGAATTTATATACAACTAAATGCGATCTTGAGCCCCTTCTGGAACCGGTATTGGGGAACAACACCAAATTTCATTGCTAGATTGATGCGTGGTGAGGGGGCAACTCACTTTGTGTCAATTTTCCAAAGCTCTTTGGGTTGGATGCAGACAAGCATATCTCGGTGATTGAAGCATGGTCCTGGTCTAATAGCAATATGGGAGCTTGGGTACCTCAATTTTCGTCCCACTTATCGGAGTCTGGTGTGTTGTTGGAGATGCTCCGAGCAATAGGAGGTCCTATCTGTGGTAGAGATCACTGGAAAATAGGTGGTCGCTTTTCCGTCAAAGATATTTACCGCCATTTGATGGAGAGGTTGGACGCACGACTCGTATGTGGTTCAGGATTGCAATTTAATTTGGAAAACAAAAATATCGTTGAAGATTAAGATTTTCTCTTGGCTACGTTGACACGAGAGTCTCATGACAAAAAAACTCCGCGTACACGTGATACCAAATGTGGATAACACGTGTTCAATTTGCGGACGAGAGGAAGAGGATATCGATCACATTTTTCAAGTACCACGAAGTGAAAGAGGTATGGGATCTACAGAAGATCATTTGGCTTGATGCGTCTAATTTGGCGGCTTTTTGGAAATCCCTTAGGGTGTTTTTGGTTGGAGGGTTATCTAGTGGTGGATAACCCTTTAAAAAAGTGGGTTATCCAATGGGTAATCCTTTTTTATGTTTTGGTGTTTGTATGAAGGATTTGTTGTTGGGAGGGTTTGTTGTGATGTGATTGTATTAAAGTTTGGAAAATTGATTAAAAGTTGAGTATTTGTAATTTTTTGGAGATGATATGTTATACTATATGTTTTTGTTGGAATGGATAAAAGAGAAATGAGTTGTTTGATGTATTAAATAAGAGAGAGTGTTTTCGGACGAGCCCCACAAGGGAGGGAATAAAATATGGTTGTAACACCCCACCAAGGTGGAAATGGGGGTTTTATATGAAAACTAGGATGGAAACCCGTGGTTTTTCCTTCAAAACCCGGGGTTTTAGTGGATAACTCGCCAAAAGAATAGTCCCTTAGCGCGCATTTATATCGTACAAAGATGAATCGCATCAAAATTTTTAAGACATGTTGATCTATTTGGCTATCAAGGAATGTGATGACCATCAAGAATTTGAGATATTATGCAGAGAACATTGAAGCTTTATCGAGGAATCTATGTATCAATTGGACTGTAAATATGTAACTAAACTTTGAGCAATAAAAGGAGTCTATTTTGGGTGAGCACCACTTAAAGGTGCCTTACCACCTTACGTTCCAAAAAATTGCCCTAGGGCTTGGTGAAGATGATAGTCATCAAGGTCGAACCTAAGTAGTTTCTACATATAAACAATCTCATTAAGACCACCATAGAGGAACGCATTCTTTACATACGGCAGATATAAAGACCGTCGACTGTGCACTGCAACAAGAAGAAGAATTTTCGTATGGTAGAGGATCACTCTATTTTGATGTTTGGCATCAACTACTTCGAATGGACTTCTATTACTATTGCTTGGGATCATCCCATACTATTGTTTCGCATTATCTGATTGCATAAAGATCAGCACTCCAACCCATCTACTGCCTACCAGTCATCTTCACCGAGCATCTATTTCAGGCTCAAGTCTCCTCCCAATGTTATCTCCTCAAATGAAACTCCCCCCAGCAGTGACTACTTTGAGTGATTCTCCTCTCGACTCCTTCAAAGAAGTATCGAGTGGAAATTGTTGGTTTTCCTGGACATTGGTTGATGGGTGCGGGTGGATTGGACAGTACAACATGAACCGTTGCAAATAATAAAATGAAATAAGGGTTACGTAGCGCTTTTATTCACAAGATAAGCAATCAATTCACAAGTGCATAAGTATTTAACATGGAAACCCTCCTGGATAAAAATCACGACCTGAGTCTCCCAACTCGAGCTTTCAACATAACCTACACACATCTTCCACTAACCTGAGTTGATTACGCAGACAATCCAACGGTATTACAACATGAGTTGATTACGTGATCAGCTCAACCATATTATAGATAAGTAATAAATATAATAACCTCAATATCAAAGTAAAATATACAATGAATAATATGAGGCAAAACTAAAATGATCTTACAGAGCGAGAAGCGAGCTCGTAAGATTAATTGCAGAGCCTCTGAGTCGTAAGCGTGAAGAACAAAGTAGACAAATAGCTCTTCGATCTTACTCTCATAGTATAGAATGGAAAGCATAGAGAAGAAAACTTGTTGCTCTTGTTGAGTGCTGTAGAGGTGAGGTATGGGATCCTTTTTAGAGGACTAGAGTCCTCACAACCGTTGGATTTGCAAAAGTAGCCATTGTGAACAAATGGGGAATGAAATCGCCATCAAAAATCTTCCTAAAATAAAATATGATCAATAAAGATACAAAGGATGATCGATCAAGATCAATTCATAGATCATGTGGATATAGATGATCGATCAGAGTAAAAGTTGATCGATCAGTGATCACAAATGATTGATCAGAATATAGTCGTCATAATTCATATAATGATCAACCAGGAAACAAGGTTGATCGATCAGGTGTGGTCCATCAATGTTAGAGTGGTTGATCGATCAGCTTGACTTTTTGACCTGAAAGTCAAAGTCAAAATACTGAAATACAATACGCATGATACTTGAGGTCTTTTACATTCTAAGACAATTACAAAATGAAGGGCTCAATAAAAGAAAAGACTATGTCTTCTTCATGAGCTTGAGATCCTTCTTGAGCTTGAACTGAAGTTCCTTAACTTTGAACTCTACTGAGCTTCTTAGCTTCTTCTTCGATTAAGTATGAGCTCCTCGATCTTGAGTGTGTTCTTAGTCCAATAGCTTTCAGTTGGGATTAGGGACAAACTTAGGATCGAGAACAGGATGTCATCGGGAGCTCTATCTTTGAACTACAACACCTTCTCCACTTACGAGCATACATTCTAGCCCCTGCAAATCAAGGAAACCAAAGGCCAAGGCACGGTGGATAATGGCGATCGAAATGTCACACTATCGCAATGAAAAACAGCCACACAAGAGCATTACAATCCGCATATAACAAGAGGTCGTAAACAATTTAATTACTTTTTAACTATGACATTCGGATCCGAATAAATCAAACTTGACCCGATTAAGAGTTTGCAAGATCATTTAATATTCAATTAATATTGAATAAACCCAGATCGATCTGTAAATCGTAGATCGAAGTTCGTTCGATTGCAATCGACTAAAAGTTGATCGCATAGTAATGTGCGCCATTGAAAAAGACGCAACGTGGAACTCGAACCAAAAAACAAACCAAGACCACCAAAAAATCCGATTCGACAAAATAAGACCAACAAAATCGATCGTTCGTCAATCGGAGATCGTTTGATAATTTAAAATTGCGAAATTTAGTTGCAACCAAGACCGTATCTCGGAAATTTTGAGAATTCATCTTCGATCCGAAGTATATGAATATTATACTCATTTTGATCGTCATTCAGAGACGGTCAAAATGAGTGATTGTATATCAGAATCTGAGACTCAAGGTGCGAATGCGGGCGACTTTGGTATTCCAAATGAGAAGAGAGAAGAATTAAACAAAAAAGAAATGAATAAATAATTTTTTTTATAGAACAGCAGCAATTGTTGTCCTGGGTCCCTTCACTTGGCCAAAACCCCACCACTTGTCAAAAACCAAATACTCTCTCTTCCCTTATTAATACCAACCGAATATCTCCTTTCTATTTTCCCCAAAAAGAAGCCAAATCTCTCTCAATTTCCCAGCCGATGGAAGCCCCAACCACTCCTTCCATCTGTGATCAGCAGCTGGAACCCATTAGAGTTGTTGTTGCTCCAAATGGTGGTTGGAATGCTGCAGTAGTTGTTGTCAAGCAGCTGGAATTGACATTGTTGGAGTTGCTGCTGTCCCCAGCCAGAGCTGCCGCATGCAGCTCACGAGTCACGAAGGGCAGCCTCAAGCAGCCATATGTTGCTTATATGTTGCTCCATTAGGGCTGCTTCCAGTAGCCAAAGGAGTTGCTATTCCTCTTATACTGAAGCTGATGCTACCACTCCCCATTGAGAGTTGCATGCATGCAAGATTTTTTCTCCAATTTTGAAGATCTAAATGTATAATCTTTTCCCCCTCTTGTTGTCTTCCATATATGATTCATCCGATTAATTTGCCTCTTAAATTAGAAGGGAATATGAAATTTTACATGGAGATCATCAAAATTCTACATCCATTATATATGCTCCTGATTCTTAAGTTTTTGATGATAAAAAATTAGGTGTTGAGCATGCAAATCAAGTATAAATTCAGACCTATATTGCTACAGTTTTCATGCTTGAAAGATAAAAATTTGGAGAAAATGACATACATATTATTGCTAAAAATAATCCATTGTTATGCATTATTTTCATGATTGGAAAATGAAAGAAATTTGGGTTATGTGTATGCATTTTTGTGCTAAGATCAGTCCATTGTATACTTTGAATTCAGGATTAAAATTTAAAGGATTTGGAGGTGATACGCAAACATTTAGCACTAAAAATCATACCACTATTTAGGTTATGTTCATGTCTTAAAATTGAGAGAATTAGGAGGATAAAATGGCAAGATTTGAGTCTAAAAATCAGATCATAAATAGCTACAGTTTTCATGCTCAAACTGTGAAGAATTGAGAAAGAATTGCATGCATTAAGATCTAATTTCAGACCATGATATACTACAGTTTTTCATGCTTGAATAACAATATTTTGGGAATGAATTAGCATGATATTGAGTCTCAATTCAGACCACTAAATAAGCCCTTGATCTCAAGTAGAAAGACAAATATTTTGGAATGTCTAACATGCAATTAGATCTAAATTTCAGACGTATAATTATTCTAGTTTTCATGTGTGAAATATGTGGAGTTGATGATGATTTGCATTTACTTTAACCCAATTTCAGACCACAGTTATCATCTGATTTCATGTTTAAAAAAAGAAGATAAGGACATGAGAGTGATTTGCATGTGATTGAAGCTTAATTTCAGAACATTGATAGTTATAGATTTTATACAAGATATATGATGATTTAGGGATGAATTAACATGTAATTTGAAGTTTAAACTTTAAACCAATAAGCAGTAAATTTTCATGTCAAAACTACGATCCAATTTAGGGGTTTTGTATGAAGAATTTATTCTCTAAAAGTTACTAAATTATGAATCTTAGATCTAAATTTAGGATTAGATTATGGCCAAATCTTGGATTTTGAAAGATCAAAAAATAAGGATGAATTTCATGTAATAAGATCTGAAAATCAGACTACTATCTATGGCCTGACTTCATGATAAAATGTGAGGATTTGATGGAAATTTTCATACTTGAATTTAGAGTTTTAGGAGTGATCAACATACAAATTAGATCCAACTTAAGATCACTAGCTACTAAGTTCATGATTAAAGACTTAAAAGATTTGGGAGTTTTGTAACATTGAATTTAAATTTACATTTAATATGTATATCTAAATCTCATGATTTAAAGATAAAAAGATTTGAGTGAAATTTACATAGAATTTAACTTAAAATCAAATCTAATGAGTAGCTCTAACTATAATGACTTAAAGATGAGAAGAATTGAGAAATCTTGCATCAATTTGAACTTGGTTCCAGATCCAAGGAATCTTCTAATCTCATGACCTTATTGAAGAGATTGAAACACAATATTAAAATATTAATACTTTTCTCTTATGAAATCAACAAACGATGTCTTAAGATCCTTATGAATAAGTAATCCTCAATCAATTGATCCTTAAGTATAATCTATTGATTATACATATCCCTAAAGAAAGGATGAAGTAGACAAATAAGTGAAATCGATGGTGAATTAGTGATATCAATAAGATCAGTGACCAAAAGACCTAGATCTGTATAGCCAACCGCAAAAAGGATTGAAAAAAGATGAGGAATCAAGTCAGCAATGGTAATTCAATGATGTGTGATAATTAAGAGTGCCAGTCATGGTGACCCTTACACCTGACAGTGCGAGGGTGCGGTGACCCTCAGTTGGACAAAGATAGGAAGCCCAGTTAGGGCAACGGTCGCTAAGTGTGCGGGTCTCGGATCCCAGTCTTTTCTCGATTATTTGCGAACGCTCGTAGTTTTACGCCTCTTTGGGATCCACAGATTTTCTTTCTGACCAGTTCCGCTGACCCTGTGTTCTTTAGGGCGCATGGGCTGGAGGACCCTCGATTTTGCCTTTTCGAGCTCGTTTGCTCGTACCGGTCGGGTCGGTTTTTCTGGAGTGACTTGGTCCGGAAAGTCCCTCCCCCGTCTCAGGGACGTAGTTTTGGAGTAGGCCTAGCCCTCCCTTGGATCGCACTTCCACTAGGTGGGTGAAATGGAAGGGTCTCTTCGGAGGCTTCTTCACCGCTTGAATTTTGGTTATTGTTCTTGTGAGCTTGGTTACAGTTGAGTTGGTTATAGTTGAGCTTGTTTACAGTTGAGTTGGTTACAGTTGATCTTGATTACAATTGAGTTGGTTACAGTTGAGCTTGATTACCATTGAATTAGTTCAGTTGAGCTTGATTTCAGTTAAGCTAGTTATTGTTCCGTCAGTAGGTCTTGACTCCTGACAAAGAGAAAAGATCATATTATGAAAATCATCCTTATCTGACTAAGAGGTACTACCACAATTGTAAAAGAAGCTAGTGGACATATTGGAAACTTAGTTATGACGCATTTTACCCCACTGTATACCTACGGAGGCACCCAAACCCTGATGTTTTCTTACTGCCTTAAAGTCATAGTGCGAGGTCTCACCCAGACCAAGACCACAGGCTATCCACCGAGCTTGAGAAATGTAAGAAGAAAATAATCAGAACACGAATACAACATCTACACTTAATAAGATCCATCCACATGACTCATAAACATCAGAAAGGTGTCTAGAGCACCTCGATCATAAGCATTTAATAACTCAAAGAATTTATGAATCATGGAGACTGGAAATAGGATGGGGAAGAATGGAGGTCTTATACGGATTTATACTGGAGACTACAGTTGTTAGATGGAGCTAGTAGATGTGTTAGGAACTTAGTTAGGATGTATTACACTCCATTGCATGCCTACGGAGGCTCCCCAATTCTAAGGCATTCTTCACGCCTTAGAGTTGAGGTCATACTCAGACCAAGATCACAGACTAACCACTAAGCCTAAGAGATTAGATAAAGACAAAGATCAGATCAGAGACTCATCATCCATATTACCAAGATCCATCAAACATGAATTATAATTACTAAAAAGGTGATAGCTTAAATATGGATCATATAATCAATTTTTGGACATGCTAATTGTGGGTAATTCAGGTAGGATGAGTAAGTCAGGAGATTCACATACAGAACAAACTTGAAAATCAATTTCTATGCAAGTAGTTTGTTAAATCAAATTGTCAAACCCTATCTACTTGCTTTCTTTTGGAGCCACTGAATTACCTGTTATTTTAAATTAATTGGATTGTACTCAACTTTTGTTGATGTTCTTTTCTCCCTAATGCATGGATTGCAGAATAGGTACATGCATCGCAATAGTCCGATAATTGAACCTGAGCTTCCGCAGTTACTCTTGACAAGTACACATGTTATAGTTTTGTTCAGGATATTATAAATGTTTTTCTTTCTCTTATGCTATAATTTGAGATACATGTACATAATACAATTCTTTTGCTATATGTAAATTTATACGAAAATTAATGCAATCTAAATTGGTGGCACATTGTTGGTTATGTGGCCTGTTAGTTAATTGTGAATGTCATTCGAAGCGCGGAAAATTTTCCCTCATTTTTGGTATCGTAATGCGATCTCTAGCGAACATGATACTACAAGTGATGTGTAAACGGGTATCTCAGATCCGTGGGCATCACATTAACACCATGGAAAAAGTGAAGGTAATCGCCACAACCCCCACCATATTTTTCTCGCAGCAATCATGTCAGTAGTAAAAACCTACATTACCCTAATCAATCCATCCAGAAGTTCCTCCTGAAAGATGATCCACCCTAGTAGAGCCAAAAAAATGAAATTCAAAATCATATCCCCATTTCAACTAGACCTTAAGGTTCGAACTGAATCACCACCTTACTACATAGAAGAAATCAAAGGCATTAAAACCCTTTCCTCTGAATTGAAAGCTACTGAAATCTCTCTATTTCCAATCTTGACCATTCATGCTTCCTTGAATAACAACGACGACCACTCACATTCCTTGTGTGCCTCGTCGCCACCGGTGGATGAGTCCCCCTCTCTGATGAGCCATGGTGCAGGAAATTCTCGACGCCTAACCTGCATGCCAAAGGACTACACCTCTAACACCACGATAGGAAATGAAAACTCACCAATCTAGAAGGGACCAAGCATGATGGTTGGCAATTCTCTTTGCCTAACCTCCATGCTAAAAGACTACATCTCCAACACCACGATGAGAAATGAAAGCTCGCCAACCTAGAAGGGATCGAGATAGGAAACAGAAAAACAACTTTGAGCTCGCTTCGACCTCGACAACAATACCACGTGGTGATCGAAAATCAAGACCGTTGGAAATTACTAAAAGAAGCATCCCTACCAATTCGAGCAATGATTGGAAAGAACCTTTGTCTTGATATGTAAAAGTAACCCCCTCCAGACAAACACACCAGGAAGACATTTTCGATCCATCATTGTCGTGAATGAAAGCTCTACACCACGAGGCCATGTGTTGCACTCAAGGTTGCAAAACTCAATAGCCAGTATTCAATTGGTCAAGTCACTGAATAATCAACAATCGAAAAACTCCGGATTTAGTCATACTTATGTATTTGAGTTATTTTAAATCTATAAAAATCATTTTTATACATGTATTCCTATATTATTACATAAATTTGGACATTTTCAATACTATCATAGTGAAATTAAAGTAACCATTGAGTTCCAATCAAATATTATGCATCTTAAATTTAGTTTACTTTTAAAAAAAGGAAAATAAAGGACTATCAAAAAAAGTCAACTGGCAAGTTGGCCAACGAAACCAATTAATCAGGTCAACCAGTGAAAAAAGTAATAGTTGCTCAATCGAACCAACTAGATCTATTCGGGCCAAGTACTCCCCCCCCTAGTCGGTCGACTTTTGCAAGCTAGGTTGCACTCCAACCTTGCCAACACCTATAAAAGGTCCTCGACATCTCCTAATCATGCAATATCCGTGATCTCCTAAAGTTTAACCATATTTCCCGGTAAACCCTTTCATGTCAATGCGCTTGTCAACTATTGCACCAAGTTTACCATCTCCTCATAAGACATCCTACCTTCAGGTTCACCCACCATGCAACCAAATTCAACGAACTCCCTATACCCACACAACAGGCATGGCTCTAGTCGCCATCTTTCTCTGCCAAAAGGCTTCTACAATACACCTCCATCGTTGATGTCTAACCTTTCCACAATAAAAGCACACAACCACGTCCATAAATTCATGCCAAAAGTGACCAAGGCAACCACACAATAAGCAACAAAGATCCTATCAAGACTTCTCATTCCTCGAGGAGGCAAAACGTCCTTCCCTGTGAGGACTCACCGAAGGGTTGCTGATACTCCACGTCATAATTTTCCAAATCCCTCCCTCATCTTGGTGGCTCTCACCACTTGTTTCACCTCCCGACCTTCCATTTCCTTCGGATGTCAACTTTTCAACCTTTCTCTCGAATGTACATCTCCCTCTTCTCACTGCCATGTTCAGTCTCTTTCATCTCTCCACGTTCCAAAGAGATTGAGGTGAAAGATCTTTTGCATGGGGGAGAAGAAAAAATACAAGTGTCAAACAAAGATTGAGCCAAACTTGAAGCCCAAACTCGAACTAAGCTTGGTTTTCATTTTCATTGAAATGGAAGTAAAACTATGTGGTGGCTATTAGGTTGAATGTCTTTTGTTTGATTGGTAAATAACAAGGACTGCCTTTGATATGTCATCGCTAATTCAATCAAGAAAAGAAAAGAATGTATCAAGGGGAGGGCCTTATTGTAAGGCCATTTCTGGATCACAAAATCATTAAAGCAGTTTGCAAATGAAATGTCTGTTTCGATCAAGACTAGTGCATAAATTTCAGAACCATATGGGCTTATATGCTGCTCTGACAAAAAAAAATTGCATCAATCCAGCACCCCTTCTGAACCATGCCACCTTTAGAAGCTGACTTCAAGTTCAACTAACAGTTTTTCCCAAGAGAAGGAGCTTCTGTAGTGGCGGTGGTGGTGGTGTTCCTCAATTAGATCTACTTTTCTAGAAAATTACTTCTATGACACTACTCATATGACTGACACATGGATGATTAACCGGCGTAATTCAAAAACGGAAAACCCCATCATAAGAAAAGTTTAAAGAATGTATTCAATAACCAAGCTCACAAATGAGAACCTGTCTTTCACTAAAAACAGCAACCTGTGTCGCCTCTCCTCTGGGATATCTCCAATTTTCTTCCTGTAGATTAACTGAATTAGTTGCTGATCAACTAACAAATCACATCATTTTTCAATAGAAACGCATCACACATAAATGCAACATTTGTAAATAAACATTTACAGGAAAAAATTATCACATAAATTCCAGCAAGAAAATGAAAAGAAAACTGCTTTTACTTTGAAAAGAACTAAATTGCCTTTGAAATCAAGTTGAAAGATATGCAAGACCAAGATATACATATTAACGAGGGAGCAAAAGCTTCAATCGTGATGGTCATGTCCCAGAGGCCCATAAGTATCTTTTCTAGAGTTGGATTGCAAGGCAAAATAACCAAGGATGATATGCATGGACCCTTACTTGTACAGGGGTATGTTGATTTCATGTTGAAATAAAAAGATCCCTCTAAACGTGTCCTTCACTTCTGGGAGGATAAAAGGCCCGAAAAAGACATCCAAAAAATGAGGCTTAAAAGAGACACTGGGGTAACAATACACGGGCCAGTAAACCATTACATAAGATATCCAGCACAGTTCCAATAAGGAATTCCTCTTACAGATATCTGAAACCCGTGAGAGGTATGACCTACCAAAACTATTGTGGAGGCAAGCCTACAGAGATCTGTGGACCTCTGCAGAGGGTATCCAGCATAGTTCATCTTAAGGAACGACCCACCAGAGGTCTTCAGACCCCTGACAAGTTGTATACTACAACTAAGAAAAGAGTAGCCTTGCAGAGGTTCAGGAACCCCTGCAGAAGTGATCCAACATCCATTACCCCCAGGTCTCCACAAAGGGAAGCTAGACACAAGAAAAGCCTCGCAAAGCGGTTCGGGTGCGTTTATCCAGGGGCGGGCGGCTGGTTCTTCTCAAAGCGGTGCTATCCTCTATTCCAATTTACTTCTTCTCGGTTCGTGGTATGCCTAAGGGGATTCGGGTGCGTTTGGAGAAGTGTATGCGGGGCATGGCCTCAAATTTCAGCGAAATTCGGTCGAATTTCTGTCGAATATCGATATCCAGTCGAAATCGAAATTCGACCGAAATGTCCGAAATGACCGAAATATGGGGGTCCTAGTACAAAAAATGATCGAAATGACCGAAATTTCGGTCTAAATTCCACCGAAATTCCATCGAAATTCTGTTTTGGTCGATACCGAAATGGTAACCGAAACCGACATTTAAGGCCTTGATGCGGGGTTTCTTGTGGGGAAGGAAGGGAGAGGGGAGAAGGGGGTGCATTTGGTGGGGTGGGGTGATGTTACGAGGCCCAAGCGGGTGGGGGGCTTGGGAGTGAGGCGGATGGATGCGGTTAATGATGCCCTTTTGCTTAAGTGGGCTTCACGGGTTTGGGGAAATGAGGAGAACTTCATGTTGAATATTCTGCGGGAGACGTTGGGAGTGGAGATGATGGCCGTTACTCGGGGGAGCTCCTTCGATCACCTCTCTACTTTTTGGCGTGGGGTGTTGAATGTTTTTAATCGTAATCGCTCCCTTTTTAAACCGATGTTGGGCAAGGGGAACTCATTTCGTTTTTGGACCGATAATTGGTCTGGAAGGGGTGCTTTCAAGGATGTGTTCCCTCGTTTGTATGCTTTGGTGGAAGACAAAGAGGCTTTGGTGGCCTTGTGCTGGGATGATGGCTGCTAGTGCCCTAGGATTATTGCGAATCTATCGGATCAGCGATTGGACGATTTCCTTTCGTTGATGGGTCTGCTTGCGGATGTTATCAAGCCCACTGACGGCCGGGACCACTTGGCGTGGAAGGATGGTTCTTTCTCTACGAGGAAGGCGTACTTTGCTCTCCTTCCTAGCATTCATGGGGACGACGCTGTTCTTGTGCGCGACTGCAGATTCTTTTGGGGGCTCAAGCTTCCAGAGCGCATTGGCATATTCCTATGGCTTCTTCGCAGGGGGAGACTCTTAACTCGTGATCGATGTGCAAATATGTTCCCCAATGTTGGGCCAAACTGCGGGCTGTGTGGCACGGAGCGGGAAACCATCAATCACCTTTTCTTCGAGTGCGGGCGTGTTCGTGATCTTTGGGCTGACCTTGGCTGGATCAATACCGTGACCTCTGCTTCTTTCTGGGAGAGCTTGGTGACCTCCAGGGGCAGGGCTAGGAGGGAACTGCTGGATCCGATTGCGCGCTTGTGGAGCATTTGGCTGGGGAGGAATGAGGCCCTCTTTGCGGGCCAGCGTTTCTACAGGGAAAATATCTCTATCCTTGCTACGCGTCTTGTGGTTGATTGGTCTTCTGGGTAGACCAGGAATAGGTTCTTGCGGGGGGTGTTTGATTTAAGATGCCCCCTCGGGTCTTATTGTTGGTTTGAGCTTTTCTTTTCTTTTGTAAAAACTCTTTTCGTTTTCTTTTTAATATATTGGGGTGAACACCGTCGAGTGTATCCCCCTTTTTTGAGCGTCAAAAAAAAGCCTCGTAAAGATCCTCAGATTTTGCAAAGGCATACCAATACTATTCCTCCTACATGACGGCTCCTAAGACTTTTCGCAAAGGTCTCAACTGTCCGAACAGGAAATCTGGTAAATCAAAGGTAAATGGGGATTGAATCAATGGCTAGTGAAGTCAAAATTTATATAAAATATGCAGAAATTCAGTGACATAATGACATTTGATGCTATGGTGTCCTCACTCTTAGGGGGAAACCCTCTGGAGGTTCACATGCTATTGGGAAGGTAAGCTATGCCCAGTGGGGTTAAAGTTGACCTTAAGGAAGTTCTCTCTCAAGTTTCAATTAGGTCTCCATCTGGCATTCAAAAGAACAATCTGCATTAACCACTCACCTACATCTTGACCTAGGAATAATCGAGAGGCATATGGTGAGAGATGATGCAGCTTGCATATGGAAACTGGACTCATTATGTTGCAGCCACATCCGAACCCTTCGATGATGAGAAGACTGTTGGGAAAAGTGAAATAATCTGTTATTCAAGGGAACCCTAAGCTCTCTTATATAGGGAGAGACCTCAAGGGTAAAATACATAATAGTCCAGAGAACAATAAGAAAATACGAACATGTACATAACATGTAATAATATCGGTCTCTACACTCCCCCTCAAGGTGGAGCATAGATGTCTATCATGCTATTGCTCAGCTTGGAAGAACATCTCTGGAAGGGTCCTCTGAGCAATGGCTTGGTGAGTACGTCAGCAGTCTGATCCCCTGAGCTCACGTGAGCTGTAGCTATCAATCCTCTCTGGATCAAGTCTCTAGTGTAGTGGCAGTCAACTTCAATATGCTTTGTTCTTTCATGAAATGCTGGATTGTTGGCAATAAACAATGATGCCTGATTGTCACACTGAAGCTGCATGGGTAAAGGTACGGCTACATGTAACTCCTCTAGCACAGATCGAACCCACATCATCTCCGTGCTTACTTGCGCCATGGCCCTATATTCAGATTCAGCACTGGACCTTGCTACAACAGTTTGTTTCTTGCTTTTCCAAGAAACCAGAGAGCTCCCAACAAAAATGGCAAATCCTGATGTCGACTTTCGATCCTTAGGACATCCTGCATAATCGGCATCTGCACATGCTGAAATAGATAAGTCTGTGCCCTTTCGAAATAGCAACCCTGAACCTAGAGAAGACTTCAGATACCTTAGTATCATGTATATGGCATCCATATGAACTTGACTCGACTGCTCCATAAATTGACTCACCCGGCTTACTGCAAAGGCAATATCGGGTCGAGTTATGGTAATATAAAGGAGCTTACCCACCATTTCTCTATATCTCCTCTTGTCCACTTCAGCAGTGTCATCATCATACAGCTTCATGCTTGGATCCATGGGAATACTCGATGGTCTGCATCCAACCATGCATGTTTCAGTCAAAAAAACTGTAATGTACTTCCTTTGGGTCATCACCAGACCCTGTGCATTCCTAGCAAATTCCAACCCCAGAAAGTATCTTAGGGTTCCAAGATCCTTCGTGACGAACTGACGGCCTAGAAATACCTTTGCCCTCTCTATGCCCTGAACATCATATCCTGTAACCAGAATATCATCAACATATACCATGATGACAACCGTACCTGCAGAAGACTTCTGAATAAACAACGAGTGGTCTGCATTCGACCTCTTGAACCCCTGTCGTTCAATCAGATGGGAAAGCTTCTGAAACCACGCTCTTGGGCTCTGTTTGAGGCCATAAATTGCCTTGTGAAGTCTACACACCATATGCTTCTCCCCCTCAGCAGTGAACTCCGGTGGCTGCTGCATGTAGACTTCCTCCTGCAGATCTCCATACAAGAAGCCATTCTTGACATCCAGTTGAGATATAGTCCAATCACGTACCACAGCAACTGATAAGAGAATGCGAAGAGTAGAATGACGAGCCACCGGAGAAAATGTATTCATATAGTCCACGCCATAGGTTTGTGTGAAATCTCGCGCGACCAGCCGTGCCTTGTACCGATCTAGACCGCCATCAGTATGGTATTTAACTGTGAATACCCATTTACAGCAAACAATGGATGCATCAGGAGGAGCAATAACCAAGGTCCATGTGCCACGAGACTGTAAGGCACGCATCTCGGCTTCCATAGCCATTCGCCAGCAATGAATCTTCATAGCTTCCTGATAGGTCCGTGGTATGTCCAAGGAAGATAAAGCTGTAGCAAATCTCTAAAAGTCGCCTGTGAGGCGATGAAAAGACACCTGAGAAGCAAAGGGATAAGATGCATACGTCCGCTTTTGCTTCTGGATAGCAATAGGAATATCAAGGTCATCGTCCACTGTACTGGATGGTGTAGTCTCCTCCTCCAATGAAGAATCCTGCACATGTACCATATCTGACCCATCAGTAATAATGCCATCTGAACATACCTGAGGCATGATGGATGTCTGACGTGTAGCCTGAGCAGGACCTGACCAACGCGTATAGAATTTGGTAAAGGTGGAATAGGAGGTTGTGGAGGTGGTGGTGGTGGTGGTGGTGAAGATGACGTAGTAACTGGAGCAGGAGTGGACTCAGCTGAACTCCAACTAGGAGGCGGAGGGACATAGACATCATCGTTAGCAGTGGATGGTACCAGCCTGTCACCTGCAGGGGAAAATACATAACAAACTCAAAGAACGTGACATCAACACTGACAAAGTATTTCTTGTTTATGGGGTCATAACAACGATAGCCCTTCTGAGTCCGAGAGTAACCGACAAAGACACACTTGACAGCTCTAGGAGAGAGTTTGTCAAGTCCAGGAGTCAGGAGATGAACAAATGCAACAGTACCAAAGACACGATGAGTAAGTGAGAATAATTCCTTATCAGGAAAAATGATAGAAAGAGGAATTTTCTCACCAAGGACAGAAGACGGCATACGATTGATCAGATGGCAAGCTGTAAGAACAGCATCCCCCCAGAAAGAGAAAGGAGCACAACTCTAAATAAGGAGAGTTCGAGTAATGTCAAGAAGGTGACGGTGCTTTCTTTCTGTCACGCCATTCTGCTGAGATGTGTAAGCACAAGTAGTTTGGTGAACAATGCCTTCGACGAAAGAAACTGAGAGAGAGACCGTGTGCAGAATTCTAGAGCATTATCTATATGAACAAATTTGACAGTAGAGGAAAGCACATTCTGCACTTCATTAATCAAATTTTTAATCACATCTCCTGCTTCAGATTTATTCTTTAAAAGAAAGACCCAAGATACATGAGAAAAATCATCCACTACCACTAGATAGAATCTGTGTCCCTGATGATCGGGTACACGACTTGGACCCCAGATATCAATGTGAAACAACTCGAACGGGGAGCTACTGCTCCGACTCTGACGACTTGGAAAGGTAGATCGATGATGCTCAAGGTTGCAGAAAGCGGTAGTCGGTACTCGGTCAGCGGGGTCACCTAATAAAGATTAGTCGGCAGTCGGACCACTAGCCGGATTTAGTCGGTCATTAATCGGTTTTGAATTTTTTAATTATTTTAAATATATAAATCATTTTTTATACATATATTCTTATATATACATATATTTGTACATTTTATATACCATCTTAATGAAACAAAAGAAGTAATTGACTTTAAATATAAAATTAAGCATGATAGAATATGTTTGCTTTTAAAAAAAAGTGAAAAACTAAAAAATAAAAAAGGTTGTTGTAAAAGTCGGCCGATTAGTCGGCCGACTAGTCGGGTGGACCGAGTAAAGGCCGACTAGGCCTAGTCGAGTCGGCTACCCCCCCGACTCGACTAGTCGGGCCGACTAGTCAGTCTAGTCGGCCGACTTTTGCAAGCTTGATGATGCTTTCCCAACTGACACGCTTCACAGTGAAAGGAAGAACTGGGAGAGATCTGAGGCAGAAGATGTCGCATTTTATGGAGCGGGAGATGACCAAAGCGAAGATGCTAGATGTATGGAGATACTGGTCCGGCGGAATGAGAAGAGATACCAGCGTAAGAATTCCAGACCAGCCGATACAGACCATTCTGCTCAGAGCCACGGCCAATCACCATGTCCGTTAGTATGTCCTGAAAAATAAGAGAAGAGGGGTCAAATATAGCACGACAGTGCAAATCCTTCGTAATCTGACTAATAGACAACAAATTCATGGAGAACTCAGGAGCATGTAGAACATTCTGTAGACGCATAGAAGGAGATAGGAAGACCTCCCCCTGTCCAACAAGGGGGGAATGAGTACCATTTGCGATTTGTACTGAACGGCCATGGAGAATGTCCCTGTAGGACTCAAGTCTCTCTCGATCTCGGCAGAGATGATGTGTGGCACCAGAATCTATAATCCAATCAGATATATCAAGACAAGACGTAAATGCAGTAGCACTACCTGAGGTACTAGCAGCAGCAGAGGAACTGGCAGAAGCTGTGGCAGCAACATCTGAAGGTCCACCAGAAGAATCAGTAGATGATTGTGGCATAATATCACGTAGACGTGCCACAAACTCCTCGAAACGATTGTCAGCATTGGATGCTGACAGGGGCAGAGCATGCTCAGCTACACGCACCGATGCAGGGAAACAATGCTTAGAGTAGCATGTATCCTCCGAGTGACCTATGCGGTGACAGTACGAACACGGTTGACGAAAGCGACCACCCCTACCACGGGGTCCACGTCCACGACCAGAGAACTGACCACCTCTCCCACGCAATACTGCCATCGTCGATAGGGGTGGAGTAGATGAACTGGAAGAAACAGGAATGCAACTGAGCCTCCGGTAAACATCCTCCATTGGAGGAATAACTGCATCGGCCAAAATCTGAGAGAGGGCGGCCTCGTACTCAAGATCTAGGGCTGCAAGTAGAACGCCCACCATAGTGGCATTCCGAAATGTCTTCTGCTGCTCAGGAGTTGCTGTGAGTGGAATGGTATTGTATAGCTTCTCAAACATCCCTCTCAGGGACGTGTATAGTGAGTGAAGTGGTTTGGCGTTCTGCTTCATCGTGAATATATCATGCTGGAGCTGAAGCATCTTAGTCTCATTACGTACTTGGGAATACGTAGCGGCCAGAATATCCCACATTGCCTTGGCAGTGGGCTGATGGAGGACATCATTGGCAATCTCCATCGACAGCGTACCAGACAGCCAAACCTTGGCATAAGAGTCATCAGCTTCCCACGAGGCATATATCCATGTCTTCTTTGCCGACTCTTCCTCAGTAAGAATATGCTTCTTACCGTTTGACTTCATTAAACTCATGAACTGCATCGCCCAGAGCTCGTAGTTCACCCCATCCATCTTCACTATTGGCGCGGGACCTTTGAACGCGCCTATGGAGGGCATATCAACCTTTGATTCTGACATATTGCCGGAGACGAAGAACTAAGGTTTGTAGACAAAGAACCGGGTGTCTACACAGACAGCATAGGATTTGAGTGTGTATGTAGACGTTACACGCCCAAATCCATTGATCTGGCGAAGGAAGTGGCTACGACAGAGGCCGCAGACGAGGACTGGCGTCGGCTAGGAAGGAACCGGCTAGGGCTGGGATCGGCACGGACAGGCAGAGGGTACCGGGACCGACGTTGGGAGTCCGAGACCGACGTTGGAGGCCGGGAGCAGTGCTGGGGGTCTTGGAGACGGGAACCGGGACCGACGCTGGAGGGCCGGGACCGGAACCTGGCGGCGAGACCGAGAGGAGGAGGGGCCGGGGGGCGGCGGGACCGGAGGGCGGCGGGGCCTGGAGGGCCGGGAGGCGGCAGGGTCGGAAGACGACGGGGCCGGGATCGAGAAAGAGAGAGAGGGAGGAAGGGTGGGCATCGGGTGAGAGAGCCCCAGGGCTTAGGCTCGGATACCATGTTGGAAAAAGTGAAATAATATGTTATTCAAGGGAACCCTAGGCTCTCCTATACAGAGAGAGACCTCAAGGGTAAAATACATAGTAGTCCAGAGAACAATAAGAAAATACGAACAGGTACATAACATGTAATAATATCGGTCTCTACAAAGACACACAACAATAAAAAGGGGACAGCGTGCAGCCAACATTCCAAAAGTCAAGGCCCCACCAGCTCTCATGCAAAGGTCTAGGACAACCTAATAAGGAGTGGCCAAATGGACATTTCCATGTAAAGTTGGTGTAGAGAGAAAGATCATGGTCTAGTTAAAAATAATAAATATGATTAAGGAAAATATTCAAGAAAGTAAGGATGGCAGGCGACAAAAGGCATTGCAGTCTATGAAGCAGCTGGATAGAGTGAAGGATGGGATATCAACAAGGTGAAAGGAAACTTTTTCCCATGCTATGAATAAATGTACTTGAGATTAGGTTACTATCACCAACAGTCAGGTGGGAACTTGCTAACCTAATTTCTAATATGTTATAAGTTGTGGATTTCCTACTTGCTTGCTACTTTGGATGACAAGCCTACTTCGGTTTGGCATCGCACTGCCCTCCCTCTCCTCCCCTGCCAGATGATAAAAGCTAACTTTAATGTTCAAATCATGGCATAGCCGATTCATTAGATAAATTATGCAGTACCTTCAAATCTTTCTATCCTCAACCTTCCGTCTTCCAAAAGTAAAGCTATTAAAGCTATATTAGAAAAGTATAGTCTAGTTCAAGAAAGAGGATGATAATGTTTGGGAAGAGAGCACCCCAACGTTGTCAGCTATGAGTCAGCCCATGTTTTGCCAACCAATGGTGACAAAAGTGGCGTAGGGTGCCAGAGTTGTGAATTCCAATGAACCTCTACAAGATCTCCATTCATCGATGCCTTCCCTCCTTAATCTACTACGTGTGCTCAAAGCTTTTGATCATAGCTTTTCATGGTCCTTTCATGGTATCTTACAAGAAGATATAAGACAATTTAGAGCAGAGGAAAGTTAACTGGATATTTTGTTAAGTGATTTTTCTCACCCATGCCCCTTTATAGCTTCATAACTAAACTATGAACCCTCCATAATTCCGAACCACAGGATAACGACTTTTGTTTACACCCATATCCATCCGGTATGATTAATAATTCAACCACTCACGTAATAATTTACCTAGACTAATCTGACCTTGATATCTAATTTATTTTATTTTTAAAATTCACCACATAACTCCCCACTTCCACCCACACCCACCCCGACCTCCCCTGATCCCCATCGCCACTACCAAAGGCACCACCCCTCTACTCTGCAAGTTAGTGTACAGAGATCTCCACCTCTTAGTACAGTTGTTTCTATGCTCCAAACGTAGGTTGGTCTGTGGAGAACTCCACCATGCGTCTCCGAAGGCAACTATCCCTTTCGCTTCACTTCTACCCCCTCTCCACCACTTATAAACGCCGATATCACCTAATATTCGAGACCCCAAATCCATTTATTACTCGCTTGCTTGAACTTAAAGGTCATGGGTTCTCCAAAGTGGAGGTTGTGTATTATTAAGGACTATCTCATGGAAAATCATAACCTCGATTAAAAAAGGTGGGTTTCCACTAATGGCAAGGGACAATATGACTATGAGGCACCTCATTGACCTGGAACTTAGTGGTGGCCGCTTGACGAGAAGTTGATCCAAAGGCATGAACTTGACGTGGATCTTGAATTTTTCAAAGTCGCCACATCCATTACAATTGTGAACTACTTGCCCCAAGGGCCCATGCAAGGCATCCTGCAGAGAACTTCTCAAGGAAGTTGTTGTAGAAGACCTTGTGGAGGAGGACATGCTCCCAGGGAGACGAAAGGGTAACCTTGAGGGCATCAAGAACAAGTGTGTTGGTGCGACGACAACAAAACTGGAAGTGGTGGTGAAGGCAGCAGTGCAGGGGAGGAGGTGATGGAGGTGGGTGGGGGCAGGGTGGAGTGATAATGGAGAAGAGGAGGATGTGATTTGCAAATGAGATTGATGCTTAGGTGCATATTTGCCATTTTCAATGGCAACCGTAAACATAACGGAAAAGAAGAAACGGAAGTTAAGATAAGGATATGGCATGTAACGGTTGGTCATTATCCAAAAGATTTGGGTATAATCAAAATTATAGAGGAACCAAAGTGTAACTATAAAGGTATAAAAGTCCCCTTTTGTTAATATATACAGAATATTCTATTGTTGGATTTTCTTGGGAAGGTATGATAAGCACCTAATTGGATGCTGACTGTTTACCTTTTTTATTTGAATTGGGGCCTATTTAGGTTTATGAACGTCTATATGGGTCTAATATATTGTTCATGGTTTTGTTTTATCCTCATTGCATCTTGTTTATTTCTTCTTTTCATTGAGTCAGTTTCGATGGTTCGGTGGTATCCATACATAGAGGTAAAATGATACATCCACCTATGCCCCCAGTTCCCGTCGACGCAGTGTGATTCCATGTACCTAGATTCTAACTTTCCGTTTGAATGACACGTATAATATGAAGTCAGAATCAAATTCTGATTATCAAGTCTACACCAAAAAAAGTAACAATCCTATTGTACTGAAAGTCCTAAAACCTCTCTTGCACTCTACCTATTACATTGCTCGCACGCAGCCTTGCACCATATGAAACTGACAGGAGAACATTGGAACGTACTATCAAAATGGCCTAATTTAGTACTGCAAAACGATCATTTGCGCTATCACGGATTAAAGTTAGCACACAACTGATACTTCCTCTGTTCGCGTGGATAGATGCCGTCATTTCGAGTACTAAAAGTTCCGAAACAAGCACGAGAAAATGAGCAAAAACAGAGCAAACAAAAGCAAAATTATCCGAATAAACTTCGGCGCATCCTCTCTTCCCCTCACCAGAGGTACGCGGCGGGGTTGTAGGAGGCGGGATCGAGCGGGATGAGCTCCTTGGGAGGGTCGAGGAAGGTGACCACGTCCTGCTCGTCGAGATACGATACCCTCCCCCCGGGCGACACCTCATAGGGCTTCTCGTCCCACGCCGAAGCCCTAGCTCGGCCGATGCTACGGGGCCGCGAGAGGCGGCGGCGAGGGAGGAGGATGGAGGAGGAGGAGGAGGAGGGGTTTAGGGTTTCTGCAGTGGAAGGGTAAGCCGTAGCTGTGGGGAGGAGGTGACGGGGAGTGGAAGGGGGAGGATACAAGAGAGAGACCAGTGGCACTGAGGCGACCATGGAGAGGAACGGCAATGGCGGGATGGAGCTCGTATTGCAAAGGAACTCCCCTGTACCCTCTCCATTTTGTTTTTCCTTTTTTACGTAGGAATATAATATTTGCATCCATCTTATCACTGATTTTTGGATATGGACTTTGAAATTTTTATCAAATTGAATAAAGATATGAATATTCGAATGACAATTTTGATTGATATAGATAAAATGTCTAAAAAATATGGATATGGGTATTTTGTTGATATTTTAAAAAAAATCCATATGCTCACAGGGATTCCATGTGAAAAAGTTCATGCAGTTGTCACACAATTGAATTAAATAAAAAATTAAAATGTTCTTAAACTCGTATGTGAAATATGTTCTAGACTGCCACTTCATCCATCTCCTTGAATAACAATTTATTTCTGTTAGACCCAAAGTTTTCTACTTGTCATATTCGAGTTTTTTTTTATTTTTTTCAGTTCATTAAAATTACTGGATATTGATTTCCATTATAAATTAAAGTGAATCATTATATAAACATTACAAGATTTGTGAATATTACCTTTTACTTGAATATTTAAATATTCTGCATACTATATAATGATTGACATGTGTTTGTACGATGGTTATATGTATTCGACTAACATGTATCTACATATGTAACTCATTTTTTTGCTTCTTTTCCCTCTTCCACCAAAAATCATTATACAATGTCAACTCTAGTTTGTTTTCAGAACACACATGCACATACAAAATTAAGTCCTTATGTGAGGTTGTTCAATTCACCTTTTTCCCATTTAAATGTATTTTTCTCTTTCAGCTAGAAACTATTTATATTCTGATATAACTCTTTTGAAAAATATATAATAAATAATAAAGAGGGGTCCCTTCCCTCCCTCTCCAATCTTCAACACATGTCACCTCCAGCTAAGACTTCAAATGGAATTGAATGTGTTTAATTTGTTTAGGTTCCATCTGGCTCGGTTATCTTGTCTCACGGAGTCGGGCCATTTCTTTTTATGGAAACAGGTTAAGGCCAAACAAACAAAGGTTAAAAAAAGTTAGTTTATTGTAAAACACATTGAAAATAGACTTCAACCTTTAGTTTGATAAGCTTCATGAACTGAACATGAACATAACATAAGATCATTTAATAAATGTTAGAGTTCGACCTCTTTTCGATTTAATAAAAATAGGACATCAATAGGGGGCTTTGTTCTACTTTAGCTTGAATCATTTATATTTTTATAAATGTTTATCAAACTATTGAACGTATTCATTTTAACAAGTTTGACTTAAATCAAATAGTTAATGAACTGCTATCAAATCGAATTCCAACATTCATTTTTCAAAAGAACTCGAACTTGAACTTATGCTACCGAACCCTATTTAAATGAACTTGAACTCGAATATTTGAATTTTCTTATCAAGTTGTACTCGAACATAGATCCGTTTATTATATTCTGTTCAATTATCAACCCTACCTCCCCACATTGCCTTCTCTCCCCGATATTTCTTCTTGACTTCTCTCTTCCCTCTTTCCCTCTCTATCGACGAATTTTCATACAAACTTTCTAATATCAATTTATGATAAGGAAAAAACTTTAGAAGTTACGACGTTATTCATTTTTCAAAGTTGTTAACTTCTGATAAAAAGGGAAACGTTTTGCATACTTATTCCATACTTTATTTGTTAACTTTATATGCATTTGTATATAAAAAAATCTAATTGAAACTTGCAAATAAATTATTATAAATTAAATAAACGTTGTCTCAAATTTTACCATAAATAAATTTACAATTTTATCCATTTACATATAAGGTACTATGTTTATTTGATCAAAATAATTTTGATGTTAAATATATTGTAATTTTTAAGTGCACGAAGTTATGTTTTTAAAATGTATTTTTTGATATAAAATACTTCGAAAATTGATATTACATTCATAATAATAATTATTTATTCACCATCGTGACTATACCATTAGTAAATGATTGCCATTTGAAATAGGGTTTGATGGGGCTGCCCTGCACCATTTTTCCATAATTTTTTTATTTTTTTGCAAAATAAAATCATGTATATCCATCTATATATATCCCTCCAATATGTCATTCGAATTTCATAAAAAATGCAGACTCATATCATATGTCCTTCATCTACAACATGTGGATTACAACAATGTTGAGACCACTAAAATTACATGTTCTAGATGGAGGATATAGGAGTCTCTGTTTCTGATGAAATTCGAATGGCATATTGGAGGAATATAAATGAATATTTATGATTTTATTTTGCAAAAAAAATAAAAAAAACAGAAAAATGACACTGGATAGCCATTGAGGGGCAGCCCCATTTTTTCCTTTGAAATAAATTTAATTTTGAGCATCATATCATGATATTCGTCATACTTTTTAAATTTTACGAATCATAGAAATACAAAATCGCAATTTCTTTATATATATATATGGTTATTTCTCTTAAAAAGGTGAAAAAATAACTAAAACAAAATCAACCTATATTCGTTGTCAAATATTCTTTCATCGTTAAATGTAAAATAAATTAATATTATCCATTACTTGACTTTTTAAGTTACCAAATATCGTCGTCATTGTAATATTGTTAGCAAAAATTATACAACAACAACGATCCATTTGTAATCATTGCTATATATAGATATATACACATATTAGCAACTCAAACATGGTCAGTCCCAAGTATGGGTAAATGGAGTATGCTCCTTGGGTGTAGCTAACTTATATGCTCCCATCCCTTTTCTCATGAATTTTTTTTTATTTTTCTGAAATGAAATATATTGGAATTTAGTTTACAAAATGTCACCATTGTGTCATTAAAATTCGACTTAATTCGAGACTTCTATCCCCTCCACCAAGACTGTCAAATTTTAACGGTCTCAGAATTGTTGATATTGACCCCCCTTCAGATGAAGGGCACAGGAGTCTCTGTTTCTGATGAAAATGGAATGAAATGTTAGGAAAATATAGTGATGAATATGTATATCTTCATTTTCCGACCAAAATAAAAGGGGGGAGGGGGGAATGGGGGTGGGAGTAGCCAATTGGCTACACACAGGGTGTAGCCTCATTTAACCCATATATATAGGGTTAAATGGGGTTGCCCCCTAGGGGGAGCTAACTTGGCTCCCCCCGTCCTATTTTTTCCACTTTTTATTTTTTTTGAAAATTTCTTTCGTGGAATGTTATCACTATATCTCTATATTATGTCATTCAAATTTCGTGCGAAACAAAGACTCCTACGACCTTCATCTAAACAAACATTTTTTAACGGTAACAGAATTGTTAAAATCGACCCCGTCTGGATGGAGGCCGTAGGAATCTCTATTTCGCACGAAATTCGAATGACATGTTATAGGTATATATTGATGAAAATCCATAATATTAATTTCCAAAAAAATAAAAAATGAGAAAATGAGGCAGGAGGAGCCAAGTTAGCTCATCCCGTAGGGGCAGCCCCATTAATCCCATAATAGAGAGAGAGAGAGGAGTAATCCTGTGAGAGCAAAAAAATATGAGAGCATGAGAGCATGCATTCTGGACCATTAGATTATGTCTTCTCTCTCTTGGTTGAATCTAGTGGTCCAGAAGGCATGCTCTCATGCTCTCACAGATTTTGTCTCTCATAGGATCACTCATCTATATATATATATATATATATATATATATATATATATATATATATATATATATATATATATATGATTTAATGGAGCTGCCTATTTGTTGCCTCACCCCCTATTTTGCCGTTTATTTTCATTTTTTTGAAAAATATCACCATGTATATTCATCCCTATATCCCTCCTATATGTCATTCGAATTTCGTCAGAAACAAAGACTCCTATGCCCTCCATCTAGAACATGTAATTTTAACGGTCTTAGAACTGTTGTAATCGTACCTATTCTAGATGGAGGGCTACGAGTCTCTATTTCTGAAGAAATTCGAGTGGCATATAGGAGGGATATAAGGATGAATATACATGATGATATTTTTCAAGAAAATAAAAAAAACACCAAAATAAGGGGCGGGGCAGCCATGTTGGTTGCCCCACGGGGCAACCCCATTAATATTATTTAAATATATATATGAGAGAAAAATGCCCCTACACTAGCGGGCGCAGAAAACTCCCTACACCTGGCCAAATTTTTCATTATTTTTTTATTTTTTTGAAATGAAACCTTGGGGGATTTAGATCACCATATATCACCATGTTGTCATTCCAAATTCAACTTAATTCGAGACTACTATCATCTCCATCACGACTACCAAATTTTAACGATCTCAGAACTGCTGAAATTACCCCCTTTTAGATGAACATGTTAGGAATGTTTATTTTGCATGGAACTTGAAATACCTATTTCCCTCAACATATTAAGTAAATCCCCCAACTTTTAATTCAAAAAAATAAAAAAATAATCGAAAAAATAGGGGTGCTGCAGGGAGTTTCCTCCACCTCAGGGTGCAGGCTCCCTGCCCCCTGTGTATGTGTGTGTGTGTGTGTGTGTATGGGGGGCTTTCAAATAGGATGCCTCCTTCCTGACTTAAGGAAGGTCACCATCTTTTTGTAGAAAACACGAGCACTTTAGTAGAATGTGTATACAGTTTGTATTATAACTGCACATTATAAATACAAAATCGTATACAAAACTGCATATTATAATACAAACATTAAAACTGCACATTATAATACAATCTGTATACGTATTCTACTAAAGTCATCATGTTTTCTACAAAAAAGAGGACAGCCTTCCTGAACTCAGGAAGGACCAAATCCTATTTGAAAGAAATCCTATATATATAGGAAAAGGAAAGCTACACTGAGTGGTGCAGCCAACTAGCTACACCCGGCTATTTTTTTCTTATTGGTTTTCTTTTATTTTTTTTGAAGGAAACCTATGGGAACTTAGTTTATTGAGTGGAATATTTGTTTCAAATTTCATGCAAAACAAACATTCCTAACAAGCTCATCTAGATATGATCAATTTCAGCAATTCTGAAATCGTTAAATGTGATAGTCTTGATGGAGATGATAGATGTGTCGAATTTAGTTGAATTTAGAATGAGACCATGGTGATATATGGTGATTTAAATCTCCCTATGTTCTATTTTAATAATACAAAAATGCAATGGAAAAAATGGTCGGGTGCAGCTAGTTGGCTATACCCCCGGATGCAGCTTCTCCAACCCCTATATGTATGTATGCATGTATGTATGAATGAATGAATGAATGTATGTATGTGTATATATAGGAGACTTATCCAATGGGCCATGTGCCCATTTGAGATGAGACGAGCCCATTCATATTCTACCAATATTTTCTATCATTTTGAGTTCAATACGTATTTATTTACAATTGTCATATCATATTCTTACTATTAGTAACTATTTTCATATAAAGGTAACCTTAGATTCACATGAAATGGTCATTAGTAAGAATAAAAACGGCACTGGTAATACAAATAATAATACAATCATTTTGTATGAATTTTAAGGTTTTTTTCTGAAAATAGTTAGCAATAGTAAGAATATGATATAATATTTGTAAACAAGTAACTATTAAGCTCAAAATGATAGGAAATAATGGTAAAAAATGAGTGGGCTCATCTCATCTCAATGGGCATAGGACTCATTGGATAATTTCCATATATATATATATGTATGTATATGTATATATATATATATGAGGGGGCTTTCAAATGGGACTTGGTCCTTCCATGTGTAAGGAAGGCTAACAATCATAGCCATTAGATTCAAATCTAATGGCGTGATCAATTTATTTGTCCAAACGGGTATTTTGGTCATCATATTTTGCATTAATTATGCATAGTATTTAATATTTCGAAATCTTAAATGTATTCAGATCTAATTTTGATATTTTATCGTAATATCATATTTAAATAATATCCAGTTTTGTGTCGGACGACATAACATGGAACAGATGTGTGTATCCTCATATGTTTTTTTATAATATGTGGTTCCTTTTGTAACGATTGTATCTTTTTTTTATATAATCTGTGGTTCATTGAAATTTTATCAGTCATTTTGTAAAATTTGTAGAATACAATTCATATTAACAATACATTAGCTATTTTTACATTTTCTTTAGTCATGTGTAATCTACAATTCTTTTTTTTATAAAAATGTATAATACACATTCAAAATGTATAATATACATCTAAAATATGTAATGCGCATCCAAAATGTATAATACACATAAAAACACAATTTTTCATTCACATCCAATTAATATGTAATAGTACACATCAAATATGTATAATACAAATCAAAATTATAATAATAAAAATTAAAATTGTATAATACACATGAAATATGTGTATTATACAATTGGAGCCCCTCTGCCAACCGCCGTCATTGCCCCCATCGCACCCCCGGTGAATCTCGCTGCCACCTGCAAAGAAGATCAGTGCCGGGGGCATGTGTCGCCCTCCGCAGTGCAACCTCCACTCATCCGCCTGAAGTGACCCCCGCGCGAACAAGCCCCTCCGCCGCTCCAAGGATTATACTTCACTGTTGATGCCGTGACCACCACCGAAGGCCGTCGTCCATCCCTTGTAGATCCATCTTCACCCTGCACCAAGAGCTCCATACCGCCGACGTCGCCCAACTCCTCCGCTGAAGCAGCCCCCACGCTCCGACGCCATCCGTCTGGAGCCCCTGCTCCACAAACCGCCATCTGCCTATCCCCTCCGCCTGGAGCAAGAAACGCCACCGCCCTCGATCACAGAAAGACCCCCCCCCCCCCCCCGATTTCAATGAAGAAACCCTGTTTTAGGGGAGGGGTTCAATCCTAGCCCTCAATTAATGAGACGTTAATGGATGAGATAACTGAGATATTTACATACTATATTTAGATAATGTATAAAGAACAAAATGGGTTTTTGATTAACGTGTAATTAATATTAGTATGCCATTAATACCTACCACACGATTAATTACGGTTGGTTGAGATTAATGGCCTTCCATATGGATGGAAGGACCATGTCTCATTTCAAAGATATCATGTGTGTATGTATATATATAAGAATTTACCTCAAGGCGATCGGATGTTTATGCTTAGGTGGATATATGGTCATATGCGAAAAGATCATATTCGAAATGATGCGATCAAAAGGAAAGTTAGTGTAGCTCCTACAGAGGATAACATGTGAGAAAACCACCTAAGATGGTTAGGTCATTTACAAGAAGGTTAACCGATGCGCCAGTTAGAAGATGCGAGATTTGGGTTGTTGAGCCCGCTAAGAGAAGGTGAGGAAGGTCCAAGAAGTGTTGGAATGAGATTATCCAAAGCGAACTTAGTTATTTGGATCTAAGCCTCGGAATGACTCAAAGTAGATTCGAATGAAGACAAATAATCCATGTAGTTGACCCTATTTAATGTGAGAATGCATTATTGTTGTTGCTATATTTTTTAATGTGAAAGCCAACAGATAAGTATTGTTATATAACATTACACAACGAATACGATATCATTGCAAATTACAATAATAAAAGATAATTTTCAATATTCATTGTCATGTATCTAACAACAAATTATTTAAAGACAGATATTAAATTACTTACAGGCCAAAGCCAATTTAATGTAGAGTTTGAGGACCGCAAATGCTTTACAGATAAGAGATAACACCCTCTTCGAATATTTAAGAATTTGTACACGTGGACTTTAATACTTTCCTTCAAAGATCAATGCTGCTAATTATATATAAATTGATCGTTCTTAATATGCAGTGAAGCACATGCAATTTTTCCCTAGTATAACTCAAGTCAAGTCCTTCCACGACGAGTCAATTTTTTCCATTCAACATGCGTCTATCTTTTTATTTTTCTTCGTAGTAACTAATTCATCATTAACCATTACGTTTCATTTCTCTCTTCCACCAAGAACTATTATAACTTGACAACTCTTATACTTTTATTACAAAATGCATACATCTAGAGTTAATTCCTTCCGAGGTATGTATCGTTTTTTATATATTTGTCCATTTAATTTTTTTTCATCATTTGATTTTTTTTGCCCTTTGTATTTTCCATAAAAAAAACTATTATAACGAGTCCAACTCCTTTTTTACTAGTGAATCAACATGTGCTTCATAGCAGGATAAAGCTCCCGTCATTTTTTTAAAAAATGTAATGGATAAATAGCTCTCGTAGTAGAATGCTCGATAAAAGTTGTGAAAATATTATATAATATATAACATTATCTATGAGCTTTTACACTGAAATCTCAGTGTGATGAATAGTTGGTGCAAAAAAATTAAGTTGAAAATAATGTTCACTTTTTGTTCCTTTTTACGGGAAGAATTAACCATGAAAATCATTTTAGTTGTATGTGTTGAACAATTTGTATTCATGGTTGTCCCCAAAAAAATATGCCAGTGCACATTTAAGCATTTTAATTTTTACATGACTTATTATTTGTATGAGAATTAGATTTCCAATTTTGTTGAAATGTATAAAATACTCATTAGATTGGGATATCTATATATATATATATATATATATATATATATATATGATTTCGTGAAGAGATATAGAGAGAAAGGATACCATCCATACGATAATAAGAAAAAAATAATTAGTATGGAGATAGAAAAATAAATTAGAATGAAAATATGATGCAACAAAATTGACAAAAGAGAACAAATAATTCGAGTATTCATATTTCAATATTCAAATGTTAAATATATGATAGAATATAATTCATAGTAAAATTATTTGTTATTCTTGTCATTCACAGCGAGTGTCATGTTCATCGATAAGATTCACATAACTACAATAATCATTGACTTTATATTTTACATTGATCATCGTTTGTTCAACAATTGATTAACAAGAACAGTCAGCAAGAAGTGCCGGAGAGAGGTTGATTCTTCTTGATCGGCTTCCAGAGATATGGCATCTCGTTTGAAAGCAATTCGGTCGATGTTGGTGAGTTTCCGTAGGGAGCTCAGATCGTGTCGTAATGAGAGAAGAGACCTGGCTCGGGCTGAAGTGGGTAATGAGAGAAGAGACCTGGCTCGGGCTGAAGTGGCTAGACTTGACAGAATTGAAGATGTCAGGGAACTATCTGAGGAGGAGAAGTTGACGAGGTCGGTCCAACATAGGGTGCTACTGGAGGAGGATAAGAAAAGAGAGGTTGAGTGGAGGCAGTGTTCGCGCCAAATGTGGTTAAGGGAAGGCGATGCAAATACGAGATTTTTTTATGCTGTGGCAAATAGAAGGAAGCGACGCATGTTTATCCATTCATCGGAGGTTAGGGGAGTACGTGTTGAAAGAGAAAGGGAGATCGGGGCTACAGTGATTGAGCATTTCAGGGAGATGAATAGGAGGGACCACCGTGGTGGGGTTCATTGGCATGACAAAGAGGTGGCTCTCCGGGGCCAGATGGATTTCCGGTTTCTTCTTCCGTGAGTTCTGGGATTTGGTGGGACATGATGTGCTGGCTGTGGTGGAGGAGTTGAGAGGAGAGAATCGTGGTTTTGATCGGCTAAACCATTCTTTAATTTTTTTTCCTGCCCAATAGGAAGGTGGTGGATCGAATAGAGGACTACAGGCCTATTGCCCTTTCAAATGCCATCTATCTCATTGTGGTGAAAGTTATTATGAATAGACTGCGTATAGTTTTGGGTGACATTATCAATGAATCGCATACGACTTTTGTCCCTGGCAGGCTTATGATGGATCGTGTGGTTATTGCTTCAGAAATTGTTGTTGATTGGAAAAGAAGGAAGGTCAAAGGTTTTCTTTGGAAGATTGACTTCTCCAAAGTGTATGATTGTGTTAGATGGAAATTCATCTGGGCATCTCTTTCTCGACGTGATTTTCCCGGATGAGTGGATCTCCTGGATGAAGAGGTGTGTGACGACAACTTCCTGCTCGATGTCGGTTAATGGTAGACAGGAGGGGGGTTTTTTTCAGCTGCAAAGGGGAGTTAGGCAGGGATGCCTGCTAGCTCCTCTTCTTTTTGTTATTGTGACAGATGCGTTGTCGAGGATGGTTACTCGTGCGGTGGAGGGAAATTTCTTCCAGGATTACACTTTAAATGGCTTATCTATTTATTATTACAGTATGCTGATGACACGGTCCTGTTTTTGGAACGTGATTCTCATGAAACTGAACGAATTGCTATAGTTTTGGAGTTATTTGGGAGAGTCTCAGGGTTGAAACTCAACGAGGAGAAATCAGTATCCCATTCGGCCTTTCAGAGGGGGAGACCGAGGCTTGTGGAGCATTCCTACGCCCGCGGCGTGGGGCTCTCCCATTCACTTATTTGGGGTTACCTGTGTTGGATGGGCGTTTAAGGCAATCAGATTGGTCTCTTGTGATTGAGAGACTTGAGAGCAAGCTTGCAGGGTGGCGTGCTTCCTGCTTATCACGAGGTGGACGTTTGGTGCTCTTGAGGTCGATCCTTTCTGTGATTCATGTCTTTTTTCTGTATTCTCGCTTGCTCCCGGTGCGGATTCGTGGACGATTGGAGACACTCTGATGCATACATTCTTTTGGATCGGCACTCCGTTTGTTTCTTGGAAGGTTGTGATGCTTACCGAGGCCGATGATGGATTAGGAGTTTTAAACCTTGAGGTAATGAACAAGATCCTCTTGGCGAAATGGATCAATCGTATTTGGGGTGATGGTTCAGATACAATTTGTACGCTTTTAAGGAAGATCTATGGTGTGACTGGAAACCTGGAATGGCATCCCAGTAGAAGGGTGAAACCTTCAAACTTTTAGCGTGGGGTATGCTCGGTGCTTCCACAAATTTCTCCACATCTTGATCTTGTGTTGAGGGATGGTGAAGGAGCTAATTATTGGAGATGGGCTGGTGGTGCGTTTAGTGTGAACAAAACATACAAGGTCTTATATGCTTCCATCGTCTTTGATCCGGGAATTGCGATACCAAGTTTAGGGCAAATCTGGTCTTGGAGGATTCCTAAAAGAGTGGAAGTTTTTCTCTGCTTGTTCGGGAGAGAGCGGGTGATGACTGGTGCTCGGAGGGTTAGGCTCTTTGGGGCTAACAACTTATGCATGCGGTGTGGAGAGGAGATGGAGGATGCTAATCATCTGTTTTTCTTTTGTTCTTCGTCGAGGCAGATTTGGGCAGGGGTCAATTTACCTGTTGTTGCATCTTCAGGGGTTAGAGAGTTCTAGGAGTCCATTGGTAGTCCAGGACGTGCACACTCGCTGAGAAGCAACATGCAACATCTATTTTGGGGCGATTTGGTTGGCAAGAAATGGAACTATTTTTCGTGGGGAAAGATGTTATATTGAAAATGTAATAGAGCATTCCAGACTCCTATATAAGTCTTGATCATTGTAACCTTTGTACGTAACTTGTGAATATAAGTTTTTGGGTGTCCTCCTTCACCGTGTGACACCCTTTTTCCTTTCAAAAAAAAGAACAGTAGCAAGCAATCTTCTTATATGAGGTTTTTTTCTATATACGAAATATATGTTGTGAATTTAAATAATCAAATATATTTCTACAATAAATTTTAAGAATGTTATAAAATTATCAACGGATGTTATGCAACGAGGGTAAACTACTCATTGCTATAAGTCAAATTGTGTTGCGGTGATAGTATTAATAGTTACTACTTGGAGTAATATTATAAAATAAAACCAAAATGAAAGTATCATAATTATAACTAGAATATAAAGATTCATGATAGGCCCAAGGTCTCCATCTAAAATCATGACCCAAGCATGTAGTACCAACACCATTTAACCTCTACTACCAAGGTAGATGCAAATAAAAGGATGTGTAAGACATATAGATATTACTTTTATCTCAACTATCAAAAATCCAAAAAACAGCATCTCAGTTATACGGACATATTGCTTTTTTTAGTATTGAAATATGTAATAGATGAGTAATTGGATCTCTCCAAGATCCAATTAGCCCACTCATGTTTAGTTCCACATGGATGAGTGATGGGACTCCGGTCTATCTATGGACTATATAAGGAGCCCCACACCCCCTATATTCATTGAGAGATTGCAACAGACGATCCGGCCCTTTGAGGCCTTCTCCCTTGATTTCATTCCGCTCCTCACATAATAGGGTTCCACGTAAAACCTGAATGTTCTATGTTTCACTTTCTTTGTTATTGTTTTATTTATCGATTCGCTTCCGCATTCCTGTATTTCAAGTAAAGACTGCATTTTCAAATTTTTATCTCTCGATTATGGATATGAAGAGAAATTATTACATGAAAATCATAATAGCATTTGGAAGCTGTAAAATTTTCAATTTCTAGAGGTCCAATTGTTTTCTTCATATATAATGCCATCATCATTAAATTATGTATAAGAATGACAGAACGTAAGCAAAATTCTTGCTTCTTGGCCCGGACACTTGATAATCGTGAACTTCAACCTATTATGCAACCATTTCCAACTTATCTTCATAGTCATCATTTCCACATAGGCCACATTATAAATGCTGCCAAAAAGCCTTCACCGTGAAATCAGATTTTTTTTTCCATAATGCATAAAGCATTCACCGTGAAATCAGTTTTTTTCCATAATGCATAAATTTGAAGGACCGATCATCTCACTCTGTTAATGATGTTTCAAAGCCAGATAGTTACGGCTTCTATGGCACTTTCCACTCTTTCCAGGCCGTCATAACTAATCATAAAGCAAACTAATCATGTATGGAGACCATCTCAAAATTCATGAAATTTGTCCCGTCTTGAAAATGATCAAAATCAAATAAAAAAGTCAATTTCAAAGTACTAGTAGAAAATATAACCTCGTTTGAAATTAGGGGTGCACATGGATCGGATTGGATCGGATTTTGGCTTAATCCGTGTCCAATCCACACATAACGGATTTTTGATTTTTCCAGCCCAATCCAATCCATTAAATATGCAAATCCAATCCACCGGATTACGGATTGGATCGGATTGGTACGGATTTTTAATGCTCACCTAATCTATGATTAAGTTTGTAACATAGTCGAACTCGACATTCGAATCGTGGTTCTAAATTTGAGATTATGTATAAAATGTAAAGAAAAGAATAGTTAATTTCTGGAAAGCAATTTGACTTAATTTTTTTGAAAAGCAAAAGCATATATGCTTGTTATAAATTTATTACAATCGATCATATTGACTTCGAATAAAATTGCAAGTTTGTATATATCAAATAAGAACTACAACTAGATAACTACGCATGTGCAAGGAAGACATGGTTGCGCATGCGCACAACTAGGACAAAGGACAACATCCGGTGGAGATATGTGTGCACCTGAGGGTGGAGATGTGTGTGGCGCAGGTGAGTGTTTTGTTTGTAATGGGTCCCGAGTGGGTTTAGGTTTATGTATTATTATTTTTAGAAGTTTGTTTCGTTTGAAAAATTGGAAGGGCCTAAATGACATTGCTGGTAGGTATTACTTTTTTCTAAACCAACTAGTAGGGTGAGATAAGGGGTTTTCCAGCAAGTTGTGTGTAGTAAAACTTGAATTGGAATAGGTTTAAGTTATAAAGAGACTAGCTTGGATATTTACACGTAGCTTTCAAATAAAATGTAATATATAATATGCTTTATTGAGAATAAATAAAGTAGTATATATTATTATTTATTAACGGATTGGATCGGATTGGATTTTGACAATAATCCGATCCAAGCTATAAATGAACGGATTTGTAAAATTCCAATCCGATCCGATCCATTAAACTTATAAATCCAAACCGATCCAATCCAATGACAACGGATTGGATCGGATTACGGATCCAATCCAATCCAGTGACATAATATAGCATATGCATTATGTCACTGGCCAGCTCAAATCAGCAAAAAAAGCAGAAATGTCAGGATATGTGATTAAATGGATTTCAACCAAATGAAGTTTTCCTAGGTTAAGATTTCGGGGGGGGTTTGTGATTTTATATTAGAACAGGACAAAGGGTCCATGTCAGTTAGTTACAAGATTTTGTCGACCAGTTATCATGATATCCTCATTTGTTTTATTGGTATCTCTGCTTACCATACCTTTGAACAATTTAAATCCATTTGATTTCAAATAACACTTATCTTCCTATGTGATAGATGCAGTTAATACTACGCACACGCCATAAAACTACACCTAAGCACAATACCTTCAAAAAAATATGCACTCTGTCATATGGAAAATATATGCACGCGCTATCATACATAATAATAAATAATGATCTTTTGTTTAAAAATCGTGAAACAAAAAGGAGAAGCCGTATTGATAATCATTATTTACATTATAGTTGATAATTTTTTCGCCTCTGCTAAAGATGTCTAATATACCATGCATGTTAAGAACATTTTCTACGTAATTTAATATATATAAGTTTTAATCCTTCTACTCTAAAGATATCTTTGTTAGGTTAGTTCATATATATAAATACAATCGACAAATACATCAATAGTTGTTTTTTAAAAAAAATATTATCATTTCTTTTTTAAAAGTATGTTTACCAATTTATATTAATACAATATATATATATATATGAGTTTTATCACTTCTACTCCTACGACGTCTTTTATTAGGCTCATTCACGTTTGTGTGAATATATACAAATGCACCAATAGTTATTTTTTAATAGTTATTATTCTCGCCTTTTTCTGTAAATCGATTTACCAATTTATAAAGAAAATAACATGATCGATTACTATCCTGATTATTAATCAGGCGTAGGTTTGAATGTTCTGAGAAAGATTTATAACCCAAAAAATGTTTACATTCAATAAATGCGACAATAATTGTTTTAAAAAAGTTATTATTCTCACATTTTCTTTGTAAATCTGATTACTAATAAATTAGAGAATGCGATCAATTAATATTAGAATATTGGAATTGGTAGAAATACGAATCAGTTACACTACGACCTTGCAAGTATTTTCTATTTGATTAATATACTACCATTCCAGTATAATTTTTCAATCATATATATGTTTTATACAGGTAAATATACATGATTGAGAGCTAAAACATGATATAAATTTCTTAGCGAACAAATAATCGTGACATGGATTGAGTTGTTCATTAAGTAGATGACGCTTATAGGTAAATGTACAATATGTTAGGATACTTCTTATGTAATGACATTGTTTATTATTTTTAACGTTGGTTTGTTAGGATGTTTGTATGTTAGCAAATTCATAAACATATATTGTATTGAAAATATTGAATGTATTCTAAAAGTACACGATATGTTACTGAAATTTATACATTTGTCAAATATCTTCTTGTGGGGGTTTATAGTAAAAAATAGTCGGATCTTTCAACATGGATTTGAGCAAGAATCCATATAACTGACCATATTTTATTACAGTGGGAGAATGCTTCATCATTTTTATACAGACAAAGTTCGAGCTAACCCGATTATTTGACAAATGTCAGAATATGTTAGGATACTTCTTATGTAATGGGCTTGTTAGAAAAGAGCCTCCCCTACACTCCTTTAATTGACCACATTGTGTGACGAGTAAACTTAAGGGGTATTTAAGTTTAGGATTGATCTTGAGGGCTAAAGCTCCCATTCAAAGAATCAAATATATTAATCTTCGAAGAAAAAGAAGCGAGACGAGAAACATATCTTTAGGAATAAACCACATCGATCGATCACCGGAGCTAATAAGAGCACAAATCAAAGATGATTTTTTTTGCCATATTACGAGGATTTTTTTAAGTAGAAGAAGGATTTTTATAAGTTGGGGTTCAGAGTGGGAGCTCACCGTTTCTACCACCATACTATAAGGGGGGGGAAGGGGGGGGGGGGGATATTTTCGAGAAGGATGGTGGTGCTTAGATGACGAGAGATAGGAAATGTTGCATGCTTAGGGCTCGTTTGGTAACCGGGTTTCCCCCGAGTTATCCCGGGGTAATCCGGTTTACCCCCCTCTTTTGATGGGATGGAATTCTATCACAAATCATAGTGACATCACATCACATTCTCTATTCCAGCTCTCTTCAACCTTCGTAACCATTACAAACAGCTACTATTCTAATCAGGTTACCCCAACGCACTCCAACCCAGCAATCAAACGAGCCCTTAAGGATGTAGGACTATTAGGATAGGAAGACACTTGGATAGTTATGCATGCAAAATGATGGTGCTGACGCTGCTTGGAATCAAGGAATGAAATAGCTATCAACTTGTGTGCATGACATTATGTTGACCTATATCATGCAAAAATTGGAGGTCGAAGGAATAAGAGGGTAAATAGCACATTGCTCGACGTCTTCGAAGACGATAGGAAGGTATAAGAAGGAAGATGAGAACAAGAATAGCTGTATATAACAACATGAGAGCTAGTGAGTCTCCTTTTCTTAAACCTTTAGTGACGATAGCTAAAGTAATCCTTTGGTTGACTATTGCCTTATTTAGATTTTTGATATGTTTAAGATATGTAATCCATCATATGTGAATTTATATGGGAATTGTTAGCTGAGAGGACAATGTTTATAAACCGACAACGACAACAATAATAAAGCTTTTTCCAACATTAAATAGGATCAATTACATGGATTCTTTTCCTTCATTCAGATTTATCTTGAGTCATTCCCGAGCAAATAATTAAGATCCCTTCAGATGATCTCATTCCAACACTTCTTGGGCCTTTTTCACCCTCTCTTAGCTGGTTCAACATCCCAAATCTCGCATCTTCTAACTGATGCATCAGTCAGCCTCCTTAGCAAATAGTCAAACCATCTTGAGCGGATTTTTCTCATCTTATCCTTTATCGGAGCTACACCAACTTTTTTTCTGATCACATCATTCTGAATCTAATCTTTTCGTATATGACTACAAATCCACCTTAGCATTTTTATTTTTGCTACTATCATCCTTTACACTTGTCTATGGATCGCATGCCAGCATTCAGATGCATCGAGCATAACATGTCTCATTGCTGCTTTGCAATACTTTATGTTGATTATCAAAGGAATTTTTTTATCACAAAGAACATTAGAGGATCCTCTCCACTTTAGTTTTATATCCATCGATTTCTCTATCTTCTTGTAAAACAGATCCCAAGTATCTAAAAGAATATTTCTTTTGAGTGTTATTGTCACCAATCTTCACCTCGATTCATTCACCGCATCTTCCATTTTAAACGTGCACTCTATAAAAATAAACAAGACATCTAGTAGGGCCAGAGACATAAGAACATGGATGGATCCATCAAGGAACCCTTTCCCGATCAAATATCTTATCATTTCCCTTCTCCATCATGTCCAGTTAGATGCAAAATCCTTCATCTTCATGGCATCTCATTTCCATCTCCCTCAACCACACTCTCATATTATATCAAATAATAGAAATATGATGATGCAACAGGAGAAGAATGTAGATGATAGAAATAAAACCTGTAACAGCTCACAATTGCAATTTGATAGTCCGGTTGGATCTCAATTCCAATCCTATCTTCCAGTCGATCAAGAGCTATGTACATTGCACGTGTGAGTTACAATCCCCATTGCTAGATCTTTTGTAACACCTTGTTAGGAACTTCTTCCCCTAAATCAACAACCTGCTCGAACCCGGCCCGGAATCGGAATTGGGCTTAAATTTAAGTCCAAACCCTCCCGTCTATTGCTTGAGCTCGAGCCCGAGCCATGCTTTATTAGGCTGGGCACCGGACTGGCCGGTCCGGCTCTAAAAAATGCTCATCCATACTGATTTTTTTCACTAGTAGGATTCAAACCCTGGTCCTTTAAAGTGGGAGCCACTGCTTCTACCACCAGACCATTAGAGGGGTTCACTCATCCATACTGATTGCAGGTGAAAATATTTGATTTTTTTTCATCAAAGGTTTTCTGATGTCGATTTACTTACACTACAACAATTAAGAGCTATGGTGACGTTCTTTTTGTTAAGAGCGCAACGAATAAAATGTCACTAAATCTCTCGTGACGAATTCATGATTCGTTGTGAGAGTCGTTGCTATATAAGCCGTTGTTAAATTTTTAGCAACGATTACTAACTGTTGAGAAATTTAAATTGCAACGAATAAAAAGCGTCATGAGATTAAATTTAACAACGAATAAAAATCATTGTCATTTGGATGTCAACGATTTTTTGTCACTATATAGAGCTTACTTTTTGACTCTTTTTATGTATAACAACGCTTTTTTCCGTCACTATTTACAGCAATGCCAACGATTAATTTGTCATTAAAATAAGGTATATGATTTATTTGTTATATAAATTAATATTACTATTTATTTGTTGACCATAATTACATATATTAACTAATAATATAAAAATTAGACGTTCTTTAATGTTGTTGCTGGAAAAATGTTGAAGATGATTTCAATACTTAAAGAAATTTGATAGTCCATTTCAACATCTCATTTTTCCTATTGTTGAAAAGAAGAGCATAGTAAAGGAGAGATGCAAGAATGGAACTGCAAAATGTCAATATTCATTTCTCGTAGAAGATTATAAAAGCTGAATTCTAAAACTAAAGAAAAATGATATTGTGAACACCAGTCCTGCTGGTTACAAACCCATACATGAAATATCAATCCCACCAAGCTACAATCGAATAACAAGCTAACCATATCTTTTCATCAAATTAGGTTGATGTTTTTTTGCCTTCATTCTGCAAATCATGACAATTTAGATTCGAGTAAATAGGAATGCAAATAATATCAAGAAAAATTAAAAGGGCAATCTAAGTTGGGTGCCCACAATGCATACCATAGACAATTTTGATGTTCACAGCATGCCCTGTTATGTTTTCAAACAAAGTAAAGTATCCTTTGACTAATCCATAAGGGCATTGACTAAGCTCAAACTAATTATCTGCATCATAACAATGTCAAGTTGGAATTAAAACAACAGTTACCAACACAACGAATGCATTATATCAATTTCAATCACAAATTTGACTAAAGCCAAGATGAACTCTAGCAAATCTTCAACCTTTCACTTATGTCCTAACAATACCACAAGTATAACATAAAATCTAGGAGTTGACAACAATGTATAACATGTACAAAGATTTATATTTCACAGAAACATACAACGAAAATTATTACTCATTAAAATTACTATACATACAATGAAACTATGGTTCTAGTTTCCCACCATTTTACAACCAAATTTATGTAAATACGTCTATGACGTTGTCCATTTTTTATGCTCCTTCTTTTTATTTTGTTATTAACACAAATAAAAATTCAAAAATCAATCGATCACTTTCTTAGTTAGCACATGTTTTAGATGAGACTAGTACATTTTCTTCTTCAACATAAAAGAATAATTGGTGTAATGGGAAGAAATCTAACCTCTTTCATTTCTGATATGATCACCTTAGATACTGTCTTAATGGTCAGATCCTTCACAAGGAGAATGTCCATAAAATTGTATGAAATGCAAATCACATAGCATAAGTTTCTAGACCTTGACTTAAATTGTGCAAACTCCAAGATCTGGACCTTCAAGGCTCAAGTTACTATGTATGAAATGCCAGATTAGTGTTGGGCATCCGTATGGTCAAGCCTGCTAAGGCGAAGCCCTCCTCGAAGTACTTCCCCTCGCAGAGAAGAAGCTCCATAAGGAGGCAACATTGCCCCTCGTAGAGAGGCTTCCAGTATCAGAATTGGTTGGTGAAGTTGAATATCGCTGGGAAGTCGCAGCTCGACACTGCAAAGGGAAGCACCAGAGCCCAGAGAAGGGAGGGAAAGATGAGGTCTTGATGGGAACTATATAGAACATAAATGTAAGCTTTACTTCAATGCATATTCTGAAGGGTCACCAACTGAATATCGTTGGGAATTCCTACTTTGAAGTAAGCATAAGCTTTACTTCAATGCATATTCTGAAGGGCTTTCATGATTAACAATGGAATAGTTATAGCATACCCTTGAGTCATTCATCATTGTCTGATTTGTTTTTAAACTAAAATAAAGCTCATACTAAGATTCACTTTGCCAGCATCCATGTACATTTTATTCCTCGCTCTGTGATAGGAAAATCGATGATCATTGATAATTGAAGAGAAAGAACATTGATATGCACCTTACAAAAGTTAAGAACTCCATTGTAAGTAGTCCTTTGATTCCTCTCAATTGCATCATCCTCCAAGATAGAAATAATATATCAGACTCAATAATTATAATGGTATGTATGTACTTAGTGATCATGCAAGACATTTCAGAATTAAGTTTAATATTAGTTACTTACAACTGGATATGATCAAGATATTTGGAGACCTATCCCCATCGGGCCATTATCTTAAGGGAAATAGCATTATCCACTACTAAATAGAAGCATCCAACAATTGTTCACTGCTCCACTACAAATCTTGTCCATAAAGAATTTCATATTAGCTAAAAAAATCAGACTTGAATTAATTTTTGATTAAAAGTGTAGTCACCAAGAACAACAATGACAGTATTCATAGTAAGAAGCAAGAACCATCAATTGATGTAGACTTTTTTAGCTTTGACAAACACTCTCAAATCATGAATTGTGAATAAAAGAAATGATCTTCAATGGATTTGCGAGTTATCCATGGTTAAATTAATTGCTAGAATCAACTTCCATCACCATTATTAGGAAATTTAATCTTTTATTATTCCTGCAAAAAATTTAGTTGTCAAGAGAAGAATGATAAGGGCTTAGAATGGTCATATGGTGTGCACACTTCACACTAATGTGAGCACTTTCTTTTAAAAGAGGCCCCAACATCTTCTAGCTTGGGTCCTGATTCGTCTCATTCCTCCTCCAACAACATTCTCTCCACTAGCATCTAGTTTTACTCAATCAAATTATAATATTCATATATAATCAGCAACCCACCAACAATCATTTAAATAAAAAACTGAATTAAAAGCAAAACCAACAAACTACCTAAAGGAGTGAGCTTAAAGCACTTATCTGCTTCCCGTCAAATTTGACAAAATTTTAGCCATCTCCAATGTATATAAAAATGATCAACACATCTAACAAGAATAAACCTTTGCATCACCCTCCATCTTCTCCAACAACTTATCCTGATAAAAGAGAAATACTAACAACCAAAACAAATAAGACCATATAAAAATTAACCAATAAATATAGTATTAAAACTGACTACATACAAACATATTAGATGTAAGCACCTCCAAGTATTAAAGCAATACCCAATAGTGAGCTATATTGTCTAGACAGAGGAAAATTTTTTATTTGATAAATTCATACCTGAATCAAAATCCAACACTCTCTAGAATAAGACCAGATATGCAAGAGTATGAATGAAACTCGTCATAAAAATATTCATGAGTAGTCCCTTCAGTCTAAACAACACCAAGTGAATATTTGAGTATGGAAATAAGAGAAATCTCGATAATCCAATTTAAATCTTTGAACCTTGATATCTCCTATGAAAATATTCATGATTTGTCATACGCACAAAAGAAATCCTATTAACTAGGCTTTACAAAAGAATCCCAATCTCCATGATCTAAGAAATAACTATGTAGCCAAATCCATGAAAAGCTTCATCTAAAACATAAATAAGAAGTCCCACATATTTCCAGCTTAAGATTGCCCAATGTCAATGTAGACAGATTCGGACTACAGGTATAATATAATTTTCCTTTTTCAGAATTCCATGATTTGTAAGTGCATTTACATTGGAATGTAACATACAAAAGATCTGAAGAGCATATATACCAATCCATAATATGAGCTTCCTATGCTGAAATGAAGAAAGATCCATTTAAGTAAGAACCGACATAACATGGATAATAACATATTGGAAAGTCAAGATGCCAAAGGCAAGCACATACATAATTTATTTAGTCATTATGAAATAATGCATCTGAATCCAAATATATAAAGCATTCATCTTTAACCACCTACTATATTAAAACAAAAAATAATGATTATAGAAAATAATATATGTGCAAAAACTTCCTGACATATATTAATTTTAATTCAATTGGGCACATTATCATCTACTTTTTCCTTGATTAGAATGGGTGGGTTGATCTCAACTTTGGCCTAATTTTATGCTATTTTCGCTAGACTTCTTATGGAATCATTTCAAGGAATTTACTTCAACCGAACTCAATGTGTGTAGAGATTCCGTCCTATTAAATTACATGGACAAAGTTATTGCAACATGTGTTGAATGTGTCTGGGCATACATTTATGTATAATGTATGCATGATCGTATATGCCAACTCCAACATTCTATTATTTCTTCCACATAAGCTAGTAATGCATTTATATTAGTTATACTCTCTTACAACGTTCTCTCGATTTATAAGGAAATTATTGATAAGAGATGGATTTCCACGAAATCCAAGTACCCAACTAACCCAATCCTCCATACCAACATCCAACTAACCCAATCATCTATACCAACAAAGAACCATTGTTGCATACATAAGAACCAAACATAATCTCAATTTTTTTTCTAAAATAATAACAGGTGAGAATCATAGCAACTCAACGAAAAAAAAGCACTAGTAGTAATCCAAACACTTCTAAAATGGTGAATTATCAAGTATCCAAAAAATAACCAGTGAGAACTAATCATGCATGGTGAATTACCGTGGTAACTTGACAAAATTCATAAAATACTTCTAAACCAGAAAATTATGAACGTAAATTAATGATAAATGATTTAGAAGCTAATAAACAACATACCATATAAATATCAACAATGGATTCCATGTTTAACAAAAAAATGTTGTACTTGAACAAGTACTTTCACTGTGAATTTGTGATGACTTAGTATCTCATTATATAGAAGGAATCCTTCTAATACCATGACATATTGCTTATAGAACAGAGAAATACGAGCAAAAGCTGGTGACTACGAGCTTATCAATTATATGGACAAGTCATTGCATGCTCTCAAGGACTATCATACAAACCTATCATCTGATGCTAATTTGGAAGACGGTGCACCTTTGCTATTCTCATCCAAGTCGAACCAATCGATCTCGTTTCTCAACGTAGCTGCGTTATTACATCATTTGCGAGCAAATGAGAACGTATGGATTGTTTTCTTTCCTACATTTCTTTGCATTTAAATGCTTTTTATAACATATTATGATGACATCTTTTGTTGAAATTTGGAAAATAGTAGTTGTTTCCACCAGTTAGCATGTATATTTATAGTCCAATGTTCATTAAGGTTACAAATTTTGGACTTCTATGTCATACTTTCTTGAAGCCTCATATTGTTTACATATAAGAATATTCTATTATTTTATTGTAAAATTAATATGACTTTATTTTAACTTTAAAATGAAAATAATTGAATTAAAATTGTTACCTTCAAACAGGAGGAGCTGTAAACGTGCTGTGAGCCTCTTATCCATTATGGTGTAGTTATAATGCTGCCAAAGATAGACGGTGCTATAAAAATTGTTGCACCAACAATTATGAGAATTATTCTTTGGACCTCAAGCTTGATTTGTGCCTCTTATGGAGAATAACATGCATGAAGTACAAAATGCCTAGAGCAAAGACAGAAGCTTGCATCCCCTGCCAATATGAAACCTAAGAATCCAAGTAGCTCAAAAGGCCATTCTGGCATGTTAAGCTTTATCACTATCCAGATCCATGAATTTTGAGATTTAGTTTGTCCCTTCAAAAATATTTACGCTATGGTAATCAGGTTTTGTTTGTCCCTTCATATATATCTGCGATATAATTATCAGGTTGAGTTCGTTCCTTCAGGTTGACTTTGCTCCTTCCAAAAAAATTTATTCGCATATGATTTCATCTTGCAATGGTAAAACATATCTACTCTATAAATATGAAGAATAGATTGTTAGATTGGGAAAAGCAAACCTTATAAGAGAGGGGACGATATCCTCTGACCTTCATATCCCCTTCCTCACGAAGCGGTCCATGATGGAAATCCCATGAAGCAATTCGAGGAGCCCAACGGCGTACTCTACGGCAGATTCCGAGAACAACAAACGGAATTCCCCACGACAATGTTGTGATGTTGATAGTCGACCAGGTCAGTGTGATCGACATTAACGCTAGTGATGAACACTCATCCGAGATGTAGGAGGCGCATGATGGTGTGCACATCAAGTGATGCGAGGAGCATGTAAGGACGACACATACGAGACAACATAGGCAGCGAAGAAGTCGCCTTTGAAGAGATGAGATTGTCAGGACTCGAGGAATTTGGAGGTCAGCTAGAGAGCCCCCGACATAAGCATAGCTCGGGGCGACTCCCGCAGTGTCGTTGCAAGTGCCATGCCCGGCGTCGCCCCCAGCACTGCCCCAGCGCCGTCGTAGTTGCCACCCCAGCGATGTCCGTAGCGCCGCCGCCAGAGCTGCCCTTAGCACCACTGAATGCCGCCATTGCGGAGAGTCAGGTGAGATATGTGAGAGGAGAACTAAGTTAAGGTTTTTTTTTGGATTTATAGGATTAGGATTTTTTCGTAAAAAGGGAGGGGAGCATGTCGCATTACTAATATAAAAATGGTGACAATTGAGAAAAATCGTTGCTATTACTGTTGTAATTAGCGACGAATAGATATAACCGCCACTATTATTAATATAATTAACGACACATAGATATAATCGTCACTATTGCAAATATCGTGACATATATAAACAATCGTTGTTATTTAATCGTCTTTATAGCTATATTTTGTTGTAGTGTTAGGAGCTGACAATAACGAGCACAACTCCATCGACCTTATGTTTTTCAATGTCTATACTTTTGAGATTCATAGTATTTTTCTAATACATAAGTTTTGTTCTAGAAGAAGATCTTGTTTGAACAATAAGATAAAAATGAAATAACCATAAAAAAATGGCAGTTTGTTTACATATCTGAGTTATATACAGGTATAACGAGCTGTGTTTAGGCCCGAGAGTTGATAGAGCCGTATTCTTGTTTCATTGCATACACGCGTCTGGATCGTCTACTGTGGTAACGAGCTGTGTTTAGGCTCGAGAGTTGATAGAGTCGTATTCTTGTTTCATTTCACATACGCGTATGGATCGTCTGCTGTGGTAACGAGATGTGTTTAGATCCGAGAGTTGATAGAGCCATATTCTTGTTTCATTTCACACACGCGTCTGGATCGTCTGTTGTGGTAACGAGCTGTATTTAGGCTCGAGAGTTGATAGAGCCGTATTCTTGTTTCATTTCACACACGCGTCTGGATCGTCTGCTGTGGTAACGAGCTGTGTTTAGGCCCGAGAGTTGATAGAGCCGTATTCTTGTTTCATTTCACACACACGTCTGGATCGTCTGCTGTGGTAACGAGCTGTGTTTAGGCCCGAGAGTTGATAGAGCCGTATTCTTGTTTCATTTCACACACGCATCTGGATCGTCTGTTGTGGTAACGAGCTGTATTTAGGCTCGAGAGTTGATAGAGCCGTATTCTTGTTTCATTTCACACACGCGTCTGGATCGTCTGCTGTGGTAACGAGCTGTGTTTAGGCCCGAGAGTTGATAGAGCCGTATTCTTGTTTCATTTCACACACACGTCTGGATCGTCTGCTGTGGTAACGAGCTGTGTTTAGGCCCGAGAGTTGATAGAGCCGTATTCTTGTTTCATTTCACACACGCGTCTGGATCGTCTGTTGTGGTAACGAGGTGTATTTAGGCTCGAGAGTTGATAGAGCCGTATTCTTGTTTCATTTCACACACGCGTCTGGATCGTCTGCTGTGGTAACGAGCTGTGTTTAGGCCCGAGAGTTGATAGAGCCGTATTCTTGTTTCATTTCACACACACGTCTGGATCGTCTGCTGTGGTAACGAGCTGTGTTTAGGCCCGAGAGTTGATAGAGCCGTATTCTTGTTTCATTTCACACACGCGTCTGGATCGTCTGCTGTGGTACCGAGCTGTGTTTAGGCTCGAGAGTTGATAGAGCCGTATTCTTGTTTCATTTCACACACGCGTATGGATCGTGTGCTGTGGTAACGAGCTGTGTTTAGGCTCGAGAGTTGATAGAGCCGTATTCTTGTTTCATTTCACACATGCGTCTGGATCGTCTGCTGTGGTAACGAGCTGTGTTTAGGCTCGAGAGTTGATAGAGCCGTATTCTTGTTTCATTTCACACACGCGTCTGGATCGTCTGCTGTGGTAACGAGCTGTGTTTAGGCCCGAGAGTTGATAAAGCCGTATTCTTGTTTCATTTCACACACGCGTCTAGATCGTCTGCTGTGGTACTGTGCCACAGCTCCTCGATCATTCTCGAGCTTTCACACACATCCCTTTTTTCTTCAATACGATGTTGAAACGTTGGAAGTTCAATGTTGAAAATGGGAGTTTGCTGCATGCTCAACGTAGGCCTTACGTTTCTTTATATTCTATAACCAGAATGTCCGAATCTTAGATTTTCATCTATATCTATTACTAAAGCTGGAACTTCCCCTTCCTCTTCCTATAATCAGACAAGTGGCTTGTCTTTAACGTAGGTATACCCTAACGTTTCTCAGACACGTGGATGTGCTATTTTGTTTTCCTTTGGATGCTTGGAACGCCTTCCAACCTTATACATCTCTTCTTATAGTTGTCTATTCTTTTACTCTTTTTTGGACACGTGGATATGTTATTTTCTTTTTCTTGCATGCTTTGCATTTCTAGGAGCCATACAGCTGGAATATCTTTCCAACATCTGTCCCCTTTTTTAACAGGTGCCTCATATCGTTGCTTCGTGTCCTTTCTTAGAAACCCTTGAAAAGGGTTTTCGTTGTGCCACTCTCCCCTTTTGATCGGTTCTCCCCAGGTTTCTGTTGTGTTTCTGGTGTCGAGCTGCTTCCGTGAGAGTCTTTGGGCGACTTTGGTATGTGATTCTTCCGTTTAGCAACCTTTAAGAATTTTTATTATCGCTATGTGATTTTGTTTGTGGGATTTCGGGTGTGTCGAGAGGATTTCAGCGATTTCCTTTAGCAATCAGTTGTTTGATTGCGCCGTCCTCCTATTTTTATAATTCCTCTCTACATTTATGTTGTTTTCCTGTCATTTTTGTGGTGCCTTTTTATGAGATGTGGAATATATTTTTATGCTCTTAGTGTTGATTCCGTGAGAGGGAGTTTGGTATGCATTTCTTCCCTTTAGCAACTTCTAGATTTCTTATTATCGCTCCCTCATATTGTTTGAGGGATTTTTGTCGTTTCAAAAAGGCTTTCAGCGATACCCTTTAGTAATTTTTACTTACTTCCCTCTGTGATATTCTTTGAGGGATTTCACATGTATGCAAGATGAGCGAGAAAGACGAAATGAAATGTTTTTCTTGGTATTATGTCGTTCTATGTTTAGTTGTTTTCTTGGAATTTTATTTCAAGCAATCTGATGGTTTATTATCTCTCTCAGCTATGGAATTCTTTTAATTTAGATGAATCGAAGCTTCTTCTATCTTCACTGCATCTTTTGATCAACAACAAATTACTTACCTTTTTAACAAAATCTTCTCCATAATGCAGTGGTGTTTCTAGCGTCTCTCTGTTGTGTTTCTGGGAGATGTGGAATATATCTTTATACTCTTAGTGTTAATTCCGAGCAAGGATTTGGTTGTGTTTGGTATGTATTTCTTTCTCTTTGCAATTTTTATATAATTTTATTCCCGTTCTGCGATATTGTTTGAGTGATTTTTATTGTCTTGAGAGTCTTTCAGTGAATACCTTTGGCGCCTTTTAGTTAAGTTCCTTACTGTTCTGCGATATTCTCTGAGGGATTTCTGCTTTATGGAAGATGAGAAAAAAACTGAGAAGAAATTTTATTTTAGTTTTGTGACATCTTCTATTTACGCCTTTTTTTCAAAATAACAAGTTCGAGCAATTTGAAGAATCCGTATCTAAATGCATCCCTTGATTAATAAGTATAGTACTGACATGTCATGATTCCATGCTTTAGATTTTAGTTATCCGGTTGTAGTGGTTTAATAATGATACAAAAATTATTGCACCTGTTGCTTTGACAATATTGTCTTGCTATTTATATCGATATAAGTTTGTTGTACAAGATACTTAAGGTATTTTACGTATGATGTAAAGTTTATTTTTTCTATTAATTGTGCTAGAATCAGATTAATGTGTTTCCTTAACGTGATGTAAAACCAATTTTTTATGTATAAAGCTTTATGTGATTTTAGATTATAGTGTAGTAAGTTTGAATGCTATGAAATGTATTTAGGGTCCTGCAATCTGATTGAAAGACAATATGTAGGAACATTGAAACATCTCTCGCCGTTACTACATGGTCTAGCGAGTTCCTTCAGCACCTTTTAATTAATGTCCTTATCGTTTTGCGATACCCTATGAGGGATTTCGGTTGCTTGGAAGATGAGCAAAAAAACTGGAATGAAATTTCCTTTTAGTGTTTTGACATCCTTTGTTTAGGCGTTTTATACGAATTTGCTTTCAATAGTTATGCCTTTCATATGGTTTTTGTTTAACTATGTGACCATAGAAATTTGATTTCTTTGTACTTAAACAATGAGTAATTAGTGACCTTTTAACCTACTGTTATGAATATGTATCTTCACATGCATCTTTTATGAATAAGCTATTGAGGGTTTGACTATATACTTGATTTCTATTTGTATGAATGTGGTGTTGAGGAAAATGATAATTTTTTTAGTTTTTTTGACCTAATCAATTGGTGAAGTTAAAGGTGATTACTACTTTCGATTTGTCGTTAAACTTACGTTTATATTTTCTAATTATGGATTCTAACTGTTTAAATTTAAATTTCATTGGAAAAAATAGCATTGCTGACAAGTTCTTTAATTTTCTATTACGGTGGAAAAATTAGGATTGCTGGCAAGTTGTTTCAGGTAATATTCTATCATATAAAATTTATTTGTTCGCTTTAATTGATCTTTTGATAAGCATATTATTTCTGTTGAGATATAAATGCTTTGGGCTATTTTCTATTCATGCATGTTGTTGATAGAAAATACATTTCATTTTTTCGTCTCCTAATGTTTCCTGACTATTGGTCCAGGTTCATATACTATTTTCCTAGGCGTATTTTAGTAGGCTAGAATTTCTGTGAAAAAAAACATAATGATTCCTTCAGTAAATGAGAGGCAGAATATCTGTAAGTATAATAGATTTTGCAGAAAAGAAATAATAAGAAAGAAGAAAATGGGTAAAAGATATTTCCCTCATATAATACCTAAGCAAAGTATATGTATGCGACTCAAAATGATTAGAGAAATCAACATATCATCGGGTAACATGAATTTGAAACAAATATCTGCTATTAACAGGCAACACCGCATTGTTGTTCTAAGTGAAAGAAAAAGAAAAAGAGATCATGTTGCTAATGCAACTTTAGTTCCAGATACATGTAAGGCATATGATTAGTATATTGATGCATATTTACAACTGCCAAATACTGATCAAGCCTTTGAAACTTTGAGTGAATTTTCTGATCCTGACATTCATGAGGTTGACCAATCCGAATATCGATGTAACGATAGATTAACTAAGGGAAATACAACTGTGACAAATGAAAGATGTAATAAACACTTTCAGAAATATGTTTCCACTGAAAAGAAAGAAATATTTAAGATTAGAAGTCGTCGTCGTCTTGATACACTACGTCAGATGAAAAGTAAAAGAATTTCATCAAACTTGGGTGAAACATCTATGGCAGGTGGATCAAATACCGATGATTTAATTAAGGACTCTTCTGATAACCACTTGGTTACTGATAAGTATTCATCTATGCCATACGAAGCAAGTACTGTTGGTTTAGTACATGAATCTGTTGACAGCTTGGTTACAGAATATTTGCAAGAAAGTGTGAGTATGCACTCTGATGATGTTGTTGAAGGTAGTGTTCCATTAAAACTTTATGCTGATGATTTATTTATCTGAAATTTTATACTTATTATACTTATGTTTTTGCCTTTTTACATAGTTTTAAATTTAGGGTGTGCTTCTTGCATCTGTGAGCACTGTGGAGCTTTGTTCTGGGTAAATAAAAGTCTGCATAGAAAAAAGAAAACAGAGAAACCTATATTCCCACTGTGTTGTGCTAAGGGAAAAATAAAATCGGATTTGTTGCCTCCTACTCCAAAGTATCTTGATACTTTACTTGATAATAATAAGAAAGGAATATTAAAAACAAAATTCAAAGATAATATTAGAGTATACAATTCGTTGTTTGCTTTTATTTCTATGGGTGCAAAGATTGATCATACCATTAACAAATGACCTGGACCATATATATTCCGTATTAGTGGTCAGAATTATCATCGCATAGGATCTCTTTTGCCAGAACACGGAAAACCTCCAATTGTACATTTTTGATACAGAAAATGAAGTCTCAAATAGAATGAAGGCATTGAGTGGTGTCGATGATATAATGGATTTGGAATGTAATGTGGTAGAAGGATTAATAAAAATGTTGGATGAAACAAATTCCATAGTAAAAGCTTTTAGAATTATGAAAGAGCGAATCAATGATTCACCTAATGAAAGAATACAGTTAAGATTAATTGTTGTTAGAAGTGAGGTTAACTCAATATACAATATTCCGACAGTATCTGAAATTGTGGGATTGATTGTAGGAGATTTTGGGTGTTCTGAAAGAAATCGTGATATCATTATAGAACATAAAAATGGAGAACTCAAATGGATCAGTGACTTGCATCCCTCATTTATGGCTAGTAATATCCGTTACTTTTTACATACAGTGAAGATGGATTTACCATTGGCATTAACTATGTGGAAAGTAAATGCCAAACAGGAAGAAAACGACATCGAGTGACCATGAGAGAATTCTACTCATATCGATTACAACAACGACATAATGATGGTAAGACACTACTTAGAGGTGGACGTGTTACTTCAGCAATATATTGTTGATGCGTATTGTTGTATTGAAGAAGATAGATTGTTTTATATCCGTCAAAATCAAAAGGAATTACAGTCAGAAATTTATCAAGGTATACGAGATGCCGTAGATAAAGGAGACAATGATGGAAGTTCAATTGGGAAACGTATAATTCTGCCTGCAAGTTTCACTGGAAGTCCTAGATATATGATGCAGAACTACCAAGACGCTATGGGAATATATAGAGTTTTTGGCCACCCCAACCTAATTTATCACTTTTACATGTAATGCCAAATGGAGAGAAATCATTACTGTGTTAGACATTATACCTAGGCAAAGAGCAGAAGATAGACCGGATATTATAAGCAGAGTCTTTAAGATAAAACTTAACAATCTTATTAGTTTATAAAAGAATCAAAAGAATTTGAAAAAGTTATAGCAACATTATATACAACAGAATTCCAGAAAAGAGGTTTACCTCATGCACACTTATTGTTTTGGCAGGAAAAAAATGTATTGAAGATAAAAGTCTGATATATTCTATTATTACAACAGAAATACCATGCAAAGAAAAAGATCCTATTGCTTATAATATTGTATCAAAATTTATGATTCATGTTCCATGTGGAACATTAAATCCAAATTCAGTTTGCATGAACAAAGGAAAATGTTCTAAATTTTTTCCAAAAACTTTTGTGAATGAGACAATTATAGATGAAAAAGGATATGCTACTTACATGAGAAGAGATAATAATGCAAAAGTTATTAAAAAAGGCATAACATTTGATAATCGATTTGTTGTGCCTTACAATAGGAATTTGGTAGTTAGATATCAGGCTCATATAAATGTGGAATGGTGCAATCAATCTAGAGCTATTAAATATTTATTTAAGTATATAAATAAAGGACCTGATAGAATTCGTGTAGTATTAGAAAATTGTTCAACTACGGGAAATTTAAGAAATAAACAGTATGAGGTTGATGAAATAAAGGAATATTTAGACTGTAGATATGTATCTGCTTATGAGGCTATTTGGAGAATTTTTGAATTCCCTATTCAATTTCGCGATATTGCAGTTGAAAGACTCATGATATATTTACCCTCACAAAATAACGTTACTTTTAAAGGTGATGAAAATTTAGAAGATGTATTAGGAAAGTATAGCAACAGAATTACAATGTTTACTTCTTGGATGAGTACCAATGAATATTCAGAAGAAGCAAGAAATTTAACATATACTGAGTTCCCTAGATATTGGGTGTGGAACAATAAAGATAAAATTTGGACACGTCGAAAACGAGGTCGAAGTATTGGAAGAATTATATATGTGCATCCAAATTCTGGAGAATTGTATTATATGTGAATGCTACTAAATATTGTTATTGGTGCAAGAAACTTTGATGAAATAAAAACAGTAAATGGTGTTCTATTTGGAACTTATCAAGAAGCATGCAATGCTTTAGGATTGCTAGGTGATGATAAAGAATGGTTTGATGCTATAAAAGATGCCTCCCAATGGGAAATGGGTCAATGTTGACATTAAACTCCCAGATCAGACCAACTCTTCTACCGAGAAACAGATGATTCCAGCAACATAGAATGTTGTATCTGTGCCAGATTCAGTATGAAAAAGGAGTTTAATGATGTCGCTTTCTAAATAAACTACTATTGAGAATTCGCTTGAAAGCAAAAATAGCAACTTGCCTAGATGGCCTGTGAGTGATTTTTTTTGGATTTGCAGACTATGGTTACCCTTTCAGTTTCACAGATAACGTTCCTCCAAGGTATGGATATCGATATCTATTATATATATCAACTCATACAATTAGATGTGATCTAGGTGTAGATTTTTTACTAACAAACAGATTAAAACGGTTGTTCGTTTCTTGATCTAGAGACATATGAAGTTTTTTACAAGATCATAGTGTATTTATTTGTCATGTTTTATATGTTATATTAATGATATAAAGGAACTTTTTCCTTATTACTTCTCACTTTTCATACTTTTGGAATCCTTTATTGGACCTGGAAACCTGACTTGTAGGTGTTCCATGAGACTCTTGCTAACTTGCTGATTTACCACAACATTCTGATGTAGTTATTTGATTTCTTGAAGATGCTACGGGAGAAGTTGATGATATCTCGATCTGAGGTTAAAGTGCCAGAAATTTACATTTATATATGTATGTATATATTCATCTATGTGAAGGTAATCTTTTCATTTTAACAGGGGTATCTTCTAAAGATTTTTATATTGTTTTGAACAGACACACACACCTATATTAACTCATTCTCGTCTTTATTTCCAAAAAACAAACATCTACATTTTGAAATATTTTCCTTTTTTTTTCATTTCATTTACCCTCCCGCCGCGAAGCGCGGATATACACTCTAGTTATATTCTATAACCAGAATGTCCGAATCTTAGATTTTCACGTGGATTAAGAGACACACGTCTTTCTGTAGCAGCCTACCATCACTTTTTAATTACGCCAATTACTACAAATCTGCGTCCTTCAACAACTGTCTTCAACACACGTCTTTTATAGTCTTCCAGACGCTTGTCCTTCCCCTCTAGACGCCACCAATGACCAAATTTAATGCAGAGAAGGAAACTCTAGAACACCTCCACTCTTAGTTATAAGCACATCCATCCCTCCACCTCACAGCACCAACAATGGCGGAGGACGAGGGTGTGCTTCTCCTGGACGTGTGGGTTAGCCCCTTCGGCATGCGTGCGAGGATCGCCCTCGCCGAGAAGGGCGTCGGCTACGAGTACAAGGAGGAGGACCTCTCCAACAAGAGACCCCTCCTCCTCAAGTCCAACCCCGTCCACAAGAAGATCCCGGTCCTCCTCCACCACTCTAATCCAATCTGCGAGTCCCTCAACATCGTCCAGTACGTCGACGAGGCGTGGCCCGACAAGGCTCCCTTCTTCCCCTCCGACGCCTATGGTCGCAGCCAGGCACGTTTCTGGGCTGACTTCATCGACAAGAAGGTAACCGAAGCTATCCACATGTAAGAAAAACCCACATGCATGATACCATTATAACCTATAAATGTGGATCGTGTGGTTGGTAGATCTACGAAGCGGGGACGAGATTGTGGAAGGAGAAGGGGGCCGCACAGGAGGAGGGCAAGAAGGAATTCCTGGCTCACATGAAGCTGCTGGAGCAGCATCTCGGAAACAGGTCCTACTTCGGCGGGGATACCTTCGGGTACGTCGACATAGCTCTGGTACCGTTCATCTCATGGTTCCATGCATACGAGACGTGCGCAGGCTTCAGCATGGAGGAGGAGTGCCCGAAGCTGGCGGCCTGGGGGAGGAGGTGCATGGAGAGGGAGAGCGTCGCCAAAACCCTGCCCGACCCTCAGAAGGGGTTCGGAATCGAGTGATGCTGTGCAGCCGGTGCTCCGTCTCTGCGTATGAGACTGCAGCACTATGTTGCCATGAAATAAAATGCTGTGGTTGTGTGTGTTGCTTTCTTTCGATGTTTGATCTGCTGAGATGAATATCTACTTAATTTCCTCACTAAATTATGAGTTGAATGTCAAAAATTGTGAGAAATAAAATATAAAAGGGTTTTTATCAGTTGTGTCCTATCGAGATATTGTAATATCAGTTATACCCCTCTTTTTTTGGGAATATCAGTTGTGCCCCCGACTTCTTGTCGTTCTATCACTTGTGCCCCTCCGTTACTTTAATGGTCAATGATTTGACCTTAACCATGATTTTCTCAAACCATGGTTCGATTACAAGGGGCATAACCGTCCAACTCCAAACTTCTCTCCTACGGGGGGCATAACCGTCCAGCTCATACGCACTCGAGCTTCGCCTCCACTGCGAGCTCCTCCCCCTGCCATGGCACCTCTGCCTCCACGCCCGAGCTCCTCCCTCCGCCCTGAGCTTCTTCCTCCGCCCCACGCCTCTCCGCCTGCCACGAGCTCCTCCCTCTGTTCCGAGTTCATCACCCCGCTCCCACGCCTTCCCCTCCATGCCCGAGCTCCTCCCCTCCATCCCCGGACCCCCTCTCCCTCCCCAGCTCCTCCCCTTCTCCCCAGTAGCATGCCACCTCCACTTCCTCGACGATGACGCACGTGTCCTCTTTGCCTTACCACTCCTGCAGATGCATGTCTTCACTGCGATAAGCCATGCATACTCCTAGAGGGCGGAGGGAGGCGAGGCTAGGGCGGGCAGGGTTGGGGCACTGGAATATGCACTAGACTTAGGGGGGTGGTCGGTTGAGGAGCAATGCCTTGAGGGGGAGTGGCGACGGATGAAGAGGAGGAGGGATTGGATGGGGAGGGACAACAGAGGAGGACGGGCACCGGGGGAGGAGGAGGGCCTCGAGGGAGAGGGCGGAGGAGGCGAGCTTGGAGGTGGAGGGGCGACAGAGGAAGAGGGGCAGAGGAGGAGGAGGGCCTAGATGGGGAGGGGCAGCAGAGGAGGGGAGGGGTGACGGCTGTAGAGGGCCTGACCGGGGAGGGACGGCGGCGAAGGATGGCCTGGAAGCGGAGGGAAGACGACGGAGGCAGATCTGGAGGAGGAGGGTCGGTTGGTGGAGGAGCTCGGGCATGGAGGGGAGGGTCGATTGCTGGATATGATCACCCTTCAATTTTTAGTTAATTACCATCATGTCCCCAAAGTTAACGACCCTTTAGAATGAGGATTGACGACAATTAACCTGAGGGGTATAAGTGATCATCGTGGAAGAAGTGAGTGGTTGAACTGATATTCCTAAAAAGAGAAGGGTATAACTGATATTACAATATCTCAGAAGGGCACAAATGATAAAAATTCAATATAAAAACACATCACAAAGCAAACTCACAAGTGCTGAAATTTCCAACACGGAAGAAGACGGGAATGAATACTTGAGACGGGGTATTCACTCTTTGTTGTGATGCATATACATATGGATACTATTAAGCTCAGGAGGAGGAGCCTTCAGCCTCGTAAAAAAACGGGAACGGACAATTTAAGATGCCTATTGCGTGTTATGCATAAAAGGAATAGCTTATAACATGCAAAATAAATGACTCATGCATGTTACAGTAAAGTAATGAGAATTGCGAGATGTTCATGATTAAATAAGGAGCTACCCAGGGTCCGTTTGGTAACCGGTTTATCCCTTTCTATTCTTGGATTGGGATTCCGTCACAAATCATAGTGATATCACATCACATTCTTTTTTTTAACCCTCTCCAACCTTCATAACCATCCCAAGCAGCTACTATTCACATCAGGTTACCCCCAACCCACTCCAACCCAGCAACCAAACAGACCCTAACAATCACCTTTCTAATCTAAACAAGTCTCGCATAGGTTGATCTCCCCAATCAACTTGCGGCGATGTCATCACAGGTAGGGCTGGCTATTGAGTCACGGCTCGATGAGCCAAGCTCGAGCTCGGCTCGATAAGGGCTCGTGAGCTTGGCTCGTTAGGTTATTGAGCCGAGCCCGAGCCAGATTTTTGGACTCGATAGCTTAACGAGCTGAGCCCGAGCCAAGCCCTGCTTGGCTCGATAACTCAATAAGGAGTTCGATAAGGAATATATATATTCTATTTGTGAAATTGTAATGATGTTTATTTTTATATGTATTAGTTTTGCAACATTGTGAATGGAGGACTATGTGTCTATGTGGTTTATGTAACTGCAATATTTGGTAGATTATGTTGTAGACTTGGATTTTCTACATTTATCTATGTTAATCTAGGTTATAATTAGATAATTAGTATTTTTCTTTTTTATTAGCAAATATAATGTTACAATATATATATATATAATATAACTTTTATATACAATTCGGATGGTGGCTTATTGGTAAGGAATGTAGTCTTCAAAGATGAGGTTGTGAGTTTCAAGCCCAGGTAACAACACTTTTCCACAAAAATGACTCTTTTCCGTAATGAGCTCATACCAGGCTCGGCCCAGCTCAGGCTCGATAAGGCTCAAGTCGAGCTCGATAAGAGGCTCGATAGCCAGCCATCACAGGTTAGCGGATCCTCTGTTGTAACTAAATCATATGGAATAGGCTGCCGTGATCTTTTTCTTCTTTGCAAAATTGATTAAAAAAATACAACCGCATAGATTGAATCCTTGATTAATTTTCTATAAACTCAGCAAATTTCATTTAATCCGGTGTAATTTATTATATTATTGTAATGGTCAATGGTTCCGGTCCGTTTTTAGATGAGATTTAAGTTGGTGTGATTAAATGTTGACTTCATGTTTACTGTTAAGATTGAGCGAAGTTTGGCAGGTTTGTAGACATTATTGAAAAATTAAATCTACATGATTGGATTTTTGGAATCGATTTCATAAAATAAAAAAGAAAAAAATCTATTGTACGATCTGCTCTTTCACGATCACATAATTTTATATACAATTGAAAACACGTAACTGCCACATTTCAAATGAGATATTCGCATTTTTTTACATGTAATTACCAATGACCAAATGTCTTCATTTCATTAAAAAAAAGGAAAATCACATGGAAAGCTCTTCAGTTGTCATACCTGCGGAGTAAGCAAACAATACCGAAGGTCACACAAAGCTTTGTGGGGATTCACCACACATACGTAAGGAAGATGAACACAATTGGACCTAATTATTCTAAGATACAAAGGGCATGCATATCCTAACACATGATCACGGAGTACATTGATCTCATGCATGCATAACACATTAAACGCGACGAACGATCAAATCACCTAATTCAATTCTTAGTGGCCACCACCTCCAATGACTTTGCTTGGCGAGCCGAAATCGAAGTCTGCTCCCTAAGGCGCCCATTTGTACATATTGGAACCGAACCCTCCACCGCTACCTTGACCGAAACCGAACCCCGAGCCCACTCCTTGCCCATATCCATCACCACTTCCCTGGCCAAAGCCGACTCCCGAGCCTACTCCTTGACCATGGCCCTGACCATAACCCTCGCCACTTCCTTGACCGAAGCTTGATCCCGAGCCTACTCCTTGACCATGGCCCTGACCATAACCCTCACCACTTCCTTGACTGAAGCCTCCTGAGCCTACTCCTTGACCATGACCCTGGCCAAAGCCTTCGCCACTCCCTTGACCGAAGCCTGATCCCCAGCCTACTCCTTGACCATGACCCTGGCCAAAGCCTTCACCACTTCCTTGGCCAAAGCCTGATCCCCAGCCTACTCCTTGACCATGACCCTGGCCAAAGCCTTCACCGCTTCCTTGGCCAAAGCCTGATCCCGAGCCTACTCCTTGACCATGACCATGGCCAAAGCCTTCACCGCTTCCTTGACCAAAGCCTGATCCCGAGCCTACTCCTTGACCATGACCTTGGCCAAAGGTACCTCCGAAACCTGCCTCCTGACCATGGCCTTGGTCATAACCTACAATGCTTCCTTGCCCAAAGCCAGCTCCCAAACCTACCCCTTGACCATGACCCCGGCCATAGCCTTCACCACTTCCTCGTCCAAAGCCAGCTCCTGAGCCTACTTGACCATGACCTTGGCCATAGCCTTCACCATCTCCTTGATCAAAAACAGACCCATAGCCTAACCCCGAGCCATGACCGTGGCCATTTTCTTCACCACCATGTTGTCCCCAACCTTCTCCGTCACCTCGATCACTTCCATGATCAAAGCCTAAGCTTGAGCCTGCACCTTGACCATTTCCTTCTCTTCGACGAAAACCTTCTCCATGACCTGACCCACTTGCTCCACAATCAACATGGCAACTAGCTCCAGAACCCGAGCCTGAACTAGAGACGACACCATCACGACCAAGGCCAAGCCCAACACCAACACTAGAACCGACACTCACCCCACCACCCAAATCAAGACCCAGACCCAAGTCCTTCCTTGCATGCCGACCACACTCAACCGTCGTCACCACGAGAGCGACGAGCGGGATGACAATGACTGTCCTGAGAGCCACGGTTCTCAAACGAGCCATGCTTGCGATGAAGTGAGGAATGTGATGGAGCTGAGCTTATATAGCTGGAGTGGAAGCCCTCCCAAGACGATGGCGCCCATGTGCATGGGAGGTGGATCAAAAGGCTAAAGAGGGAGTGCTGAGTCAGCCCACGCTTTCTTAATTGCCCTCTAATCGAGTTTATCTTTGATGTCTCGTTGTGGCAATGGGAATAATAAGGTGATATGGCATCCGATTCCCAACACAACACAACTGCTTCCACCCAAGTGATTTATTGATAATGTAAACAGTTTGCTAATTTAATTGATCTCTCGACGTTACGTATGTTTTGCAGTGTAGACGTTGGAGGAACATATTTATACCGCAACGCTCCCTTACGAGAAAGAGGCTATATTTATAGGTATAAGGGGGTTCACCGTTAGGGAACCGATCGTCTGCTGTAAATGGCATTTACAGTAGGGGCTGTAATGCACGAGGAATGTCAGATGAGGATCCGACGACCCTCTTAGAAGGCTGGGGATAGTGGGCTTGCATCTCGAGGCGAGGGATATGTGATCGGACGGCTGTAACCCCTACAACAGAGTCTGTTGCAGCAAGGGCTACAACAGACGATCCTCTCTGTAATCGGTACGCCAAACCCGTTAAGAGTTGTATTTCCTAGCAAGCGGACACCCTTCAAGTAAGTAGGTTATAAGATATAATTTTAGAGTGTGGTCGGATTCAATTCCTTAAAATTTTGATTAAAGATTTGATTCCAAAATAAATCAATCAAGTGTAAATGTAATTTTTTCGGATTCGTTTATATAAAGGAATCGAATATGAATGAGATAGTTTCACTCAAATCCGTTCCGCTAAAGTTTTAGGTTAAAAATATGTTTTATATGTATACATATAATAATGCATTTATATAGTTGAATGTGAATTGTGGAAGTTAAGTTATTCCAACTTATTATCCATGAAAGCTCGAAACTTCTTGTTGCGAGTCGCGGAAGCGAACACGCACAATCACGATCAAACAAGCAAGAACGCAAACACACGGATTTACAAGGTTCACCCGTAACTGGGCTACGTCCTTGGGCGGCGGCGATCGGTTTCACTATGTGGAGAAAAGAATGAATACAGAGGATACTTAAAACCCTAACCCTAAAGGAGTTTATATAGCACTCCCATACAGACGGATCCCTAAAAATAGAAGGATCCAAATACTCGAATACAAATAGAACCGCTCCATAAAATTTTTGGCGGGGGCGCTGCCCCCACACCCCAGCAGGGGGGGCGCACCTGCTCCCCCCCCAGACCCCCCCCCCCCCAGGCTCGCTGACTGGGCAGCGAGACCCCCGTCTTGTTGGGGTATGGTACGGCAGGGGGATGCATATGCAGTTCTTCAACCTGGGTCAGATGGTTAGGATTCAAGGCATATCAACAATCTCCACCTTGAATTGAATCCTCTGAGAAGCTTCGCTAAGCTTCGTCGTGCCGCCGCCAGCCCCTCCCTGGGGCTACTCCCAACTGTCGACATTGAGCAAGTCCAAACAATGTTTGAACTTACTCCCAGGAACCGCCTTCGTGAACATATCAGCTGGATTATCTGTTGTACCAACCTTCTTCACCTTGATCCTCTTCTCAGAACGAATGAAGTAATATCTGACATCTATGTGCTTGGTTCTCTCATGATGAACATGATCCTTGGCTAAGCATATTGCACTAAGACTGTCACAATATACTATAGCCTGATTTTGTTGCAGACCGAGGTCTCCAAGTAAGCCCTTCAGCCAAATGCCTTCCTTTGCAGCCTCTGTCAGTGCCATGTATTCTGCCTCTATAGTAGACAAAGTAACCGATGGCTGTAAGGTAGCCTTCCAACTGATGACCGAATTCCCCAAAGTGAAGACGTAGCCTGTTGAAAAACACCAATCTCGATCACTTCTTTATTCCTGCAAAAAAGAGACAGAAAATAGATCGCGGTCGTTGTCGATCGAGTGGGTTTTGTCAGAAAAGATTAAGGTGAATTAATCTTTTTAATTTTTATTTATACTCGTAAACAAATGTGTATAGTGATTCGTACGGGAGTGTCGAACTCAGGGAGGCAAACTGTATTAAACTAGGGGAAATCAGTAGAAAAACTTAGACTAAGGGGTTCCTAATTTTTATTTGATTTTTATGAATTTTATATTGTTTTTGTAATTTTTAATTATTCTATAAATTTTTTTATTTTAGAAAATGTTTTAATTTTTTTTAATTTTTATTTTGTTATTTTTATGTTTTATGTATTTTTAGGTTTTTATGGATTTTTATGGGTTTTAGTTAACTTCTAATGTAGAAAACAAAATGTTTATTGAAAACAGTGACGTTTTTTAGATTTTTAAGGTGGCAAACAGTAACAAAATCTTTTTAATATATTTTCTGTAGAAAGTAGATGAAAATACCTTCAAAATGCTAGGTTGTGCGTTTTTGGGGGATTTTTCTTGAATTAGTTATGACTTTTTGAAGTTTATATCAATTTTGTATTTTTTTATTGATTTTAGTTTTTTTAGTTTTTTTATTTTTTAAAAACGTATTTATACTGTATATTACGTAAAATATAGTATTTTAGAGTATTTTAGTGTATTTTTATTTTTTTGTATTTTTTATTATGTGATATAGAATATGTATAGGTATTGTATGCACTTTTGGGGTGTATGATTTTTGTAGATAGTGGACCTGCTTGTGAATGCGTAAGGTCAGAGAGCTAAAGATGCAAAATTTCTATATATATCCTCCGTATGTGCACCGCTTATGGTTGAATTGGTGTGGCGGTCTGTTTGACGAGATGACAACGTGTGGCTGGTGGACGTTCCTTGGATTTGCAATGTGCGAATTTTCTGATCAGGACCTGCATGCGAGAATGCAAATTTCTGGGGGTTAATTCACAAAATTCCCTGAAATATCTCAACTTCCTCACGCACGTCGCGTGTGCGGACGCTTGAGCGGTGGACGGTCGGCCTTTTTATTTAACTGTTGACGCGTGGCATGATCCGTAACGTCCAATTAAAGCTGATCGAACGGACTCGGGCGACTGATTTCGTTCTTCCCTTTTCACCTGCACGCAACGGCGATGGTTCACGGTGACACGGAAGCAGCGGGCTGGAGGCGTGTGGCTTGTAGGTGCGACAAGGAACGACGCCAAGCACTGCAGCCTGGTGCGAGGTGCGCAGGCGGTTGTTTTGTTGGCGACGACGAATTCAAATTGGAGTCACGGCGGTTCTTCGCGGATGAGGCAGCGATGGTTGATGCGGTGGCAGAGGTAATGTATAGCCGATGCGTTCGCGATGGTGATCCTCCGGTCGGAGAGGTGTGGTTCGGTTCAAGGTGAGCACATGCGAAGGAAATATCAGTTCCTTTCGTCGTGCTTCAGGTGCTCGAAGCACGGACGATTGGCGGCCGCAATCGACGGTGGATTGATAGATCTACTCACCGATGCCTCCAATTACGAGTTTATACCTGCAATATCAAAATATGACTCGGGGTGTTCTTCCTCGGTCCAGAACAAATGTTCAGATGACGAAATAGATCCCCGATGCTCGAACGTGGTAGTTAACCCCTTTCAAATGGTGCTCTCGAAATCATCGTTTCTGATCTATTGATGCATGCATGATAAACTCTCCTAGATCTAAAATTTGTTGTTGTAATTGTTCTCGGATGAAGTGTCCACCACCTGCACGTTTAAACAAAGCTCGAGGGACGATACCTCGGCCAATTTTTAAGCATAGTGGAGTTGAATGGACGGATATCCTCTGTGAAGGTGGAGAAGGATTCAAAACTCAAATCCAAATGGATTTAAGGCAATGAGGGAATGTGGAGTAGTGGGATTTAATTGGAATGAGAAGGACTTGGAATGGATCTAAGATGAGAAGATCGAGAACCGAAGGGGATAAGAGGAGAAACATAAGAGGAGGGAGAAAATGTCAGAGAGAAAAGTGAGATGAACAGGAGGATTAAGAAGGGAATCAGATGGGAAGAGGAAGAGAGAGAGAGAGATGAGGAGATGTATGGAATAGAATCTAACCTGGAGAATGGTGGAGGAAACGCCGGGGAATCAGAGCTCGTGGCGGAGCTCGGTGGTGATTGCCTCAACTCGCCGGCAATGCGAGGAGGCTCGAGTAAATGCGCGGCGGAGCCGTGCTGCGACGCCGGCGGAATGGATCACGCCGCTCCTCCTCTTCCTCGCTCAACGTTGCGTAAGGATGGCTGTCACCGACCTCCTCTCTCGCTCGGAGCTTCTGGAATGAGGGACGAAAATGGCGGATACCTTTGTGAGGGGGGGTTGACGAGGTATATATAGGCGGGGAAGAGGATGCACCTGGACGGAAACCGGGGTAAATGAGTTTTCTTTGGGAGTACGCTGCCGGATCCCGTCACCGGCGGTGGGTGTGGTCACCGGAGTTGGTTTGGGAAAGAAGATGAAGATGGGTTGGAGAGGAAGGGGAGGGAAGAAGGAAGAAGAAGAATACGAAGGAGAAGAAGGAAGGGGAAAGGTGGAGAGAGAGAAATTAAACGAGGACTAATGGGAAGCTGCCCTGTGGCAAAAAAAAAAGAAGAAAAGAAAAGGACAAAATAAGAAAGAGGACAAAAGACTTATATACAAGTATATAAAAACTAAATAAATACCTTATATTAAATAAATAAATAGTGTGGATATAAATTATAAATAATTAAATTAAATAAATAAATAAGTAAAGTATTATTTATAAAAATAAAGGGTTAATGTATTAAATACTGATATAAATTACGGCTTATTGTACAATTATATCAATTCCGACCCCGAAAACCGTATTTTTCGCATTAACTCCGATTTTAACGAAACTAGTGTCATTTTGTAGATAATTGAATAATATAATTTTAGGGATAGAGTTTGCTCAATTCGGAGTTCATACGGCCGAGTTATGAGGCCCGGACGAAAAAAATAGCGGCTTCGGGCTTCCGGATTTTTTTCGGTATTTTGGCTTTATTATATTTTTGTATTTTTATATACAATTTTAGATGATTTTAGCAAAAAGAATTAAGTTAATCGGATTTACGGTTATTTAATTAAAAATCCCGGAAGTTTGTACATATGGTACATATATACAACGGGTCCAAAAAGCCGAAACCCACCGGTTTTATCCGAATATTTTTCTGATATTTTTAATAAATAGTACTATATACAAAACGGATTTTAAAAGTGAGTTTTGTCAATTTGGAGTTTTCTGTAAATAGATATGAACCTCGGAAGTCGGCTTTTACGGCTTTTCCGGTTCATTGCGTTTATTTTATTTTTGTGTCGAAATATTTTTCTAATATTTTTATAAAATATTACATATTTTTATGAACAATTTTTATAAAAGGAGTGTTTTGATTTGAGATTGTTTTGATGATAAATAAAATAGGTGAAGTATTTACATTATGAAAAATGGGTAAATTACATTTTTGTCTTTATTTTCTGAATATTTTTATAAGTTATGATCCTATCTCCCCCTACTTATTTCTTTGTCGACCCGGTCAATATTGACCTGGTCTCGGGGTTAGGATTAGTTTGTATATCACATATACAACCTTCTTTTTATTTTTATTTTCCTTTTTCTCTTTATTCTTTTATTTTGGTGAAAATAAGTGTTAAATATATAATATTAATATTTGTGGTTAGAATGTTAATTAAATGGAATTAGTGGATATTTACATGTATTTTACCAAGGATTTTAGCCAAAATGAAAGAATAAAGGCGATGAATCACGGATTCATCATTCCCCTATACTTTACCTTTGATAGTCCCTTAGCAAACACTTATTCTATAAATAAGTGCAAGCAAAAAGAAAAAGGAAAAGGAAAATAAAAGAACTTAGAACATGCTAGTTTCTTTAAACCGCATATCACTTCATCCGAAATCTGGAGCCTGGACTCAGACCTTTGGATTAATAATGTGTCGGGACTCTATTAAAATTAGGATTTAAGCCTCGACAGCCCTCAAGTTTCATAAATCCTTATCCAGATTCACCTCAGCAGCCAGCTCAGATCCACCTATCCATCACGCAAACTTTTCGTCTTTGAAAACAATCAGTACTGTGTGTGAGAATTTTTAGCTCTTCCCGCTTAGACAAGCGAAGACACCGCCCATACAGCTACACACTTCCATTGGGCCCTTATCCAGCAGCTCAGTCCTCGAGGAGGGAGGTATTTCCTTCTGAGGTCAGGTCGTGCTGTGTCCACAATCGAATAAGAGAGAAGATAGAAGAAGGAGAAGAGAACTGGAGTGTGATCAGTGTAATCACATCTCCGGTGAAGCTTGGCCAGTTTAGCCAAGTCTCCACGAAGACATGCAGGCTTTTCTGAAGCTCGGACCATTGTGGTCATTTTTGGAATTTGGTGTATTTGGCTTCTTTGGTAGTAATGATTGTTGCACTGCATCGGTCTTTTGTGCCCCGACGGATATAGCATCTTTTCATTCCGCCCATTTTTTGGGGTCTTGGAAAAATTGTGCCAGCAGATCCTTCCCTCATCCGAAGCTTTATTTCAACCCCAATCTCTCCCGTCTTTAGACATCACCACCACCAGATAAGGATGGAAACGCACCACCGAAATGGATTGTTCTTCGCAACCCCAGGCAGGTCGAGCTAAGTGCAGAGTGCATGAGTTCAAAATTGATTCAAATGGAGAAGAGTTTAACGGATGACACCAGGTGTCCTACTTAGGCACTTTCAAGTTGAATTCCGAACACGGTCTCATGGAACCCAAAGAATTAAGTCTAAATGACCTGAAGAGTCTCAATTCCCGATCCTAATAAAGTCCCTCTTGAATTAAGTGGATTAAGGCCTAAACCAAGATCCATCTCTCAGACTTCGATCCATGCGGTTCAAGAATCAAACTTGTTCTGAAAAATGCTAATGAATGCAACAATATTTTTATGAGGTAGATTTTTCGGCTTAAATGTTTTAAGTGGATTTTAAAGAATTTTGCAAATTTTTATTGGATTTTAAACTTTTCAATTTTTAGGGGTCTTTTTGTAAAAGTTAGTGGATTAATTCTATTTACAAAAATTTTACACAGTTTTTTTTTGTATTTTACAAAGGATTTATACAACTTTTATATACAAATTATACGGCTTTTATACAAGATTTTTAAGAGGATTTTATTTTTCAAATTTTTAAGGATTTTATCCAAGAATTTTACAACTTTTTTTTATCTACAATTTTTAAGCTATTTTTTATAAAATATTTTTACGATTTTCTTGCGGCTTTTAAAAACCCAAAATATACACCATACTTTTAAGAAGCCTTATTATTAAAAATACGAGAAAGTACGAGTTATGGCTTCTAAAGTATATATAACATATATATACGGCACCCCCCTATACTTAGCGTGAACTATGTCCTCATAGTGACCAAAGAAGCGGCAAAGGAAGACATAACTCGGGCTAAGTATAGATCGGTGAAAAGAATCCTATACTACAATGACTCAAAGAATAACGAAATAAAATGAATAGAAGTCGATCATCTCATGTATACTTAGGATAAGGTGATCCCAAGGATAGCAGACTCAAAACCGAAGATGATCGAAGTCAAGAGAATATACACAACTCAGCGGCTCGGCTTGTCCCCCCTATACTTAGGGTAAAATATCCCTAAGTATAGAGACGAATATCAACAGATGAGGGACAAGCGAGAGAGTAGACAATACAAAAACCGGAAACGATCAAGAGGGGATATGAGCGAGATCACCCCCCCTATACTTAGGGTAAAATACACCCTAAGTATAAGCAACAACAGGGGTGACCGAACAGGACGATACAAACAACATGGTGTCTACACCCCCCTATACTTAGGATAAAGCACATCCTAAGTATAGCAAAATCTAGATGAACCTAAGGGTGTAAGACAAACGAAAAGAAGAAAGGATGAAATCGGAAATATATACAAAATGATCGTTGAAAATCAGGTATGAGATGCGAAGTGTAAGAGTGAAGAGCTCATCTCATACAAAATGGATCGGGGCAACTTCAACGGTCGGCGGATCATGATCGAGAAATGGTTTCAATCGCTGACCGTTGACTCGAAAGGTGGAATCAGATGACAACTCAGACATATCGATGCTACCGTTGTCGTACACCTTTCTGACAATGTAAGGACCTTTCCATTTACTCTGAAGTTTCCCTGGAAATAGTTTCAGTCTCGCATCGAATAACCATACTTTCTGATTCGGCTCAAACTGCTTGTGGCTGATGTGAGCATCATGCCACTCTTTCATCCGCTCTTTGTAATGCAGGCTACTCGTGAAGGCTTGATCTCTCAGCTCTTCCAGGGCTGCCAGTTCAGTCTGCCTCTGATCTCCTGAGTCATCTAGTCCAAAGATCACTTCTTTCACTGCCCACCAGGATTTGTGCTTGATCTCAACAGGTAAGTGGCATGGCTTGCCATAAATAAGTCGAAAGGGAGATGTGCCTAATGGAGTCTTGAAGGATGTTCGATATGCCCATAGAACCGAGTCCAAAAGTTGCGACCAATCCTTTCGGTCTGGGCAAACAACCTTCTGCAAGATTGTCTTGATCTCCCTATTCAAAACCTCGGCTAGACCATTCGTCTGAGGATGATATGGAGTAGCAACCCGATGGTCTATACCGAACTCGTTAGAAAGTGCTCTTACCTTGTCGTTGATGAAGTGGCTACCCCCGTCTGAGATCAGAACACGAGGGATTCTGAACCGCGTAATGATATGCTTTCTCAGGAACTTACAAACCGTGTTTGCATCTGCGGCTCGGGCAGGAATAGCCTCCACCCAACGACTAACATAATCCACAGCTAAAAGAATATACTCGAACCCCTGACTTTTCGGAAATGGGCCCATAAAGTCGATACCCCATGCATCGAACACTTCATAGAAGTGGATCGGCTGCATTGGCATCATGTCTTTATGTCCACAAGTGCCCATCTTCTGGCAGTCAGTACATCTCTTTACGAATGCGTGAGCATCCGCAACGAGCGTAGGCCACCAAAGGCCGGATTGGAGCACCTTTTGTGCTGTCCTCTTCCCTGAATGGTGTCCTCCAGCTTCTAATCGATGACAATACATGAGGACACTCTGGTATTCCTCCTGAGGAATACACCTATGCCAGACGGAATCCGCTCCTTCATGATAAAGGACTGGATCCTCCCAATGGTAAGACTTGGCTTTCGCGAGGAAAGTCTCAAGTCTCTGTCTGGACCAACCTTGTGGGACTTTCTTAGCAACAAGAAAGTTCACAATGTCGGCATACCATGGCAGCGAGACGACGACAAGAATCGCCTCGTCGGGGAAGGTCTCGGTGATTGGTGCATCAAACTCAGCAGTCTCGGGTGTTTCTAGTCGGGAGAGGTGATCCGCCACCACATTCTTGACTCCAAGCTTATCCTTGATAACAATGTCGAACTCCTGGAGTAGAAGGATCCATCTGGTCAGACGCGGCTTCGAATCCTTCTTATCCATTAAGTACTTGATGGCGGTGTGATCAGTGAAGATTGTGACTTTGGATCCTAAGATGTGGGATCTGAATTTGTCTAAGGCAAATACTACAGCTAGCATCTCTTTCTCTGTAACCGTGTAATTCCGCTGCGCGGAATCCAAAGTCTTTCTAGCGTAGTGTATGGCGTATGGAAGGCCATCCCTCCTCTGTCCCAACACAGCCCCAACGGTAAAATCTGAGGCGTCCGTCATGATCTCGAATGGGAGAGACCAATCGGGTGGCTGAAGGACAGGAGCCTCTACAACCATGTTCTTGAGAGTGTCGAAAGCCGAAAGACACTTATCATCAACTATAAACTCAGTGTCTTTCGCTAGAAGATCAGATAACGGTCGGGCAATTTTGCTAAAGTCTCGAATGAAACGTCGGTAGAAACCGACATGCCCAAGAAATGACCACAGTTGTTTCAGATTGGACGGTGGATTGAGTTTCTTTATGATGTCCACCTTGGCCGGATCCACCTCCATGCCCCGGTTGGAGATGATGTGACCAAGGACCATCCTCTGAGTCATCATGAAATGACTCTTCTCCCAAGAAAGCACGAGGTTAACCTCCGTGCACCTCTGAAGCACGCGGTCTAGGCTAGAAAGGCAAGAATCAAAATCATCGCCGTAGACCGAGAAATCGTCCATGAAGACCTCCAAGATATCTCCCACCATGTCCGCGAATATCAAAAGCATGCACCTCTGGATTGTAGCCGGAGCATTACATAATCCAAAGGGCATCCGTTTGAAAGCATACGTTCCGAACAGACAGGTGAATGTCGTCTTTTCTTGGTCTTCTGGAGCAATGGCTACTTGGTTATATCCCGAGTACCCATCGAGAAAGCAATAATGGCTCTTCCCGGCTAATCGTTCGATGATCTGATCGATGAACAGTAGCGGGAAGTGATCCTTCTTGGTCGCCTGATTCAAGCGTCTGTAGTCCACGTAGACGCGCCAAGAAGTCGGTACTCGGGTAGCGATCTCCTCTCCGTCCTCGTTGATCACTGTGGTGATACCCGTCTTCTTGGGTACCACATGTAAAGGACTAACCCATTTCGAGTCGGAGATAGGATAGATAAAATCAGCGCTCCACCACTTGGATATTTCCTTCATAACCACTTCTCGAAGATTAGGGTTCAGCCTGCGCTGAAACTCACGAGATGGCTTGGCGTCATCCTCGAGAAAGATGTGGTGAGAGCAGAGAGCCGGACTAATCCCATGGAGATCGGCTACTGACCACCCGATCACCTTGCGGTTCTTTTCAAGAATCGCCATCAGACGGGATTCTTGATCTTCGGTCAAATTAGAAGAGATGATGACCGGAAACATTTTCGATTCACCCGCAAGGAATCGGTACTTCATGCTCTGAGGTAACGGTTTGAGTTCAGGGGGAGAAGGGGCAGGGAGGGCGGGTTTGATTAGAGCCTGGGTGTAGGCTACTAGATCGGTGTGCATGAGCTCTGCCTGCTCTGACTCAGAAAGATCTGGAGATTGTTGGATGTTCTGATTTGATTTGATCTCCAGGCTGGTTGTAGGCTCTGATAAAGGAGTCTGAAGTGATAGGAATTCGGCAAAGCACTGCCAATCAGCATCGTCGGAATCGGAATGATCTGCAGATGACTGACGGCTCTGATGGTTCATTTCAGACTCGGAGGGATATAGGATATATGAATGATCTGAGAAGGTATCAGAATCGTCCCTGTCAAGAGTGTCGTTGTTTGGCTCTAGGATTGTGCTCTCCAATCTTCCATCCTCAGATATCTGAATCTCGGCTTCAACTGAAGGTGGAATGAAAGATTGGGTACTCGGTTCGGCCCAGACGACCTCATCATCAGTTTGTACGAAATCACAATCCTGATGACTATCGGGCTCATCGTCAGATGCTCGTTCTGATTCAGTTGATCTGGAGTTCTGGTCTTGGATCGTCTCTATATGTATACTTTCACCCTGGACGCGAAAGTACACCTTCCCAGTACCATAGTCGGAAATGGCCTTTGCTGTTGTCAGAAAAGGTCGTCCTAATATGATCGGGGTATCGGACACACATTCAGGGACCGCCATGTCCAACACGACGAAGTCCACGGGGAATCGCAAACTCTGAATGGTGACGATAACGTCTTCGATTAAACCCTTAGGCCTCTTGACTGATCTGTCAGCAAACTGCAAGACCGTTCGGCTTGGTCTAAGAGGCCCGAACTCGAACTTATCGAGTAAGGAAGATGGAAGGAGATTAATCGAAGATCCGCTATCTAATAGAGTCCGATCGAAAATCTGATCGAGGATCTCGCATCTGACATACGATGCTCCCGTATCTGATCTCTTGGCCGGGAGTCGATTCTGAATGGCATAACATGTATCCTTGGTCAGCACATGGATCTCAGAACAATGATTGCGCTGCCTCTTCTTTCTGCGGACGGTGGTTCGTTCTTTTAAGCCTTTCTGCAGAAGAGGAATGTGAGCCAAGGCTTCTGAAAGAGTGAGTTGGATCGTAAACTTTTCGAGCATCTCTTTCGTCAGATCATTCATCTGAATTTTTTTGGAATTTTCTTTTTTAGCGCCTTTTCCTAAGCAGAGTGCTTTCGGAAAAGGTATCTGTACATCCTCCGGGTTAGTCTGTACAATCGGAGGATCAGAAGAAGTAGAAGCAAATGTTTTTGGAGAACGGGGACTTGCTTTCTTCGAACAATCAGAAAGATCAAGATCTGAATCAACAATCTTTTTATTCCTTTTTCGAGTTCTTCTCTTTTTTACATTTTTTTGTGATTTTCTATCATCATCATCAGAAATGAAAAGCGGTAAAGCAGCTATGTCGGCGTTCGGCTCTGGCTGCTCTTCAGACTTGGTGGCTTCAGCATCACCATCTTCATCGTCAAAGGTTGTGGCTTCAGCACCGCCATTAATGTCGTCTACAGGCTCGCTTGCGTGATCTGAAGTATCGTCCTCGAGCCTAGTAGAGTCTCCGCCTACTGGACTCCTACCGCTCCTAAGAGAGATGAAGTCAGCGTCATCACAGTAAAGATAGTCATCGGAGAATACCTGTGATTGGAGGGTGGGCTCGGTCAAATCTACCTGCTCAGACTTTCGCTTCAGGTTGTTCGGGTTGGGCTCTATCTGGGCAGGCAAGACGGACTTCCCCTTGACGAGGTCAGTAACATGAGTTTTGAACTCATCCATTTCTCGCCTGAAAGAAGCATGCTGATCAGTGATAAGGTTAGCGAGATATTCTAATGCTGGGTTGTCATGGAAAGGTCCATGAGACCCGGATGAGTCGCCTCGGTGATACTGAGGCTGCTGCGGAGCTGGCTGCTGCTGTGGAGGATATTGCTGCTGCTGCTGAGGCTGGTAAGTGCTCTGCCTCCACTGAGGATTCTGATATTGCCGAGGACCGTAATGCTGCTGCTGATGATCTCTGTTCTGCCCCATGGGTGCCTGCGGTTGGTGTTGGGAAGAGGCACCTCCTGTAGACCAACGGAAACCAGGATGATCACGACGGATCCCTGGTTGCTGCGGTCGATCATACCAGATCCCACTGACCTCAGTCAATGATTCAGGCATCTCCGAATAAGCTGGGGGCATAGCTGCCAAGGGCTGATCGCTTTGATACACCACCATCTGGGTGTCAGATGATGGTGTCTGCTGAAGTTGCGGGTACGCCGAGGGATGATGAGCGGGCTCAGAATGCACATGGTAGATGTGTTGAGCTGGAGGCCTAGGAAGGATGCCTCGGTCTCGGCTACCAGAGTTAGCCTGTGACCTCGAAGACCTGTTGGAGTCTGTGTGTAGTTCTTGAAGGCACATAATCTGTGTCTTCAGATCACTGAGGCATCTCTCAAGCTTGTCAAGTTTATCGAGCTTGTCTAAGTTCTGGCACTTTTTCTCAATTATTTCCATGCGATCCAACTTCTGGGAAATGATCTCCATATCAGCGGTTAGATATTCGGGGGAATTAGAAACTACAGAAGATGGATTCCCTTCTATCTGTGCCACTCGGGAATGCTGGTGATAGGTTTGTGGCTTCGTCTGGTTGTAAACTCGAGTCCGCGACATCGTGGTGTAATTCTCTGCCATTTTCTCATAAATGGCCCAGACTCGATCTTCGTGCATCGAGAAATACGATCCACCACAGGCGGCATTCACCAGTCCCTGTAACTCCTGTGTCAGCCCACCGAAGAAGCTCTGTACAAGAGTCGGCTTCGAAAGGTCATGGTGGGGACATCGATCAATGAGATCTCTAAAACGGTCCCATGCCTCGTGGAACTGTTCGTTCCCGATCATGGAGAAATTGCTAATCATGGCTCGAGCAGCATTCGTTCGACCAAGAGGGTAATACTTATTTAGATATGCGCTTCTCAGCTCCTCCCAGGTCGAAATGTATCTCCCTAAGTGTTTCAGCCAGTAGGCTGCTCGATCAACAAGGGAGAAAGGAAACGCGATCAGTTTGATCGTGTCCTCGTTCACTTCCGCATCATGCACCGTGCTGCAGATAAGCTCAAACTCCTGAAGGTGCAAGTGCGGCTCCTCAGTAGATAGCCCATGAAACTTGGGCAACAGCTGGATCGTCTGAGGTCGGAACTCGAAGTTACCGCGGATGACAGGGAGACGGATCCATCGATGGGTCGTAGTAGCTCCAGGGTTGTAGAGTTGCTGCATCGTGCGGTTCGGGTCCTCTGGAGGCCTCTCTGGTCCATCTTGCGGCTCCTGATCCTCAGGTCCTGGAAGCTCAGCTGCAGTCTGATTTCGCTGCGCGCGAAGCTGAGTCAGCTCAGCTCGGACATCATTCATCATTCTACCTTGCTCCCTAATCTGATTCTGTATTGCCTCAAGGGAAGCAAGTAAACCGCTGTTGATCGCAGCCTGATCGATGACAACAGAAGTAGTCTGCGGTCCTTTGCCAGCCATGTCGTCTGGAAAAGAGAAAGAATCCAAATCAGGCTTCGCCAAATCAATGTGTAGCTGCTGTTGATCTGGAAGTGGAGGTGACGATGGTAGAGAATGAGTATGAGAAGAAATCGACGACGAACTTCCAGGGTTAGAGTCACGCCTGGAAGGAACAGATCGAGTGGATTTCGGTTTGGGACGAGAGTTATCCCGAACCGATCTAGATGAACGGGTTGGCTCGCGAGATAGTGGATCGTTCAGAGTCGAACGAAGCGATCGCCTTCCCATCATCTTGAGAGATTATTGATTAGATCTAGAAAGATTAGACTCACACTGCAAACAAACACAAGACAAACCCCGAGTTCACCAACGCAACCATGGTGATGACCGTAAGAGTTCGGTCGTTTATCTTTTCGGTTTTATGGTTGATTGGCAAATAACATTCTCTCAGATGAACGAGATTAGATAGGTGCCCAAGACTTCAACGTCGTACTGTCCCGAGTTCTCACCAGAACTCACCTAGTCTCAGCCAGTATGGAAGTAAGTACGGACCGTTTCCGGCTACCCGTGTTACTTGAGGACGAAGCCTTACGCAGTGTCCTCTAAACCTTCCACTCTGCTAAGTGAACTCGGACCGTTTCCGGCTACCCGAGAGCACCCACTGAAATAAGGTGAATCAAGGCGTGAACTAAGTAGTATTTCGATAGAAGCCCGGACTCTGGCTCTACCTTATGTGTCGTCTCTCTCTCGCGGATCTGGAGATGAGATCGATGATTCGATTTTTTTCGGGGATTGCTCTCCCAAAGCAAGTGAGTCCTTATGTTTATTTTAAAGTCAATAGAATTAGCAGTCCCTGTTTTAGTTTTCGGTTTTCGCTTTTTTTGGATATTTTCAGAGAAAAATCGTCTAACGTATTTTTGTGTTTTTGGGATTGGCCCTAGATACAAGCACCTAGGTGTCGATTCCTATGCAAGCATCTAATCTAAGCTAAGCTACGATGCGCAGAGAAGGGAAAAAAATCGTAAAACACCTAACAAGCACCTAACTCGAAAAAGCCGCGGAAAACCGTCGAGAAAATCACGATCGAGAAAAGCCGCGGTGGGTGCCCTGCTCCCCCAGGAGTACAGCCCTGGTGAAACAGACCCCGAGAAGATACAAGTCGGGATGCCTTTACAAGGCCCCTTTCTACGACACTTTTTTTATATGTTTTTTTTACAAGAAAATTACAAGAAATTCTAAACTACTTGGTTTCGCGGTTTTGAGCAGCGCGGCTCGAGCTGTGTGACGACGCGGAATTTCGATGCGGTTAAGGTAGAAAATAAATCACAATGTCGTTGTCCTCAATCGCTCAGCACGTGTCAATCAAGAAAAATAATCAACCACTCGAATAAGATAAAAACAAGCAAGCACAAGAAAGAGCGGTCTAGCTATAGGATTAACCTGGTATAGCTCCCAGGGTCGAACACAAGGAGCACAGATTGGCCTTGCGGCCTACGGTGTAGTCAGGAATCCAAAAGAGTCCTTTTTTTATGGTTTTTATTTGTTTTTGTAATTTTTTTAGATTTTTTAAAAGATGAGAAAAATGAGAGAAAGTAAATACAAGGGAACTTCAACAATTTATACAACACTCCAAAAATAATGCAAAAATTCCAGAAAAATGGTTTTTATGTCTTTTAAGTTTTTTACTGTTTTTGGTGAATTTTTGGAATTTTTCTAATGGGTAAATTATTTATTAAAAATCAAACAATGCAACAAACAGAGGGTACTGTCCAGCAAGGCTTAAGACCCAAAAATAAAATACTCTTGGATCTCAAAAAGCCCTAAAGGTAATTTTCCTATAATCTATGAAGAACAAGGAAAATTTAGGCACCCTAATTATTATTTTTGGATTTTTAGTTTAATTTTTATAATTTTTATGAGTTTTTAGGGGTTTTTCAATTTTTAGGGTTTTTAAATGATGAAAAGTAGCCAAAATTGTCTAGAAAATCAATCAACCAGTAAACAACAATACCTAATTTTTTTAGAATTTTTGGTGGAGTTTTTATATTTTTTTGGTATTTTTAAAGTCAAACAGTAGCAAAAATAAGGGTTTTTGAATTTTTAAAAATAATAAATGAAATAAAAAATGTCCCCAAAAATCATAGAAATTCCTACACCATGGCAGGAGCCATGTGTCAAAATTTCATTGGATTTGGAGGTCGTTTGATATTTTATTCAAAAATAAAGGTGGGGCACTGTGCACAGGGACCTAAGTGCAAATACCCAAAAGTTCTGGGGTCCTGGTGCAAATTACCCAGCAACACACGTGCCAAGCACGTGCCTGAGGCACACAGGGACCTAAATGTAATAAAAATAAGTTCCAAGGACCTATTGATAACTCGTATCAAAAGTCCAGGGGCTTATATGCAATTTACCCAAAATAATTCGCACATGTGCAAATTCAATGCTCACAGGGGTATATATGCAAATAAACAAAACTTTTCATTCAATGAATAACATCCAGAACTACAGGGCTTCTTATGCAAATAACCCAACAAAACACGTGCCAAAGCACGTGGGTCTCTACTGGCAGGGGTATAAATGCAAATAAAATTAAGCGCGAGGGTCTCTATGCAAATATCCCAGAAAATAAACAACTGGAATTAAAAATTACAGGACTAAAGAGAAAACGACAAACTACGAGGGGGCCCTATGATATTTACCCCTTTATTAATAGCGACGGCCCGATGCTGACGCGTGGCAGATCTGACGGTGGAGAACAAACGCGCCTTTACTCCTTCGGCTCTTGGGCTCGATCGACGGCGGAGGGAGGTCCACGTGGCTGATCTAACGGTGCTGGGCTCCTGCGCCTCTCTCCTCGGTTGCGACGGTCCAGATGAGATCCTCAGATGGATCAACGGCTGCTGCTCCTCTACAGATCGACGGCTGGGATTAGAACTGGAGCGAGGCCTTCATCGGACGGCTCTGGAAGGTGGAGGAAGAACTCGACGCCGGCGAACTTCGCCGACGTCCTGCGTGAACTCCGGTCCTCCTCAGTTGCGCCTGAAGGTCGGAGACGGTCCGGCGTGAAGTTGCGCAGCTGCTGCGGGTGGCCAAGGGCCCAACCAAGCCCTGGAGGGGCTCCGGCGAGGCCTAGTGGCTCGAAGCTCCTGGCTGAACTGTGAAGGAGGCTCAGACACCCCCTTTGGACCTGCAAAATGGTCAAGAAGCTTCGCGGGTCGAGGGCAAAATGCCTCGACCCAAGAAGGCGGGGTGAAGGTGGATGGTGCGGCGTGGCGAACGAGCTCCGGCGAGGCGGAGGCGATGGAGCTCGACTCCCAGATCCTGTGCGATCTGGGTTGAGTGGAAGTGCGTAGAATGTGCGTGAGGGTACGGCGGAGATAATGAGATGGTCGGAGGGTCGAGATGTTGCGTGAGATGGTCGGAATCGGAGATGTACGTCGGAGCTATGATTTGGGCGAAATCGAAAATTACGCTACATGGGAGATCTAATCGGCTACCTGATGGATGCTGGAGACTGTGCTGGAGCTGATCTTGCTCCTGGTCGTAGCTTCGAAGGGCGTCAAGGCCTGAAGCTCGATGCTCAACGCCGGCGGCGGAGCAAGGACGGCGAAGTACGCCGGATCGATGGATACGCTTCCTCGCCTCACTGCAACAAGGGCACAGCTTGCTGTCACTCTCGCGATGCCAATGGAGGTCACTGGGAAGGAAGAGAAGGGCCAAAGATGCGGCGCGGAGGCGGCGGAGGTCGGGAATATATAGAGTGACCGGGGCGATTAGGGTTGAGTGGCGACAGCTATAGAAGGCGTGGATTTGATGGCGGAAGATCCGGCGAGGGAGAGGGATGAACGGCGAAGAATCCGGGCGCGGGGGATGCGTGGGAGACAGCCTGGAGTCGCGTGGGAAAATCGGGGAAGATGGGGTGGCGCACGTATTCCAGAAAAGGAAGGAGGTCGCGGGGGAGTTGACCGGGGTCAACATTCCCCCGTGGACCAATCAGGAGCGGCCACGTGTGCCCGAATTTTGTTTATTTATTTTAGGGTAGAAATAGGTCGAATTAAGGAAAACTCAAAACATGAAATATTTTTCTTTTATTTTTTTCTATTTTTTGGTGATTTTTAATTAATTTTTGGAAATAAAAATAGGTTAGCTACATACATAGGTATATGTACACTATATGGATTTTTATTTTTGATTTTTTATTTGTTATTTTTATGTGTTTTTTTTATGCTCATTTTGTATTTTATTTATTTACACATGAAATATGGAATAAAAGAATATTTTTATTTTATTTTTATTACTTATATACAAGGGTGAAATAAATGGTTGAATACACTTATATACATGGTATTTATACAATGTATTTTTGTATTTTCAATTTTGTAATTTTTATTTGATTTTTGTTTTGTTTCTTGTTATTTATTTTATCTACAAAATATGCCATAGAATATTTACAAAAAGTTTAGAAAATAATTGAATTTATTTACAAGGTTAAATAAATACAATGGTGTGGTTTATGCACATGATGAAAGAAGGGTATTTTTGAATTTTTGATTTTTATCTTTTTATTTTGTTTTGAATAACTTCTGAATATACACACAATATGGACAAACATATTTTTGGGTGAGGAAAATATAAAGTTTTATTTATTTACAAATATACACATATGAGCTCCTATCTCCCTCTACTTTGGCTTTTATGCGGTCAGGCCCATGCTGAGCCCTCCCTTGGGTTAAGTTGCTCAATATTTATTCTAAATATTTCCCTCTTTTTCTTTTTGCTCTTTATTCTTTTATTTTGTGCACAAAAACATGCTAATTATAGGTTTTTACACAATGCATGCTTTTGGTATTTATTTGTATTTACACATATCTACATGTATTTGCAAAGGTTTTTGTAGCTAAAATAGAAGAATAAAGAGTGATGAATGGGTATTCATCACCCCCCTATGCTTAACTTTGCTAGTCCCTTAGCAAACACTTATTTGAAAAAGAAGTGAAAAAGAAAGAAAAAGAAAAAGAGGATGTACAGGGATCAAGGTTGACTTATTAAATTTTCCTTCATTAAATTGAAATATGGAGCTCGATCAGATCTTTGGATTATTAATGTGTCGGAACCTTATTTGGACTTAAGCCTAAAACTCAACAGCCTCCAAGTTCCACCAATCTATGGGCAAGACTCCTCAATAAACCAGATCAGAACAAGTCCACATACACAAACTCTAATGACCATGAATCTTTTTCTTGCGGTGTAAGTGATATGTGGCTCCCCACCTCAGAAGTGACAAAGAAACAACCTCCCTCAACCTGGTAACTCTTAATGCCTCAGTCTAGCAACTCTTTCCTCGAGAAGCGGGGTATTCCCTTCTAAGTTCAAGTGCAACCGGCTCAAGAAGAGGGGGTAGAAGTATAGAGTTTTGGAAGCTTAGCCAGTGTAGCTAAGTCTCCCGCTGCAAGCTTCATGAGATGTAACATGGATACCATAAGCTTTTGCTTTATACTCCGGTGGGGTTATTAAATTTTCAATCCGACCCACCACTTTTTTGGAGTTCTTTTTGCATTTTTGCATTTTTTTTCAAGACTTCTGTACACATATCTACATGGTGCAGCATATATAAGAAATTTCCCCTTGAGCCAGTAGACTATCCCTCTTTTGAAGCTTTATTGCAACCCACAGCTTCTGTCTTTAGCTTTCAACACCACTAGACCAAGTTGAGGTGCACTTCCTTCACTATAAGAAGAAGAGAGGTTCCGCCTAGAAGTACTACCCTCATATGCTACCCCAAGCCAAAGGAAACTGCCTCCTCACCACCTCATCCATGGAGAGCCATGTGTAAAGTGCAGGTGCAAGTGAAGCCATTGTCTCTGAGAGTCATGCGTGTGTTGTTAAGTGCTCTACTTAGGCTCATCAAGATGACATATGCTCATAGCCTAGTGGACTCAAAGAATTAAGCCCTTATGGACCTGAAAAGCTTTAACCCTAAGTCCTACAAGGTTCCTCTTGAAGTTAAGTGGATTAAGATCTTATTCAAGCTCCATTTCTCAATTTAATTCCAGGCTTAGTTTAAATGTCAACTCTCATCCAGGAAAAACTATATACATATATGTACACAAGATGCTATTTACAAATATTTTACAATCATGCAAAATTTTTGAAAAATGTTTTGAAATCATGAATGAATGATGCATGAAGTGCAAGTTTTGCAAAAAGATATTTACAAACATTTACACAAGATTTTTGCAAACTTTTGATTTTCAAAACATTTTGGAAAAAATTTTGTACTATATACATAATTTTGATACAAAATATTTACACAAGCTTTACACAAAAGATTTTTGAAATCATTTTTACAAAAATATTTTGTACACTAGCTATGTATGTGCAAGAATAAAAGAGGTTTATGTACATGAAAAATTTTAAAAATTTTGTGATTTTTAGCCATTTTATTTATTAACACACTCACACAAAGTACGAGTTATGGCTAAAGTATATATGAAATATATACACACCCCCCTATACTTAGCTCGAACGATGTCCTCAGAGTGATCAAGGGCGATGAAGAAGACATAACTCGTGCTTAGTAAAAGGGAAGTGAAAAGGAATGGCTAAGTACAGAAACGAATAAATGAATAGAATGAGAGGAACTCGGTGGTTTCCCCCTATACTTAGGATTAACTAATCCTAAGTATAGCAAGCTGTACATGAAGGGAAATCCGAGTGAAGAATATACCGAATCTGCCCCCCCTATACTTAGGGTAAAATATCCCTAAGTATAGGCAGCAAAAACAAGAGCAGAAAGAATGAAAAGAATACTCGCAGGTCCGACATCCCCCCTATACTTAGGGTAAAGTACACCCTAAGTATAGCATAATCACAAGATGAGAGATGGGATGTGGGACTTAAAGAATAGAATGATATAGACAACTGGATCTATACAGGCGGAGGAACAGTGAAAATCAGGCGTGAGATGCAAAAGATGTGAGTCAAGAGACCACATCTCACGCAAAATGAATAGCGGCAATAATAACGTCCCGCGGCTCATGATCTAGAAATGGTTTGAGCCGCTGGCCGTTCACTCGGAAGGTACTCTCAGAAGATAACTCAGATATATCAATGCTACCGTTATCGTGTACCTTTCTGACCAAATAGGGTCCTTTCCATTTGCTCTGTAGCTTCCCTGGAAATAATCTGAGCCTTGCATCAAACAGCCATACTTTCTGTCCAATCTCAAAATGCTTGTGGCTGATATGAGAATCATGCCACTCTTTGACTTTCTCCTTATAATGTAGGCTGTTTGAGAAAGCTGCATCTCTAAGCTCTTCCAAGGCGGCTAACTCTGCCCTCCTCTGGTCTTCTATACCATTTGGATTCATAAGAATATCTGTGACTGCCCAGAGTGACTTGTGCCTCAGCTCAACTGGTAGGTGACAGGGCTTTCCATAAACGAGGCGAAAGGGAGATGTACCCAATGGTGTCTTGAAAGACGTCCGATATGCCCATAAGACCGAGTCCAAAAGCTGTGACCAATTCTTTCGGTCAGGGCGGACGACTTTCTGCAAAATATTCTTGATCTCCCTGTTTGACACCTCAGCTAGACCATTCGTCTGTGGATGGTATGGAGTGGCAACACGATGGTCTATGCCGAACTCTCTAGCAAGTGCCTTCACCTGGTCGTTGATGAAATGAGATCCCCCATCAGAAATCAGAACTCGTGGAACCCCAAACCGCGTGATGATGTTCTTCCTCAAAAATCTACAAACTGTCTTTGCATCTGCGGCTCGGGCGGGGATAGCCTCAACCCAACGACTAACATAATCTACGGCCAACAGAATGTACTCAAATCCTTGACTCTTAGGGAATGGACCCATGAAATCGATGCCCCATGCGTCAAAAACCTCACAGAAGTGAATGGGCTGCATCGGCATCATATCACGTTGTCCACAAGTGCCCATCCTCTGACAGTCAGTACACCTCTTCACGAACTCATCTGAGTCCTTGAAAATTGTAGGCCACCACAAGCCGGATTGGAGCACTTTCTGTGCCGTTCTCCTCCCAGAATGATGTCCTCCTGCCTCAAGCTTGTGGCAGTAGGTGAGGACACTATGATGCTCCTCTTGAGGAATGCACCGACGCCAGATGCTATCCCCTCCTTCGTGGTAAAGGATGGGATCCTCCCAGTGGTAAGACTTGGCCTTCGCAAGGAAGGTCTCAATCCTCTGCTTGGGCCAATCTTGTGGTACTTTCCCAGCAACGAGAAAGTTCACAATATCAGCGTACCATGGGAGTGAGGCGATAGCAAGGATCGCCTCATCTGGGAAGGTATCACAAATGGGATCAATCTGCTCAGAATCCTCAGGCTGCTCTAATCGGGATAAATGGTCCACCACCACATTCTTGACTCCAGGTTTATCCTTGATCTCAATGTCGAACTCCTGGAGTAGAAGGATCCATCTAGTAAGTCTGGCCTTGGCATCCTTCTTTGACATGAGGTACCTGATGGCGGTGTGATATGTGTACAAGGTCACTCGGGATCCAATGATATATGATCTGAATTTATCTAGGGCAAACACTACTGCTAGCATCTCCTTCTCTGTGACTGTATAATTCCGCTGGGCGGAATCCAATGTGCGGCTAGCATAGTGTATCGCAAATGGTACTCCATCCCTCCTCTGTCCTAGCACGGCCCCTACGGCAAAATCAGAGGCGTCCGTCATGATCTCAAATGGGAGAGACCAATCTGGTGGCTGAAGGACAGGAGCCTCAATTACACATTGTTGGAGAGTTTCAAAGGACGAAAGACACTTGTCATCGACAAGGAACTCGGTGTCTTTCGTCAAGAGGTCAGTCAACGGTCGGGCAATCTTGCTGAAATCATGAATGAATCTTCTATAAAAACCAACGTGCCCCAGAAATGACCGTAACTGCTTCAGATTGGACGGTGGTGTGAGTTTCCTAATGACATCGACCTTGGCCGGATCAACCTCCATGCCTCTGTTGGAGATAATGTGGCCAAGCACCGTCCCTTGAGTCACCATGAAGTGACTCTTTTCCCAAGACAGAACCAAGCGGGTAGCAATACATCGCTGGAGTACTCGGTCTAGGCAGTCAAGACAGGAATCGAATCCGTCGCCGTAAACCGAGAAGTCGTCCATGAAGACCTCCAAACACTCCCCTACCATATCCAAAAATATCGACAGCATGCATCTCTGAAAAGTCGCAGGGGCATTACATAGCCCGAATGGCATACGTCGAAAGGCGTACGTACCGAAGGGACAGGTAAAGGTGGTCTTCTCCTGATCCTCAGGAGCGATGGCCACTTGATTGTAGCCCGAGTACCCATCTAGGAAGCAATAATGACTCTTCCCTGCCAGTCTCTCTATGATCTGATCAATAAAAGGCAGGGGGAAATGGTCCTTCTTGGTGGCCTGGTTGAGTTTCCTGTAGTCAACACAGACCCGCCAAGAGGTGGGTACTCGTGTAGCAATCTCCTCTCCCGACTCACTGATCACAGTCGTGATGCCCGTCTTCTTGGGCACCACATGCAAGGGGCTGACCCACTTGGAGTCGGAAATGGGATAAATAAAATCTGCACTCCACCATTTTGATATTTCCTTCATAACAACCTCTCTTAGGTTGGGGTTCAGTCGCCGCTGGAACTCACGCGACGGCTTTGCCCCTTCCTCGAGATAGATATGGTGGGAGCACAACGAGGGACTAATCCCATGGAGATCTGCTACGCTCCATCCAATTGCCTTGCGGTTCTTTTCAAGAACATCCATCAGACGGGATTCTTGTTCTCCAGTCAGATCGGCAGAGATGATGACTGGGTACATCTCAGACTCTCCCGCAAGGAATCGATACTTCAGCGAAGTAGGGAGCGGCTTTAGCTCTGGACAGCTAGGTGCTGGCAAATCTGGCTTCTGAAGAAGATGTGTGTATGCGGACAATTCTGCCAAATTTGCCTGGGAGAATGATAACGAACTCTCACAAACTGGATCTGGAGAAGGCGGGTCTTCTACATTGTCTCTGTTCTGCTCTACCTCCTCCTCATCTGTAGGCTCAGGGGGATCCAGATCTGGCATCTGATCATCACAATCTGCCCAATCAGATTCTGAATCCGAGGGATCTATATCAGACTCGGTGGCATCAGTACCACCGGAGAACAAGGTGGCATCAGCACCACCATCACTGGCAATCGTGTCGCGATCAAGGTCCGACTCTGCTGACTCAATAATATCCTGAACCAGGGCTGTGCTCTCCAGACTATCCTCTGCTATCATCTCTGCATCAGCTGTAACTGAATATGAGAGGATGGTCTGTGCTACAGGATCTGCCCAAATTGCCTCATCATCTGTGATCACAAAATCACAGTCCTGGTGGATGTCTGGCTCTGCGTCTGTCAGCTGCTCTGAATCTGTACTGCCATGTGAGCGGGATCTAGATCTGGCTCTGTGGTCCTTAACCGTCTCTATTTGTATACTCTCGCCCTGGACGCGAAAGAATACCTTCCCACTGTCATGGTCAGTCACTGCCTTGGCTGTGGCCAAGAATGGGCGACCGAGAATGATGGGGGAATCGGTCAACGAGTCAGGGGTCTCCATGTCCAGCACTACGAAGTCCACGGGGAATTGCAAACCCTGAATCGTGACGACAACGTCTCGCAACAACCCCTTTGGCCTCTTGACAGACCGATCAGCAAACTGAAGGTATGTCCTGCTCTGTACAAGAGTGCCCAACTCTAAGTGGTCGAGAAGGGCTGCCGGAAGAAGGTTGATCGACGATCCGCTATCTAAGAGAGTACGGTCGAACCTCTGCTCACTAATCTGACATCTGACATACGGGGCCCCTAAATCTGGCCTCTTAGTCGGCAGATGGTTCTGGATCGCATAACACGTGGCTTTTGTTAGCACATGAATTTCTGCGGTCTTGTTCCTCTTCTTCCTCCTGACTGTGGTCCTATCTCTTAGGGATCGCTGAAGAAGAGGGATGTGCTGCAAAGCCTCATTGAGGGTCAGCTGGATGTGAAATCTGTCTATCATGCCCTGGCTGAACTCCTCCTGCTCTCTCTTTTTCGGGTCTTTTTCTTTTTTCTTCCCCTTCCCCAACTCAAGGGCTCTAGGAAAGGGGATCACAGGGTCCTTCTCAGATGAAGGACTAGGAATAGGCCTAGATGGTTCGATGACTGGATCCTCACAAACATCATTCACCACAGTGGGATCAGAAGAAACTAAACCTTTTCCTTTATTCAAATCAGAGTTCTGAGATACATTCATGCGAGGAAAGACAACATTTTTATCAGAATAAATGTTGGTGGCATCAGTACCACCTCTAGTCGGCTCTACAACTAGACGTCTTGCGGCCTCAGTACCGCGGGCTGGCTCGGCTCTCCTGGTGGCGTCAGTACCACCTCCTCGATCTGGTGAAATGGCGGCCTCAGTACCGCCGGGTGAATCAGCATCTCGGGTGGCCTCAGTACCACCCTCATCATGATGTGCGGCTTCAGTACCGCTCTCCTCTTCCTCATCTGGCGCTCTAGATGGATCCTCATGTTGTCGCTCAGATGAGGCGCCTCCTGCTGGTCTTCTACCGCTCCTAAGTGTGACAAAATCAGCATCAAATAAATCCGACGAGATAACATCAAATGAGTCACTAGAAGTGGTAGGTTCAGTGTGAACTACCTGCTCAGATTTCCTCTTCAAGTTATTCGGGTTAGGCTCGATCTGTGCAGGGATGGCGGCCTTCCCTCTCATCAGGTCCCGCATCTCCTGGCGGAACTCGTCCATCTCCCGTCTAAATGTAGCCTGCTGCTCTGTGAAGAGGCGGGCTAGATCATCCATGGCGGGGCTCTCATGGGAGCCCGACGGGTTGCCTCTCTGGTAATGAGGCTGCTGGACCTGGTGCTACTGCGGCTGAGAGGGGTAAGAGGAATGATGCTGCTGCTGGTGAGCCTGCTGCTCACGTCTCCAATTCTGTCCCTGCTGCTGATAGGAACGAGATACGAAGGATGATGGCTGGTGTGGCTGGTATGTTGGGGGCTGCTGGTGATCTCTCTGCTGGGAGTACTGCCCTCCCTGACCGGCTGGCTGCTGTTGGGACTGGTTTCCCCCATTCCCCCACCTGAATCCGGGATGGTCTCGTCGGATTCCAGGCTGAGGCCGGTCATACCAAATCCCGTTGACATCCATCAACGGTTCCGCATCGTAAGGGGCTGGTGGGAGTACATCCAGAGGCTGATCCGGCTGATATACCACCATCTGTAAGTCTGGAGATGGTGGTGACTGGTAAGAGGGCTGCTGCTGCTGGTACGGCTCCGCCTGTACAAGGTGAACTTGTCTAGGCTGCTGCAAGGAGCTGGAGCGCTGGGACGAGCTGCGGCTGCCGCCGGAATCGCCTCGCGACAGAAGACGGGGCTGAGGAGCCGTCTGTGCCTCCTGAAGACACAAGAGCTGGGTCTTCATGTCGCTCAGAGTTTGTGCCATTTGCTCCATCTGAGTTATGCCCTGGCACTGCTTCTTCTCTATGATTTCCATGCGGTCCAACTTCTCGCTGATAATCCCCATGTCCGCAGCGGCCGACTCTGCCTGTGCGGCTGCAACTGTGGACGAACTGGAAGGACCTGCATCAACCCGTGCTATCCGCTGATACTGCACGGGTCCTGGCGGCTGCTGAGATCTCTGTGTGTACAACCGAGTCTGGGACATCACCATGTAATTTTCTGCCATCTCTTCATATATGGCCCAGACTTGGTTGTGGTCCTTGGCAAAGTAGGACCCGCCGCAAGAAGCATTCACCAGACCCTGAAGCTCTGGTGTCAGCCCACTAAAGAAGCTCTGAACTAGGTTCGGCTTCGAAATGTCGTGGTGTGGGCATCTATCCAGAAGCTCTCTGAACCTCTCCCATGCCTCATGAAATTGCTCGTTAGGGAGCATGGAGAAGTTGTTGATGAGGGCCCTCGCTGCATTCGTCCGCCCGAGTGGATAGTACTTGTTCAAGTACTCGGTGCGGAGCTGATCCCAGGTGTAAACAAACTTCCCTAGATGTTTCAGCCAGGCGGCTGCTCTATCTGCCAGTGAAAAAGGGAAGGCCATCATTCGAATCGTATCTTGGTCCACACGACGGTCGTGGACAGTGCTGCAGATCATAAGAAACTCCTGTAGATGGAGGTGGGGTTCCTCAGTGGCGAGTCCGTGAAAATGAGGAAGCATCTGCAGGGTATTCGGAGGGAACTTGAAATCCCCCACGATAGCAGGTATCACCACCCACTGGTGCATCAGTGTAGATCCGGGGTTGTGAAGCTCCCGCATCGGTCTTGCTGCAGCGGCGGCTGCCGCTGCTGCGGCGGCTGCTGCTGCGGCTGCTGCCTCTGCATCAGCGTCAGGAATGTCCTCAGGCTCGCTCGGCTCTTCTCGCTCTCTTCGGAGTCTCTCCAACTCCCTCCTCATCTCTATCATGAATGCCCCCTGATCGCGTAACTGTTGCTGAACTGTCTCTAATGACGCGATCAGGGTGGAGTTAATCGCCCCCTGGTCCAAGACAAAATGTTCGGGCTGGCGATCGTCTGAACTTCCGGCTCCGGCCATAGCGACGTCTGCAAAATCAGATGAGCCCAACTCAGGTTCTGTCAAATTAATTCGTCTTTCCTCGGGCTCATGTCTCTCAGTAGCAGAAGAAAGGGGATCGAGGGGGAACAGGGTGGAATCGAACTCGGGCCCGGAGAGCTGGTCTCGACTCTCACGGGCCAACCTAGATGATGGAGTAGACGCGCCTGAAAGCGGTGCAGCCAGAGGCTGCCTAAGAGATCGTCTACCCATCATCTTGATCTTGGCGAGTTGGGCGGATGGGATCTGGAGAAAATATGATAGCAAAGCAAACCCCCGGTTCACCAACGCAACACAATCTGAAGACCGTGAAAGCTCGGTCAATTTATCTTGTCAATTTTATTTGGTGAACATACAAGATATCAGAGCGCTTACGTGACCTGTTAGGATACCCGATGCTACTCCAACCGACTGGCCCGCACGGAAGAGTCGGTAGTCAGCTAGAAATAACACCGGAGGGTTCTACCTAGGGTGCGGGTCACTCTCTCGCGCATACAAACCATACAATGAGGGGGTTGCTCTCCCCAAGACAAATTTTTAATGTGAGTGTCTTTTAGGGTCAATAATGTTATCCAGTCCCAATTTTTTTTGTTTTTCTTTTTAATTTTTTTTTTCAAAATAAATACGAGCGGCCTAACGGTTTTTCCGATTCTCCTGATGATTAAGCCAAAAACAGAGGGAGAAGACGAAAAAGCCGATGCGCGAAGAAATCAATGATGCATGCAGAGAAAGAAATGCGTACCTTGTCTCCAGCACTCTACATGCAAGTGATCCGCGCAGAATTTAAAGACAGAATAAAACTACCTAAATGGTGCAGCGAGAAAAACCGAGTCCTAGATGAGCAACTTCTATTGATCGTGAAGAACAATAGTTAGCTAACCGAATCGAGTCCGGAGTCCGATCTTGGGAGTCACTCGGTGCCCGCCACAACGGGTCCTGCCAGCGCTGTATGTGACTCCTCACGGCACGTGGTCTCAAATCCAATTAAACTAACTTTTTCAGTGAATTTTATTAAGGTCCAATTACGTTCTATAGGAACAGATATTCTATTAGGTGTTGGGCCTTAAATATTTACGTCACAATCAACAAAAATTCCTAAATCTAGGGGCTAAAACCGCGAGAAACACCGGAAAAGGCAGCTAGCTATAAAACCACGATAAAAGCCGCGAAAATCCAAATGGGTCCCCCGAGCACACCGGTGCTCAGCGAAACAGACCCGCTAAGTTACAAATGTCCACAGTTCAAAGTTCAAGGTCCTAAATTATTACAAGAATAATGTTCTCTCTCTCTCTCTCAGAAAATGAAAATTTCTTCTCCTCTCTCTCTCTTCCTGCTCTTCTTCCCGTGCGGGTCCTCAAAAAGTGCACTCCAAGTTTTCCACGCAGTACCTCGCACAAAAATTAGAAAGAGAGAGTGTCAGAAAACAGTTATAATATAGAGAGAGACAATATGGCAAAATGAAAACTGACTACAAAGCCGTGCTCCCCGGCAACGGCGCCATTCTGACGACGCGGAATTTCGATGCGGTTAAGGTAGAAAATAAATCACAATGTCGTTATCCTCAATCGCTCAGCACGTGTCAATCAAGAAAAATAATCAACCACTCGAATAAGATAAAAACAAGCAAGCACAAGAAAGAGCGGTCTAGCTATAGGATTAACCTGGTATAGCTCCCAGGGTCGAACACAAGGAGCACAGATTGGCCTTGCGGCCTACGGTGTAGTCAGGAATCCAAAAGAGTCCTTTTTTATGGTTTTTATTTGTTTTTGTAATTTTTTTAGATTTTTTAAAAGATGAGAAAAATGAGAGAAAGTAAATACAAGGGAACTTCAACAATTTATACAACACTCCAAAAATAATGCAAAAATTCCAGAAAAATGGTTTTTATGTCTTTTAAGTTTTTTACTGTTTTTGGTGAATTTTTGGAATTTTTCTAATGGGTAAATTATTTATTAAAAATCAAACAATGCAACAAACAGAGGGTACTGTCCAGCAAGGCTTAAGACCCAAAAATAAAATACTCTTGGATCTCAAAAAGCCCTAAAGGTAATTTTCCTATAATCTATGAAGAACAAGGAAAATTTAGGCACCCTAATTATTATTTTTGGATTTTTAATTTAATTTTTATAATTTTTATGAGTTTTTAGGGGTTTTTCAATTTTTAGGGTTTTTAAATGATGAAAAGTAGCCAAAATTGGCTAGAAAATCAATCAACCAGTAAACAACAATACCTAATTTTTTTAGAATTTTTGGTGGAGTGTTTATATTTTTTTGGTATTTTTAAAGTCAAACAGTAGCAAAAATAAGGGTTTTTGAATTTTTAAAAATAATAAATGAAATAAAAAATGTCCCCAAAAATCATAGAAATTCCTACACCATGGCAGGAGCCATGTGTCAAAATTTCATTGGATTTGGAGGTCGTTTGATATTTTATTCAAAAATAAAGGTGGGGCACTGTGCACAGGGACCTAAGTGCAAATACCCAAAAGTTCTGGGGTCCTGGTGCAAATTACCCAGCAACACACGTGCCAAGCACGTGCCTGAGGCACACAGGGACCTAAATGTAATAAAAATAAGTTCCAAGGACCTATTGATAACTCGTATCAAAAGTCCAGGGGCTTATATGCAATTTACCCAAAATAATTCGCACATGTGCAAATTCAATGCTCACAGGGGTATATATGCAAATAAACAAAACTTTTCATTCAATGAATAACATCCAGAACTACAGGGCTTCTTATGCAAATAACCCAACAAAACACGTGCCAAAGCACGTGGGTCTCTACTGGCAGGGGTATAAATGCAAATAAAATTAAGCGCGAGGGTCTCTATGCAAATATCCCAGAAAATAAACAACTTGAATTAAAAATTACAGGACTAAAGAGAAAACGACAAACTACGAGGGGGCCCTATGATATTTACCCCTTTATTAATAGCGACGGCCCGATGCTGACGCGTGGCAGATCTGACGGTGGAGAACAAACGCGCCTTTACTCCTTCGGCTCTTGGGCTCGATCGACGGCGGAGGGAGGTCCACGTGGCTGATCTAACGGTGCTGGGCTCCTGCGCCTCTCTCCTCGGTTGCGACGGTCCAGATGAGATCCTCAGATGGATCAACGGCTGCTGCTCCTCTACAGATCGACGGCTGGGATTAGAACTGGAGCGAGGCCTTCATCGGACGGCTCTGGAAGGTGGAGGAAGAACTCGACGCCGGCGAACTTCGCCGACGTCCTGCGTGAACTCCGGTCCTCCTCAGTTGCGCCTGAAGGTCGGAGACGGTCCGGCGTGAAGTTGCGCAGCTGCTGCGGGTGGCCAAGGGCCCAACCAAGCCCTGGAGGGGCTCCGGCGAGGCCTAGTGGCTCGAAGCTCCTGGCTGAACTGTGAAGGAGGCTCAGACTCCCCCTTTGGACCTGCAAAATGGTCAAGAAGCTTCGCGGGTCGAGGGCAAAATGCCTCGACCCAAGAAGGCGGGGTGAAGGTGGATGGTGCGGCGTGGCGAACGAGCTCCGGCGAGGCGGAGGCGATGGAGCTCGACTCCCAGATCCTGTGCGATCTGGGTTGAGTGGAAGTGCGTAGAATGTGCGTGAGGGTACGGCGGAGATAATGAGATGGTCGGAGGGTCGAGATGTTGCGTGAGATGGTCGGAATCGGAGATGTACGTCGGAGCTATGATTTGGGCGAAATCGGAAATTACGCTACATGGGAGATCTAATCGGCTACCTGATGGATGCTGGAGACTGTGCTGGAGCTGATCTTGCTCCTGGTCGTAGCTTCGAAGGGCGTCAAGGCCTAAAGCTCGATGCTCAACGCCGGCGGCGGAGCAAGGACGGCGAAGTACGCCGGATCGATGGATACGCTTCCTCGCCTCACTGCAACAAGGGCACAGCTTGCTGTCACTCTCGCGATGCCAATGGAGGTCACTGGGAAGGAAGAGAAGGGCCAAAGATGCGGCGCGGAGGCGGCGGAGGTCGGGAATATATAGAGTGACCGGGGCGATTAGGGTTGAGTGGCGACAGCTATAGAAGGCGTGGATTTGATGGCGGAAGATCCGGCGAGGGAGAGGGATGAACGGCGAAGAATCCGGGCGCGGGGGATGCGTGGGAGACAGCCTGGAGTCGCGTGGGAAAATCGGGGAAGATGGGGTGGCGCACGTATTCCAGAAAAGGAAGGAGGTCGCGGGGGAGTTGACCGGGGTCAACATTCCCCCGTGGACCAATCAGGAGCGGCCACGTGTGCCTGAATTTTGTTTATTTATTTTAGGGTAGAAATAGGTCGAATTAAGGAAAACTCAAAACATGAAATATTTTTCTTTTATTTTTTTCTATTTTTTGGTGATTTTTAATTAATTTTTGGAAATAAAAATAGGTTAGCTACATACATAGGTATATGTACACTATATGGATTTTTATTTTTGATTTTTTATTTGTTATTTTTATGTGTTTTTTTATGCTCATTTTGTATTTTATTTATTTACACATGAAATATGGAATAAAAGAATATTTTTATTTTATTTTTATTACTTATATACAAGGGTGAAATAAATGGTTGAATACACTTATATACATGGTATTTATACAATGTATTTTTGTATTTTCAATTTTGTAATTTTTATTTGATTTTTGTTTTGTTTCTTGTTATTTATTTTATCTACAAAATATGCCATAGAATATTTACAAAAAGTTTAGAAAATAATTGAATTTATTTACAAGGTTAAATAAATACAATGGTGTGGTTTATGCACATGATGAAAGAAGGGTATTTTTGAATTTTTGATTTTTATCTTTTTATTTTGTTTTGAATAACTTCTGAATATACACACAATATGGACAAACATATTTTTGGGTGAGGAAAATATAAAGTTTTATTTATTTACAAATATACACATATGAGCTCCTATCTCCCTCTACTTTGGCTTTTATGCGGTCAGGCCCATGCTGAGCCCTCCCTTGGGTTAAGTTGCTCAATATTTATTCTAAATATTTCCCTCTTTTTCTTTTTGCTCTTTATTCTTTTATTTTGTGCACAAAAACATGCTAATTATAGGTTTTTACACAATGCATGCTTTTGGTATTTATTTGTATTTACACATATCTACATGTATTTGCAAAGGTTTTTGTAGCTAAAATAGAAGAATAAAGAGTGATGAATGGGTATTCATCACTGTGCTGCACAAATAAAAAACAAGAAACCGTGAGGTCAGAGAAATAAGATCGCGGAAATAAAATCTATCCTAAGGTCTTCGCGATCCTCCTAGCGCTGCCTCCCCGGCAACGGCGCCATCTGAAAAACACCAATCTCGATCACTTCTTTATTCCTGCAAAAAGAGACAGAAAATAGATCGCGGTCGTTGTCGATCGAGTGGGTTTTGTCAGAAAAGATTAAGGTGAATTAATCTTTTTAATTTTTATTTATACTCCTAAACAAATGTGTATAGTGATTCGTACGGGAGTGTCGAACTCAGGGAGGCAAACTGTATTAAACTAGGGGAAATCGGTAGAAAAACTTAGACTAAGGGGTTCCTAATTTTTATTTGATTTTTACGAATTTTATATTGTTTTTGTAATTTTTAATTATTCTATGAATTTTTTTATTTTAGAAAATGTTTTATTTTTTTTAATTTTTATTTTGTTATTTTTATGTTTTATATATTTTTAGGTTTTTATGGATTTTTATGGGTTTTAGTTAACTTCTAATGTAGAAAACAAAATGTTTATTGAAAACAGTGACGTTTTTTAGATTTTTAAGGTGGCAAACAGTAACAAAATCTTTTTAATATATTTTCTGTAGAAAGTAGATGAAAATACCTTCAAAATGCTAGGTTGTGCGTTTTTGGGGGATTTTTCTTGAATTAGTTATGACTTTTTGAAGTTTATATCAATTTTGTATTTTTTTATTGATTTTAGTTTTTTTAGTTTTTTTATTTTTTAAAAACGTATTTATACTGTATATTACGTAAAATATAGTATTTTAGAGTATTTTAGTGTATTTTTATTTTTTTGTATTTTTTATTATGTGATATAGAATATGTATAGGTTCACCTGCACGCAACGGCGATGGTTCACGGTGACACGGAAGCAGCGGGCTGGAGGCGTGTGGCTTGTAGGTGCGACAAGGAACGACGCCAAGCACTGCAGCCTGGTGCGAGGTGCGCAGGCGGTTGTTTTGTTGGCGACGACGAATTCAAATTGGAGTCACGGCGGTTCTTCGCGGATGAGGCAGCGATGGTTGATGCGGTGGCAGAGGTAATGTATAGCCGATGCGTTCGCGATGGTGATCCTCCGGTCGGAGAGGTGTGGTTCGGTTCAAGGTGAGCACATGCGAAGGAAATATCAGTTCCTTTCGTCGTGCTTCAGGTGCTCGAAGCACGGACGATTGGCGGCCGCAATCGACGGTGGATTGATAGATCTACTCACCGATGCCTCCAATTACGAGTTTATACCTGCAATATCAAAATATGACTCGGGGTGTTCTTCCTCGGTCCAGAACAAATGTTCAGATGACGAAATAGATCCCCGATGCTCGAACGTGGTAGTTAACCCCTTTCAAATGGTGCTCTCGAAATCATCGTTTCTGATCTATTGATGCATGCATGATAAACTCTCCTAGATCTAAAATTTGTTGTTGTAATTGTTCTCGGATGAAGTGTCCACCACCTGCACGTTTAAACAAAGCTCGAGGGACGATACCTCGGCCAATTTTTAAGCATAGTGGAGTTGAATGGACGGATATCCTCTGTGAAGGTGGAGAAGGATTCAAAACTCAAATCCAAATGGATTTAAGGCAATGAGGGAATGTGGAGTAGTGGGATTTAATTGGAATGAGAAGGACTTGGAATGGATCTAAGATGAGAAGATCGAGAACCGAAGGGGATAAGAGGAGAAACATAAGAGGAGGGAGAAAATGTCAGAGAGAAAAGTGAGATGAACAGGAGGATTAAGAAGGGAATCAGATGGGAAGAGGAAGAGAGAGAGAGAGATGAGGAGATGTATGGAATAGAATCTAACCTGGAGAATGGTGGAGGAAACGCCGGGGAATCAGAGCTCGTGGCGGAGCTCGGTGGTGATTGCCTCAACTCGCCGGCAATGCGAGGAGGCTCGAGTAAATGCGCGGCGGAGCCGTGCTGCGACGCCGGCGGAATGGATCACGCCGCTCCTCCTCTTCCTCGCTCAACGTTGCGTAAGGATGGCTGTCACCGACCTCCTCTCTCGCTCGGAGCTTCTGGAATGAGGGACGAAAATGGCGGATACCTTTGTGAGGGGGGGTTGACGAGGTATATATAGGCGGGGAAGAGGATGCACCTGGACGGAAACCGGGGTAAATGAGTTTTCTTTGGGAGTACGCTGCCGGATCCCGTCACCGGCGGTGGGTGTGGTCACCGGAGTTGGTTTGGGAAAGAAGATGAAGATGGGTTGGAGAGGAAGGGGAAGGAAGAAGGAAGAAGAAGAATACGAAGGAGAAGAAGGGGAAAGGTGGAGAGAGAGAAATTAAACGAGGACTAATGGGAAGCTGCCATGTGGCAAAAAAAAAGAAGAAGAAAAGAAAAGGACAAAATAAGAAAGAGGACAAAAGACTTATATACAAGTATATAAAAACTAAATAAATACCTTATATTAAATAAATAAATAGTGTGGATATAAATTATAAATAATTAAATAAAATAAATAAATAAATAAGTAAAGTATTATTTATAAAAATAAAGGGTTAATGTATTAAATACTGATATAAATTACGGCTTATTGTACAATTATACCAATTCGGACCCCGAAAATCGTATTTTTCGCATTAACTCCGATTTTAGCGAAACTAGTGTCATTTTGTAGATAATTAAAAAATATAATTTTAGGGATAGAGTTTGCTCAATTCGGAGTTCATACGGCCGAGTTATGAGGTCCGGACGAAAAAAATAACGGCTTCGGGCTTCCGGATTTTTTTCGGTATTTTGGCTTTATTATATTTTTGTATTTTTATATACAATTTTAGATGATTTTAGCAAAAAGAATTAAGTTAATCGGATGTACGGTTATTTAATTAAAAATCCCGGAAGTTTGTACATATGGTACATATATACAACGGGTCCAAAAAGCCGAAACCCACCGGTTTTATCCGAATATTTTTCTGATATTTTTAATAAATAGTACTATATACAAAACAGATTTTAAAAGTGAGTTTGGTCAATTTGGAGTTTTCTATAAATAGATATGAACCTCGGAAGTCGGCTTTTACGGCTTTTCCGGTTCATTGCGTTTATTTTATTTTTGTGTCGAAATATTTTTCTAATATTTTTATAAAATATTACATATTTTTATGAACAATTTTTATAAAAGGAGTGTTTTGATTTGAGATTGTTTTGATGATAAATAAAATAGGTGAAGTATTTACATTATGAAAAATGGGTAAATTACATTTTTGGTCTTTATTTTCTGAATATTTTTATAAGTTATGATCCTTATCTCCCCCTACTTATTTCTTTGTCGACCCGGTCAATATTGACCTGGTCTCGGGGTTAGGATTAGTTTGTATATCACATATACAACCTTCTTTTTATTTTTATTTTCCTTTTTCTCTTTATTCTTTTATTTTGGTGAAAATAAGTGTTAAATATATAATATTAATATTTGTGGTTAGAATGTTAATTAAATGGAATTAGTGGATATTTACATGTATTTTACCAAGGATTTTAGCCAAAATGAAAGAATAAAGGCGATGAATCACGGATTCATCACCTGTCATCGATCTCCTCCCATCAATATCTGCTGCATAGTCTGCATCTGAATATCCAGCAACCAAGCACTCTGAATCACTTCTATAAATGAGGCCAATGTCTGTTGTTCCTTTCAGATAGCGGAAAATTTGCTTGACTGCCTGCCAATGCTCCTTTCCTGGGTTACCCATGAATCTACTAACAATGCTCACAGCATGAGCGATGTCAGGTCTTGTGCATACCATGGCATACATAAGACTCCCAACTGCGCTGTCATAGGGAACACGTGACATGTATTCCTTATCAGCATTTGACTGTGGTGCAAAAGAAACTGAGAGATGAATATTTGAAGCGGATGGAGTACTTAGAGGCTTGGCTGTAGACATCCCAAATCTCAGTAGAACTTTCTCAATGTAGTTCTTCTGAGATAAGAAAAGTTTCCCTTCTGCACGATCTCTAATGATCTCCATCCCTAAAATCTTATTCGTTGCACCAAGATCCTTCATGTAAAATTCTGAACTAAGGAGCTTCTTCAGATCATCTATGGTACTCTTCTGTTTGGCAGCAATCAGCATATCATCGGCGTACAGTAACAGATAGATGAAGGATCCATCCTCCACCTTGTTGTGGTAAACAAAACAGTCGTATGAGCTCCTGTTGAACCCATGATCAGTCATGAAACTATCAAACTTCTTGTACCACTGCCTGAGAGACTGCTTAAGCCCATACAAAGACTTCTTCAATCTACATACATGATCTTCCTTGCCCTGAGATAGGAATCCCTCTGGTTGATTCATAAGAATGTCTTCTTCGAGTTCACCATGTAAGAAGGCTGTCGTCACATCTAACTGCTCCAGCTCCAAGCCTTGATGTGCTACAAGAGCTAGTAGCACCCTGATGGATGTATGTCTTACAACAGGAGAAAATATCTCGTTGTAATCCACACCTTCCTTCTGACTGTAACCCTTGGCAACTAGGCGTGCTTTGTATCTGATGCCTTCACTGTCTGAAATTCCTGTCTTTTTCTTGAAGACCCATTTGCATCCAACGATCTTCCTCCCCTTTGGCAATTTGACAAGTTCCCATGTCTGATTCTTGTGAAGAGACTCCATCTCCTCACCCATAGCAGCAATCCACTGCTCAGATTCTGCCCCAGATATTGCCTCCCTGTAAGTGGAGGGTTCTGGTGACTCTACCTCCTCCGCAACCTGCAGTGCAAATGCAACCATGTCTTCGAATCCGTATCTCTGTGGTGAATGTATCTCTCTACGGGGCCGATTAGTAGCAATACTAGGTTGCCTCTCTTCAGGTTGCTCTGCTTCAGGCTGTTCAACAACAGCCTGATCAGGAGTGGTGTGACCAACTACGTGATCACTACTTGGTGTCAGTTCGAACTCCACCTGTTCGGGCACATCATCACCTGTCCCTGCATCAACAGACTCACTACTCGAGTGACACAAGGAATTCTCATCAAAAGTAACATTCCTGCTAACAATAATTCTATGCTTAGAAGGGGACCAGATTCTATACCCCTTCACTCCTGCACCATATCCTGTAAACACCCCTTTCTTTGCCCTTGGTTCTAACTTTCCTTCACTAACATGATAATAAGTAGCACAACCAAAGACTCGTAAAATAGAATAATCAGCATGATTACCAGACCATACCTCCATGTGTGTTTTGCAATCAATGGCAGACGCGGGACTCCGATTCACCAAGTAACAGGCTGTATTCACAGCTTCAGCCCAGAATGCTCTACCAAGTCCAGCATTAGAGAGCATGCACTTTGCTCTCTCCAGAAGCGTTCTATTCATTCGTTCAGCAACTCCGTTTTGTTATGGTGTATCTCTAACGGTAAGATGTCTCGCAACACCCTCCTCCTTGCAGAACTCATTGAACTCCGATGAACAGAAATCCAGTCCGTTATCTGTGCGAAGACACTTCACCTTCTTAGAAGTTTGACTTTCCACCAAGATCTTCCACTGCCTGAAGGTCTGAAATGCTTCGCTCTTGTGCTTCATAATATACACCCACACCATCCTGGAATAATCATCAATAATAGATAGAAAATACCTGGCACCTCCCAAAGATGGAACCCGTGAAGGGCCCCAACAATCAGCATGGATGTAGTCAAGTATCTCCTTCGTCCTGTGGATAGCTTTACTGAATTGCTTTCTGTGTTGTTTCCCGGACACGCAATGCTCACAGAACTCCAGCTTAGATCCCTTGAGATCCCCCGATGAGACCCTTCTGATTGAGGATATTCATCTCCATCTGACTCGTGTGTCCTAGCCGCATATGCCACAATTCGGACTCTGATCTTACGGCTTGGGACACCACTGCAACAGATCCTGTAACTGTAGACCCTTGCAGGATGTATAGGGTCTTCTGCTTGTTGCCCTTGATGACAACCACCCCGCCTTTGGCAACCTGCATGACTCCACCTTCAACACTGTACCTATATCCTTTAGGGCTCGTTTGGATTGCGGTTTGGGGTGGGTTGGGGTATCCCAAGTTTAATACGGGGTTGGGGGAGGATAACCCTATTGCAATAGTAGGTGTTTGGATAGAGGGTGGGATGGATTGGGGTGGATGTGGTATAATTTGATGTGATGGATAAATGTCCTCTTTGTCATTAGGATGATAATATTAAAAAACGTTGGCCATATTTCACTATAGTACCCGTTCTATAATGGAAATATTTCATGTAATTTACTTGTAAACCCCCAAGGACGAACGAGTTTTTTTGTATCATAGAATTCCAAGCAATTTCCCCCTTATGCCCCCGCAACATTTCAATAGTACACGCTTTATAATGGAAAACTTTCTTTTCAGTTAACCATAAAGCCCCCACAAAGAACATGTTTTCCGGTAACATATAATTCCAGGCAATTTCCCCCTTATGCCCCCGCATTATACGCCCAAATTTTTAAAACCCGTCTTTAATGCGAGGTTGTTATCGTCTGAAATAATCAGGGGTCAGGTAACCAGAATTACAAATGATGTGACAAACCTTTGCAACCATCTATTAGAAAGCAAGAGTGATGGGAATTGCATAACGAAATTCAGTAGTACCTTACAGACCGTAGCATACGCTAGTTCCTTACCCATGCAAACAAGATTGGAATTGCTAGAGTAGAGTAGTAACGAAATACAGATGAAGTCACACCACGTGCTTGTCAATCACTGCATCGTCAACCACCTCTAGTCCTGCACCTCGTAGTTGGATAGTCAGGGTGTCCACCATATCCCGAAACGTAGCTCTCGAGCCTCCAGCATCATCTAACTCGGCGTACACAATAGCCAATTCGCTTTCCTTGTCGCTTAAGTCTTTGTGCGCGATTTCCAGATTTTGACGGAGTTCTCGATTTTCCCTTTCCATTTCCCATAAACGATATGCAAAAAAGAAATACTCGTCTGCCATATTCTCGTCTGTCCTGGGAGCACATGTGTGAGGAACACGATGATCACAACGTCCTGAAGAACAAACATAGAAGAGCCGTCGAAGCGGGTTCTCTTGTCCATCTTCGTAGTGCAGAACCAAAGGGGTCCCACAACGACATCGATCATTTGGATGCATTGCTGTTAAACTACAAAATTAACAAGAACTTTCCATTAATATGAATGAACATGAAACTGCAATATTAACATAACGACAAAAACATTAATGCAACAAGATTACACTCCGTAACACAAAGAAAGGAAAGCTACGACTGCCTCCTCCTTCTGTTATTCCACATTGCGTGCACGATCCTGTCTCGCAGGACCTCCCCCCGATGGATATCATCACGAAGTATGACGACGCTCCGATTTTGCTCCTCGTCAACCTCCTCGGGCAGGTTGTCCTCCTCTTCGTTGTCAGATAGCGAATCACCGCCGTTGACTCTGATAAAATTGTGAATAATGCAAGTTGCCCGTACAACATCCCGTTGTATGTCGAACGAGTACGATGGCATATCACGCAGGCAGTGGAACCTATTCTTCCACACACCGAAAGTCCGCTCCACCACATTGCGCAAACATGCATGCCAGTGATTGAACATGTGATGAATCTGTGATTCATCACTCTAAAAGTTGAAAATAGAGTCTTGTTCCCGAGTAAATAGATGCATATTTCCCTTTATACTGTAAAATTAGCATTCATGCATGCAAGCATAATATCTGCATTTTAGCATTCACACTTGCATTAAATAAGAAGACAATTTCATTTGTAAATATTCACTTGTATATTAGTTAAAATAGCCTATTTGTATATATTTTATACTAACTCCAAAGCTAATAAAACCAACTCCATGGTGTATATATTACTAACACTAATTAAAGAAAAATATCTAAAAAATACTAACTTGCAAAATCACCCAATAAAACCCCAATCCAAGTTTGAGACTAGGAACCTTAAAATGTACATATCTCTCTCATACAGCCGCCGAATTAGGTCTACTCACTTTTAAAGTAATATACATTTCAAGACCTTCGAAACAAGACCAATTTCATTAAAATCGGAGCTCGTATGCAAAACTTGAGTTTTGGGCCCCTTTTGTACATTGTACATAATGACCATTTTACCCCTATATTTTATCTTTTTATTTTCTTAATTATTAAAAATCCAAAAAAATTAGATTATGTTGTAAATATTCCTCTCATATTTTCTCTATTTTTATTTTGATTTTTCTCTCTTTTAAAAATGACAAAAAAATTACAAAAGATAAAATGCGGTATTTTATATTTATAAGGTACCACCCAAAAATGCATTTTTGTACAGATGATTTCCTTTGATTTTCGGCCCTTCACAAAAGTTGTAGATCTCGTCGAGACGAGCAACTTTCGTGTTGACCACTTTTTGATTTAATCCTTTTTGTTATTTCTTTTTGATTTTGTTTACATTTAATCTTTGAATTTTCTGGGAGCGACATGTGGCAGCTCCTGGAGCCGCCACATGTCACCCCATTTTCTTTATTTTCGAATTTATTTTATTATTTTCGGATTTATTATTATTAATATTTTATTATTACTATTTTAATTATTTTTAGTAGCCTATTATATTATTATATTATTTTATTTATTATATCCCCCTTTTACCTCTTCTCCCTTTCTTTTCTTCCACTCCAAGCCAATAACTCCCCACTATCTCCACTTCCTCCATTCTCTCCATCCTTCTCCAACTTCCCTTTCTTCCTCTTTATATTCACCTCACCTCTTCCATTCACAATTATCCGCCAATTGAGAGACGAGAGCCAACAGCCCCCACGTGTTGTAGGTGACAGTTGCGACACGTTCAGGTAGAGCAACGACGGCTATTTCCTTCGGCGAGATCCGTGGATTTTTTTTATTCACGTTGCAGCAGAACTCCACATCGGCTGCCAAAGCTTCGGAGCATCCGCCATCTCCTTGAGGCCACGACGGAAGCCGCACGACGCGGCTCCATTTTCGGCGAATCACAGGTAAGTATCTCTCGACTTTTTCCTTTTCATTTTTATCTAACCTTATTTGTTTATCTTGTTCATCACAAAAAAAATCATATCACCATCACCACATTTCATTCATCTATCACCATCATTCCCACCATCATCCATCTTCATTTATTTCATCACTATCAACACCATCACCACTGTTTTTATTTTTACATCTATTTTCTTGTTTACCACAAAAAAATACAAAAAAAAAGATCAAGAAAATTAAAAAAATAAAAAAGTAACAGGAGCTCCAGGCCGTCGCTCCAGCATCAGCCACCGGCGGTTGATCTCCGCAGCACCTTCAGCGGTGCCGCGCGCAGCCCGCGTGGCCACTTCGTTCCGCCCCACCGCGCGCTGCTGTGCGTGCCTCGCGCCGCGCGACCCCGTCGTCTTCCTCAGCCCCCACGACCTGCACGCCACCCCCTCTCCGCCATCTTCATCACCGGTCATGCGTCTGCACAGGCGCGCCCCTCCGGAGCCATGCTTCCAAGCCGACCTCCTCCAAGCCTCCAAGCCCGTCCGTCCCCAGGCCGCCGCACCAGCTCCCCCCCCCCTCCATCATCGGCCTGCTGCCATCTCCCAAGCTCGCGGCGTGCGCGCCCCTGGACCCCCGCCGACCACGCGCACCCGCGCGTGACCTCGTGCTCCTCCCTCGCGCTCCGCGGCCGTGTTCGTCCCTCCGCCCGTCCGCCTTCCGCTGAGCCGCCCCGAGCTTCGCCGTGCGCGCCGCCCCACGCGTGCCACGCGCCCCAAGCGCCGCCGCCCCTGGTGTCCCGCCGCACGCGCCCTGGACCCCTTGTGCCCTAGCATGTGGATTAGAGGTCGACTTCTCCCATTACATTAATTTTATTTTATTTTGAGAAAATTGCATTTGTGTCCCTGCAAGTTTTTGTAATCACAAAAGTGCCCTTAGGCACAATTTCAATTCATTTAGTTTCTATTTCAGCTTTGCAAAGATATCCCTGACTTTAAGCGTTTCTTTGGACATTATTTTTGCATCATTTTTAAATCAAAAAAATAGCATGTTGTAGCGCAACTAATCCTTAATCTTTCAGCTATTTAATTGCATTTTTGTGAGCCTTGGATATTTTATTAAAAATCAGAGATTGAAATTGAGTGATATTTTACCCATTTATACTCTGAAATTCACACAGGCTTATTTAATTCTCCAAAAAATTGTGAAAAAAATGTGAATGATGCCTTTTAGTGTGCTTTAATTACTGTCCAAGTTTCGTGCAATTCCGAGTTGTCTTTTGTATAAAATAAATTCTAGAGCTATTTGTGTAATTGATTTTTAATTAATTCCACGAATAACATTTTTGAGAAATTTCAACTCTCCTGAATTCTTTATTGAAATATCTATTTGAGATAAATAGGACTTTTGATAATTTCATTTCGTGGATTTATTAGGAATTAAATACTCGTTATCGCTCTGATTTCAGTAAAAAAATCGTAAAAAAATAATAAAGTGTCAGAAAAATCCAAAAATATTAGTGTAGCTTTATTTCATCATTTTTAACTTCCAGTAATTTTTTCATACCATTTGCACGAAAAATTGCATAAAACCCCAAAAAAATTGGCATTTTTCATGTGTGCATTTTAAATCCAAAAATTCCAAAAAAAATACATTTGCATTCATTGTTGGATTAGGTTCTTAGAAAAATTACCATTTGGCTGATTTGGATTAATTTCACATTAAAATTAAAATTGGCTAAGTCGCTTATTTTCTTAATAACCTAGTTCATTCATACATTGCATTCTGCATTTTTATAGCATAAAAAATCAAAAAATATACCACTTGGAAAACCGCAATCTAATTCATCTAACTTGATCCCGAGTTGTTCCTTTTCATCCTTGAGTCGACCCTGGGGCTTGCCCAGGCTAAATAAACATAAAACCGCATCTTAATTTCATTCGACGTTTAATCGATTTGTGCGGTTATTTTTGACCGACGCGAATCTATCCGACTGCAACGCACAAGTCTAATCAGACCACATTCAAAGGGTATTTCCGCGCTCGTCAAATGGCGCCGTTGCCGGGGATGCAAACGGCTTAGGATCATTTTAGAAATTTAGATTTGCATTTTCCATTCACTCGGGTAGTCTGATCCCCGAACCATTTTGTAATTATTCCATTTTTTTCTTCAATTTTTTTATTTAATTTTTATCTTTCTGACATTTTTATATCTTTTTGTGCGAGGGCCCGGTGGACTTGGAGCGGCTTTCTTGAAGTCGACGCATCTCGAAGTGCATCGGAGGCCGACGATTCGTGGATCAAGTCGGCTGTTGAGACGCCCGAAAGATTTCTATTTTTTTTAACTTGTAAAAAGTGTCCGCATCATTTCCAGCGGTTCCCGTTTGGGTTCTCACGTCTGTAAAGATAGTGGAACCGTGTCCCCGTGTGCTGTGTGGGTGAATTGTAACTTAGCTTGCACTAGCGGCTCCTCGAGCCAATTTAGGATTTGCTTGTGCTCGTAACTTTTAGGACCACACATTGCACTTAAAAGACGCACTTAGACCGCAGAACTTAGCCAAAAATAATCTGTTCTTCACTCGATAATAGAACTGCCTGTCTAGGAGCGGCTTTTCTCATTTGCATTTGCATATAGTGTAAAATTTCAATTCAGTACTGCATCCTGCATTGTAGAGAGCTGGAGGCACTGTAAGTCTTCTTACCCAAGCATTCATCGTCGTTTTCTCGATCGCATCAGCTTTTTCCGATTCTCTCTCTCGGTTTTCTAACCTAGGATAAAGGAATTGGGACTGGACGGTAGACGTGATTGCTTGTGTGGATTAATATCAGTGATAACTAATCTCTAAAATCAAGGCTGCTAATTGAATTGGACCCAAAAAAAATTAACTAAAATTAACCCTTGTTTGCGGGAGAGTAACTCCGACCTTGTTTTCAGGCTTAGTGAGGGTAATTGAGTGTGTGTGAACACCTTAAGGCAGAGCCCAAATCCCCGCCTTCCATATCACGTTCTAACTAATCCTAGCAAATATCACAAGTCGAATAATTTCAGATTCATTGACTAGTACCAAGTAGCCTCTGCCTGTCTCAGGTAGATAGGGGCGAAATTGCGGTACTATGCGACAAGCTGTCAGTAACCCCCAGGGGTGAAGTTCCGGCCTTGTCAGCCTCCGCCTGCTTGCAGGTAGATAGGGGTGTGGTCATTGAATCCATCGACTTGGGATAGGAGCGAAGAAAGGAAGGAGCGGCGGTATCTTAGGCGACAGGTTAAACAGGGAAGACGCATCCGGCTCTGAGCCGACTTCCCTTTAGGTCGCGTAATCCTTGCTATCTTGCTTGAAAACCACACTTAAAATTTACAAGATTAATTGGACTCGGTTTCGGGTCCTTCACCGTGTTGAGTGTGAACTCGAGGTTTTGCTCTTGCGTTTGTCTTTGTGTCTGTCGTGTGTGTTATCCTGTGTAATTGCACATTTTCTACCTCAATCTTCTTGCATTCATCATTTCCTCCTCAAGATGTCGGGATATTGGTCCCCATACACCGTGACCTCTGGTCACTCCTCCTCGATCATATACCGTTCATCTTCGCTTTCTCCTCCGCCATCCACGGGAGACCCTTACCCGTGGCCGGCTCCTCCTCAACCCGATCTTGAAGTCAAAACTCCGACTGACTTCTCCACTTCTTCGCATTTCTCACCTACTCCATATTCTGACATTCCGGATCCACTTCCATCTTGGGCTGACTGTCCTTATTCTCAAGAGCTTGCAGGAATTAAAGGATTAAATGAAGAGCAAGCCACGGCTGAGACAGATGATTGGCAGAATTATATGCCCCCGTTTACTTCATTCTCACCTCAAGTAGGGACCATACAACAATTTACATATACACCTCCCGACTTGACCTTAGGGCATCATTTGATCGATCAAACAACCCGAATTGAGGGGCCTGAATATCATGATTTTCCAGACTTGATTGACTTTAGTGATCAAGCCTCCATTAACCAGCCTTCATTCGGAGAGCCTATACATTCACAGGAGTGGACTAATGAGCTAGACTTAATAGTCCCTCGTTCATTGACTCCATCATATGAGGCTCTGACCAATATCTGCCATTCGGATGATCCATACTCGACCCAGGAATACATGCCAGAGTATAGGTATGTTGAGTATGAGACCTCAACATCTCAGCAGTCTCCTCCAATTGAGCAGAACTCTCCCATGAATTGTCATGGGAATTTTGTGGAGGATGACATTTTCAGACTTATTGAGAAAAGTGAATCATTCGGTAATGAGTTGAAAAATGTCATGGAAATATTGAACTCAATTTCTGCCAGCTTGAGAATGAAAGTGGAAAAGGATATGAGTAATTTTGAGGTTGAAAGCCAAGCAAACATTAGGAAACCCACACCGTCTGTACAGCTGGAGTCCATTCTATCTCCCTCTTCTACTAACCACTTGCCCTCCAATCCATAGTCCGATCATTCATCTATCCAAAATACCAAAAAAATTGAAAAACCAAAAAACCACATAAAAATTGAAATTGAAAATGACCTAAAAAAATTGGATCCTGCCCTAAGGGAAGCACTCGATGAAGAACTGATTTTCAAACTTCCCTTAATAAAGGCCATAGATCACTTTCCCGACCTCAAACGATTTGTGAGAAGTAAATTGATGCCCAAGAGGTCGGGTAATAAGAGGACAAGGACTGAAAGATACATAGTGTCTATGGCCACCTCCTTGGTGATGGGGAGAAAGACCAAGAGCCGCAGAGTGAAGCGGTTGCCCCGAGTTGAATGTGAAATCAAAGACATCATCTTTACCCATGCAAGAATCGATGGTGACTCATCGATAAATATCCTCCCGACCTCTGTGTTTGACAAGCTCAAACTCAGGCCAATCAGAAAATCGAGAGAGATCGTTCAGCTGGCTGATCGATCCATCAAACGGTCGAGAGGAAACATTTCAGTCATCGTTACTTTCCAAGGTGCTCTACTCCAGGTGGACTTCACGATCATTGATATCGAGCACCGAGGAGAGTTTTCCCAGTCTCCAATTATTCTCGGGAAGCCGTTCTTAGCCTTGACTAAGGCGACTGTAGATTGCGAGACTCGAGAAATCGATTTTTCAGCATTGGGAGCGCTTCGACCTCATCCATTCTTTGATAAACTTTACTCTAAGGTGACCCGCACATCCGCTGACAGTCATGACCATCGAGAGGTAGATGAGTCTCACCTCTCTACTACACCTGAGAAACCGACTGTCCAGACGATCGTTGGATCAGAGACTCCCCACACCTCCACTTCATCAACTGCTTGTACCACCACCATGACAGCTTCTAAGGAGGACTCACGACCGGAAGCTATCATTGAGTCGGACACGATATTTGAGGATTGCCTTGATCATTTCAATGATCCGACACAAGAGCCCAATAATGCCAAGCCAACTGAGACCACTAGCTCCTTCCCGAGACGCGTGCTGACCCTTCAGGAATATTACAATCTTTATGGTGACTCGTCTGATGAGGAACCCATAGTCAGCACCACACCACGACTCGGACCTTCTAAGGAAACAACCCAGACAAAATTGACTCCACATAAAAGCACGGTTGCTCCCTCTTCTAGTCGGTTATCTAGTGAGAGGAAGTTGAGAATTGATTCCTCGAGGTGTTCCCCCGAACCTCTCAAGGCGCGTCGCTCTCATCTCCCTCTCAATGATTCAGGTTTTAGAAAATCGACTAAGAAAGTCTCCTTCACCACTCCGGAGAAGGAAGCTTCAGAGGAATCCTCATCTGGTCCGGATAAGGTGATTTATATGAGTGAGCTCAGTTCGGCTGTTCTTAAACCTTATCTAAGCAAGCAGCCATGTGTCGACCCTCGTTGGACGATCCCTACACCTCACTATTATTCATCTGAGGACGATTCCGACAGCGACACATATGTATATTATCCACCTCCTCGCGTCCGCAAGAAGGTTCGTCACAAACCTTCTTAATCCTTGTATATTCTAACTCTTTCTTGTACATAAATTCTCTCCCTCCCTCCCCAGTGATTCGAATCACTCGCCCCGGTTCCATATCATCTCATGACTTACTTAGGATAACCACATCCTAAGTATAGGGGGAGAGTGACCCGCATCTATTCATTGTACATCCTCCAGATCACATCGGTTCTCATACTCACTCCTGTCCTATACTTAGTCTGAGCAGAGCTTAAGTATAGGGGGAACCGATGCCCGCCGTGTATATATTCATCCATTTCCCATCTTTCCCTCGTCCGCCCCATTTTTGATCTTCTTCTACACTTGGGCTGCCAGAGCCTAAGTATAGGGGGGCGAGACGACTTCTATACTTTTGTAATTTTAGCTCTCCTACGCTTAGCCCGAACTATGTCTTTTTAGTCGCTTTCGTGCTCTGAGGACATAGCACACGCTAAGTATAGGGGGCGTGTATATATTACATATATATATACCCATAGCTCGTACTTTCACGTATTTTCGCGTATTTTTGTACATATTTTGCAATAATTATGGGTGGGTAAAAATTGAAAAAAAAATTATACTTGTATAATACTTGTAAACCTTTTGTAAAAATTAAAAAATTAATAATAAAGTAAAATTTTGTATACTTGTATAATATGTACTATATGTATAATACTTGTATAAAAAGTTGTAAAATTCTTGTAAAATTTGTTGTAAAACAGGTTGTATACCAAAAAAAATTCGTGTATACTATGTAAAAATTGTACCAACTAAAAATTGTTGTAAATAATTGTTGTGTACCAAAAAATAAAACAAAAAGGCTTCTTATTTACTCTTGCATATTTTCTTGCATTTTCCAAAAAAAAAGTCTTGCATTTCATTCATAGCATGTAATCTACATCTCATCTGCATATCTTGCATATGCAAGGTGGAAAGCTAGTGGGTTCTGAACCAAGTTATGAGTAGATATTGAGGATGGACTTGATTTGACCGTAATCCACCTAATTTCAGAGGAACCTTATAGTAACTGGAGTTAAGATTTCTCAGGTCAAGTGACTTAATTCTTTGAGTCCGCAAGTCTATGTTCACATGTCATCTTGATTAGTCTAAGTAGAATATCTCGTGCATACGCAGGATTCTTTTAGATAATGACCTAACTTGGACAGGCACTATGCACGTAGCTCTTCATTGATGAGATGGTAAGGAGGTAGAATCTTTTAGCTTGGAGTAGCGCACGGGTGGAAACATCCGTCCTCCTCTAGGGAGGGTAGTGCATCTCAACCTAGTCTGGTGGTGTTGACGTCTAAGGACGGGATGCTGTGGGTTGCAATAATGCTTCAAAAGAGGGATAGTCTACTGGCTCAAGAGGAAAAACTCCTGATGTACATGCTGCACCTTGTATATAGTTCCAAAAAAAAGAAAAAAAAAGAAAAAAAATGCAAGAAAGAACTCCAAAAAAATCAGACAGGTCCAAGAAAAAAATAATACCTGTCGGAGTATGTATATTAGCAAAGAAAATGCAGCTGGATGACTTGGCTACACTGGTCAGGCATCCCGGAATAGGTAGCTACACTGGCTACCATCCATTCTTTTCTCTACCCCCTCCTCTTGAGTTGGTCGCACTTGAACTTAGAAGGGAATACCCCGCTCCTCGAGGAAAGAGTTACTGGACCGGGTTATTGAGTTACCTTGTTAGAGGAGGCTGGTTCCGAGTCATTTCTGATGTGGAGAGCTATATCTCACTTACACAGTACAAGTAAGAATCATAGTCATCAGAAATTTGCGTTGGAGGATTTGTTCTGACCTGACTATTGAGGCGTCTTGAATAGAAGACTTGTGGAACTTGAAGTCTGTTAGGTCTTACGTTCAGGTCCCAATAAGGTTCCGCCACACAATTAATCCAAAGGTCGAGTCAATCTCCATTTTCAACTTTTGTTCATGACCTTGGTATGGAACCCAAAATCATTTCACTCTTGCATTTCATTTTAGTTGCTCGGGGACGAGCAAGGTTTAAGTATAGGGGGTTGATGAATCTGTGATTCATCACTCTAAAAGTTGAAAATAGACTCTTGTTCCCGAGTAAATAGATGCATATTTCCCTTTATACGGTAAAATTAGCATTCATGCATGCAAGCATAATATCTGCATTTTAGCATTCATACTTGCATTAAATAAGAAGCCAATTTCATTTGTAAATATTCACTTGTATATTAGTTAAAATAGCCTATTTGTATATATTTTATACTAACTCCAAAGCTAATAAAACCAACTCCATGGTGTATATATTACTAACACTAATTAAAGAAAAATATCTAAAAAATACTAACTTGCAAAATCACCCAATAAAACCCCAATCCAAGTTTGAGACTAGGAACCTTAAAATGTACATATCTCTCTCATACAGCCTCCGAATTAGGTCTACTCACTTTTAAAGTAATATAAATTTCAAGACCTTCGAAACAAGACCAATTTCATTAAAATCGGAGCTCGTATGCAAAACTTGAGTTTTGGGCCCCTTTTGTACATTGTACATAATGACCATTTTACCCCTATATTTTATCTTTTTATTTTCTTAATTATTAAAAATCCAAAAAAATTAGATTAAGTTGTAAATATTCCTCTCATATTTTCTCTATTTTTATTTTGATTTTTCTCTCTCTTAAAAATGACAAAAAAATTACAAAAGATAAAATGCGGTATTTTATATCTATAAGGTACCACCCAAAAATGCATTTTTGTACAGATGATTTCCTTTGATTTTCGGCCCTTCACAAAAGTTGTAGATCTCGTCGAGACGAGCAACTTTCGTGTTGACCACTTTTTGATTTAATCCTTTTTGTTATTTCTTTTTGATTTTGTTTACATTTAATCTTTGAATTTTCTGGGAGCGACATGTGGCAGCTCCTGGAGCCGCCACATGTCACCCCATTTTCTTTATTTTCGAATTTATTTTATTATTTTCGGATTTATTATTATTAATATTTTATTATTACTATTTTAATTATTTTTAGTAGCCTATTATATTATTATATTATTTTATTTATTATATCCCCCTTTTACCTCTTCTCCATTTCTTTTCTTCCACTCCAAGCCAATAACTCCCCACTATCTCCACTTCCTCCATTCTCTCCATCCTTCTCCAACTTCCCTTTCTTCCTCTTTATATTCACCTCACCTCTTCCATTCACAATTATCCGCCAATTGAGAGACGAGAGCCAACAGCCCCCGCGTGTTGTAGGTGACAGTTGCGACACGTTCAGGTAGAGCAACGACGGCTATTTCCTTCGGCGAGATCCGTGGATTTTTTTTATTCACGTTGCAGCAGAACTCCACATCGGCTGCCAAAGCTTCGGAGCATCCGCCATCTCCTTGAGGCCACGACGGAAGCCGCACGACGCGGCTCCATTTTCGGCGAATCACAGGTAAGTATCTCTCGACTTTTTCCTTTTCATTTTTATCTAACCTTATTTGTTTATCTTGTTCATCACAAAAAAAAATCATATCACCATCACCACATTTCATTCATCTATCACCATCATTCCCACCATCATCCATCTTCATTTATTTCATCACTATCAACACCATCACCACTGTTTTTATTTTTACAACTATTTTCTTGTTTACCACAAAAAATACAAAAAAAAAGATCAAGAAAATTAAAAAAAATAAAAAAGTAACAGGAGCTCCAGGCCGTCGCTCCAGCATCAGCCACCGGCGGCTGATCTCCGCAGCACCTTCAGCGGTGCCGCGCGCAGCCCGCGTGGCCACTTCGTTCCGCCCCACCGCGCGCTGCTGTGCGTGCCTCGCGCCGCGCGACCCCGTCGTCTTCCTCAGCCCCCACGACCTGCACGCCACCCCCTCTCCGCCATCTTCATCACCGGTCACGCGTCTGCATAGGCGCGCCCCTCCGGAGCCCTGCTTCCAAGCCGACCTCCTCCACGCGTCAGCCCCGCACCAGCCGTTCGCGCCGCCGCGCGCTACTGCTCCGTCGCCGGCAGCTCCGCCGTACCTCCACCAAGCCTCCAAGCCCGTCCGTCCCCAGGCCGCCGCACCAGCTCCCCCCCCCCCCTCCATCATCGGCCTACTGCCATCTCCCAAGCTCGCGGCGTGCGCGCCCCTGGACTCCCACCGACCACGCGCACCCGCGCGTGACCTCGTGCTCCTCCCTCGCGCTCCGCGGCCGTGTTCGTCCCTCCGCCCGTCCGCCTTCCGCTGAGCCGCCCCGAGCTTCGCCGTGCGCGCCGCCCCACGCGTGCCACGCGCCCCAAGCGCCGCCGCCCCTGGTGTCCCGCCGCACGCGCCCTGGACCCCTTGTTCCCTAGCGTGTGGATTAGAGGTCGACTTCTCCCATTACATTAATTTTATTTTATTTTGAGAAAATTGCATTTGTGTCCCTGTAAGTTTTTGTAATCACAAAAGTGCCCTTAGGCACAGTTTCAATTCATTTAGTTTCTATTTCAGCTTTGCAAAGATATCCCTGACTTTAAGCGTTTCTTTGGACATTATTTTTGCATCATTTTTAAATCAAAAAAATAGCATGTTGTAGCGCAACTAATCCTTAATCTTTCAGCTATTTAATTGCATTTTTGTGAGCCTTGGATATTTTATTAAAAACCAGAGATTGAAATTGAGTGATATTTTACCCATTTATACTCTGAAATTCACACAGGCTTATTTAATTCTCCAAAAAATTGTGAAAAAATTGTGAATGATGCCTTTTAGTGTGCTTTAATTACTGTCCAAGTTTCGTGCAATTCAGAGTTGTCTTTTGCATAAAATAAATTCTAGAGCTATTTGTGTAATTGATTTTTAATTAATTCCACGAATAACATTTTTGAGAAATTTCAACTCTCCTGAATTCTTTATTAAAATATCTATTTGAGATAAATAGGACTTTTGATAATTTGATTTCGTGGATTTATTAGGAATTAAATACTCGTTATCGCTCTGATTTCAGTAAAAAAATCATAAAAAAATAATAAAGTGTCAGAAAAATCCAAAAATATTAGTGTAGCTTTATTTCATCATTTTTAACTTCCAGTAATTTTTTCATACCATTTGCACGAAAAATTGCATAAAAACCCCAAAAAAATTGGCATTTTTCATGTGTGCATTTTAAATCCAAAAATTCCAAAAAAAATACATTTGCATTCATTGTTGGATTAGGTTCTTAGAAAAATTACCATTTGGCTGATTTGGATTAATTTCACATTAAAATTAAAATTGGCTAAGTCGCTTATTTTCTTAATAACCTAGTTCATTCATACATTGCATTCTGCATTTTTATAGCATAAAAAATCAAAAAATATACCACTTGGAAAACCGCAATCTAATTCATCTAACTTGATCCCGAGTTGTTCCTTTTCCTCCTTGAGTCGACCCTGGGGCTTGCCCAGGCTAAATAAACATAAAACCGCATCTTAATTTCATTCGACGTTTAATCGATTTGTGCGGTTATTTTTGACCGACGCGAATCTATCCGACTGCAACGCACAAGTCTAATCAGACCACATTCAAAGGGTATTTCCGCGCTCGTCAACATGTCCTTATGATTTTCGTACTGACAGCCACGGGCCCGCCAAGCTGGGAGATGATATAGGGCGCCTCTGTACGGTGCGATGAACGTGTCTGTGTTTGAGTATCCACAGTCCACCAAATACTTGCAACCCTCTGCGACGACCAACGACCCACTCTCAATGGAATGTCGAAACACGGTCATATCCGCGCAAGAACCTTCCCACCCAGTGACGACATAAGTGAAACATTGGTTAAAGTCAACCGCTGCCATAACATTTTGGGCTGGGAAAAGCTTCCTGCAACGGTAAGCTCCTTCCTCCTCGTGCTTTACATGAGCTAGGATGTATGTCCCATCGATAGCTCCTATAACTCCCTGAGGAAACGCTTTAAAATTAGGAAACAAATGGGAAAACTTTGACTAATGTTTTGCTTACGTTAAAGTAGCGCTTACTTTGAAGTATGGATAGAAACGTGGGTTTGAAGTGATGACATCCGGTGTGACTGGCGGGGCTAGTCGAATATACTCTTGCTCAAGTGAGATGACTTTCGAGAGTACCCTTTTGATATGGCGGGATATGGTCTCCGCGCTATGTTGGAAAGCTTCCTGGATGATTCTATTTGAATGCGCATTTGTGAACGCGTATAGGAAAATACACACTTGCTCCATGACGTCCATGTACCTGGTATGGGTTAATCCATGATCACCGAGCACACGAACGAACCGTCTGAGCATGGGAGGTCGCATGCGGAAGTTTTGGAAAGCCCTGTCGTCATGGCCCGCAAGCATCTCCTCCACCCAGGCTCGTCCGCTGAGAGGCCGTGTATGGAGGGGTCTAGGCACTCGTCTGGTGGAGGACTCATTCTCCATCTGCTCCACTGCCACCGCCGCCGCTACCCCAATGCAGGCTATTACCGCTTGCTCCATGATGTCATCGAACGGATTGTACCTACGCAACACCATCGGTGACCGCAAAATCCCTACAATGACGGATATCTATGGTAACGTCGATCTTCTTGAGTGTCAATAAATTTCACGACAATTTCATACAACGTGAATTAAGTACTAAAATGAGCTCTTCCATTCGTATGTTAATGCTAGGTACACTCCATCGCAACCAATGTACGACTTTTGAGCCTGTTAAATAAATTCATTCCCTGCACAAAACTGATTCCTCGACAAACTATTCTTTTTACCCAACCACACGGCAGATTGAACATGTATTCCCTGCAAACTGAATTCACTCCCTGCAAACAAATGACTACTCCATATAGTAGTCTTCATATACAACCACACGACAGAATGAACATGTATCATGTTGTATATTCCCTGCATTAAACACCGTTAAATTTATTCTCCAACACCTGTGGATATATTACCTGCGTAAAACACCCTTAATTTTATTCCTCAACACCCTGAGGATTTATTAGATGCATAGAAGACCATTATTTTTATTCGTCAACACCTGTGCATTTTTTTCCCTGCATAAAACACCATTAATTTTATTGCTCATCACCTGCGGATATCTTACCTGCATAAAAAGAACATTAACTTTATTCGTCAACACCTGCGGATATAGTACCTGCCTAAATGACAATTACCTCGTCTAAATCTGCTACCTGATACCTGCAGATATAAGTTGCTGCCTTAATACTTGCGTAAACAAAGTACGCCAAATATTCCTAATACAGCTTTGCTTTCGTCGCATCGCTGTTGTTCGATATTTAAAGTGCTTCTACAACAACATAATTAAAAACTGCTTATGAATTAAAAGCGTAGAGTTCGAAATTATTAAAAGTAAAAACATGCGATGATGATGTCCGTCAACGACGAATGGTCTTCTCAACCCATTCGTTTAGCTTCACGGGTCCCCTTTCATGTGGTAGAAGACATGTCTACCAGTCGGCGTAGCTAGCGTCTCTGCGACCATTCAGAACTGTTCCATGTCAAGGTCAGGTCTGAAGGCGTTGACCTCCCTACATGCTTCCCTCGCTAGTTCATCAGGATCGGGTCTCTCCTCCGCAAATTTCTCGGGAAGGGTCGACAGGAACTTCTCAATCAACTCTTGCCCTATTTCAGACATCCCCCCTCCGCTCTTGCACTTCTTGGAACTTCCTATTTGATTCCCAGTTGACCTCTTCCTAGAGGAAGGGGTGGGAGTGACATCCTCGCTGACCTCGTCATCTATCGGGTAATATGGCCTACACTCATCCCAGATCTTTGTCGAAGTTCAACTCCTGTTGCCTTGATGATTGCCGAGAACTAGAGGGCCCCATAGGTTGCTTGTCCCTTGCCGGTCGTGACGAGTTCGCATGCACTCCAGTGGCGATGTCCTTCGACAGAACCTCTGTATGTCGTCGAAGTACAAGAAAGGCTTGTTCCGATACTTGCGATATCGATCTGCAAGCTGTTTAGGTCGGAGATAAATATTCCATGTTATGATCATTATCGAAATGTGGAAGTGAGAAATATTACCTCACACCACGCGTCATCTGAAGGTGGAATAGGCCTGTTATATATGGTATCCCAGCCCCAACCAGACTTGTCGCGAAGATATAGATATGAAGCGTAGTCCTTCTTCATGTTCTTCCAGCGATGCTGTATTTGCACCTTCGTGTAGGACAGTCCGGTTTGTTCGTTGAATCTTCGAACAATGGAGTGCCAACCAGGGAGTGTGAACGTGCTCCCCGCCCAAGAGGACTCGTGCTCTAGCATGGCATCAACGAAAATCCTGTCGAGCGCGGAATTCCAATGTGCAATTTGGGGTGACCCAACCGGGAGTGCCTGTGACTGTCCATCCATCCCTCTCTTTCTACGAACCCTCAACGCATACATAAATATACATTTACTTTGATAATTATAACAAATACCATGTCGAATGCTTATTCATAAAAGCAAATAACATACTAGTTTTTATGGGAATGCTGCAAAGATTGATTAGACCGTATAGTTCCAAGCGAACACCTTTCCCTCGTATGTTCATCTGATATAGAGCACGTATTTATACATATGACAGAGCACGTACTTATAAATATTAGCAATTGTTTATGCTAATATGGAAGTGTCAATTCTATTATGCAAGTTTTTTTGCTATTATGCAAGTATTTATCATCTCTTTATCCAAGAGTGAGACATATTCTTAAATCTACTATTTCTAAGCTGTTTCCTAATCACTAGTAGCTATTCCTCCTTACCAATTATAAAGGCTACCAGACATATGTCTGTCAATGGGAAGTGTTTATGCTACTATGCAAAGTCTTTATTCCTTGGATTACTAGGTGGATGAATTTAATGAATACATGATTATTCCAGTAACTTACTAACTAACTAAGTAAAAGTGAATGATGCGTGCTTTAGTAGTGGGAAAAAATGCAATCCACATCAGTTATCTATGCTATTTCTAATCTGATTCGTCCTTATCAATTAGCTATGCTAGCAGACATATGTTCATCATATTTTCTTCCTCCATATCACCCATTAATTCCCTGCTACTATGCAATTGCAAGGTTGAATTCCCTGATTACTTCATTATTCCAGTAAAAGTGAACGATGTCTGCCTGCTTTAGTAGTGGAAGAAAATGCAATCCGCAGAGCCCCAACCTTGACAACTTGGTCGAGTTATCCCTCATCAATATTTGACATTAATTTCACAGTGAAGGGGAACCAAACCAATAGCTAGACATATTCTTCCTATCACACTGTTTAAGCAAGTGTTTGTCAGAGGGTTACTCATATTCTTCATCGTATAGTTTACAGTGTTGATCATAGTGTTGACGCAAGTGTTAGACATATTGTTCATGCTAGTGTTTATGCAAGTGTTTATCATTTGCTTATGCTAGCATTCATAGTGGCTTTCAAATGTTCCTCCTCTTAAATTATCTATGCTATTTCTAATTCTGCTATTTCTAATCTGCTTCCTCCTTATCAGTTATCTATGCTATTTCTAATCTGATTCCTCCTTATCAATTAGCTATGCTAGCAGACATATGTTCATCAAATGCAAGTGTTTATGTTAATATGCAATTGCAAGTGTTTTTGCTACTATGCAAGTGTTTATCAACTATTAATTTGATTTTCTTCCTCCTTATCACCCATTAATTCCCTGCTACTATGCAATTGCAAGGTTGAATTCCCTGATAGTAGTGGAAGAAAATGCAATCCGCAGAGCCCCAACCAAAACAGTAGCTATTTGACATGAAGCACTATCAAAGTCCAGGGAAGGGTAACCAAAATAATATCTTTTTGACCTTGGTACACAGATTCAAAGCCATGACACCTTGGTCGAATTACCACTAACCACCAAATGATATTTGACGTTGATTTCACAGTGAAGGTGGTGTGTCAACTTAACTGATGGGAGTAACTGATGAATCCACATTTCATCATCTTTATTCTATCATTTTGGCACCAAAAACCCTAGCAAATGTCTGTAAATACCCTTAAATAGAGCATCTTAGCATTCATGCATGTGCATTCAGATAGTGTTTAAAATACTGTAATTAAGGCCAAAATTATAGAATAAATAAAGAAAAGAAAAAGAATAAAATATTGCAAATATTTTATGACCCAAAACCCCCGAGACCTAGGCATCTTGATGAATAGGTCGACAAGGAATAAAGTAGGGGGAGATAAGGTCATAAATACAGTGTAAATACCTATACATTTTATTCATTCTTTATTCATTTTGAGACCTATTTTTGGTTCCACTTTTTATACATCAAATAAAGAAACTTTGTACATGAAAGTTGTAGATAATTTAATAAAGAAAAATACAAAATTGATTTCACAGAAAAATAATGTACAGATAAAAAGTTATGGTCTGAATAAGAATCCAGAATGCCAACTTCCCAGATCCGTATCTCACAAATGAAAACTCCAAATGCAGCGTACTTACCTTTAATTGTATATAGAAGAAAATAAGCTATTTATTGGCGGTGGTTTCGCATTTGGCGGAGCTACGGTTTGAAAGTTGACTTTTGGACCCCTATTGTATACTTGTACATATTAAAATATTCAATTTATTAATTATTTATTATTTTTATAATTTTATATTTTTATAATGTTGTAAATATTACTTATAATAATTATGTGTATTAAAATCAGAATAAAAATATAATTAAAATACAAATAAAAATACTTGTATATATTCAATACATAGGTACATTACCTATATATATACCTATACAAAACATACTTGTATTTTATTAAATATACAAAATACATCAATAAAATAAAATAAAAAATATATTTATGTGTATAAAAGTATTTTACAATGTTATAAAATTATAAACAAAATTAAAGAAATTAAAATACACAAAATAAAAATAAAATACTAAAATACATAAGTATTATACCTATATAGGGTTAAAAAGGTAACTTGTAAAAATATAACTCCTAAAAATAATTAAAAATCAAAATAAAATACTACATAAAATTCTAAGCATTTTTTTATTTTATAACTTTTAATTAATTCGGCCATTTAATATTTTAAATTGAATTAATAAAATGTTTTTCCAAGGTTTTTCCTGGTTGGTCCACGTGGACCAACCAGGAGGTCAGGACTGTTGACCTTGGTCAACAGGCTGACCTACACCCTGTAGCTCGTGTCAGACTATGTTTGACCCCCATTTTCACCATTTTTTCGAGGAGCGAGCTTTCATCCTTTCGACTCAATTCCTTCTGCAAAATCCTTCCTCGCTGGACCGTCTTGCACGCCTAGTGTTTGCATCGGGACGTGCATCACGCCAACCACCTCCGCACCTCGTTCTTCCTCCTCTGACCGTCAACCCTTTAAAACCTAAAGCCCACCTTCATTTGAAAATTTGAACCGCATAATCTAGCAAAACCTTCCCCCCTAGACCTTGCTTGAGTTCCCGGAGGTGACAGCTCCAAGGAGCGCTCGTCAGGGCGGTGGACAGGACACTTTTGGGGCGCGTTCCACAACCTCCGGCGACCGCCGTCGAGGTACCTTTCCCTCGCCCTTTCTGGGCTCGAGGTCGTGTCACTCCCTTGGTTTTTCGCCGTCATTTTATCCCTTGCATTCCCAGCTACATTTTCCCCCGTTTTTCCATTTCATTCGTGCATCGATTCGCCAAATCGATCACTCGCCGGAGACACCTCCGACCACCGTCACTCTTTGCGTCCACCGCCGCCGCACATCACGCATCCCTACGCCTCCGCGAAGTCCAGGCAATTTGCCCTGGACCTTTTCACCATTTCTTGCAGGTCAAAGAGCAGCGAACGCACCTGGAAGGCATTTTGCGACCTTCGCCGGAGATACCTGGAGCTGAGAGCTCCGCCGCCTCCGCGCCAGCACCTCGACGCCTCTCCGATGAATCAGAGCCTTCCAGTCCACAGAGTGACCTCCCAGGAGTCTGCAGCTCCATTTTGGAGCCCATCCACCGCCTGAGGAGCGAGATCGGAGTCAGGGAAGTGCGCCTTCGCCGGTGCTCTTCCCTGTTATTCCTCCTCGCTTTTCCACCGTCTGATCGAGCAGCAGCTCCAGATCCAACATCGGCCGTCCGATCTCACCTCGCCAGTACCGTCCGATTCTTCCCCGTGATCTAATCTCAGCCGGACATCTGCGAAGCGTCATCGACCGTCCTTGAGCGCCACGTGTTCAAGTGACATCACCTCTGCTGTTGGATCGCGCGCAAATAGGGGTATTTTGCACCTTAACCCCTCGCGCCTTTTGTATTTATTATTTAGTATTTAAACTTTTGTCTGTAACTTAAAAACTTTGGTTTATTTGCACAAACACCCCCGTACTTTCTATATTTGCATATAGGTCCTTCGCCACGTCACCTCACGTGACCTGTACACGTGAGGTGTGGGCATTTTGCAGAAGGGCCCTCGGTTGTTTGCTTATTTTGTTTCAGTACCAAAACTGTGGCATTAAGTGTTATATTTTTGGACATTTTGCATACAAGCCCTTGAGATTTTCGGATATTACTGTTAGGTCCTCGCCAGGCGCGTGTATAGCACGTGCGTGGCTGGGACATTTTGTACTAAAGCCCCTCCGCGTTTTGTAATTGTCTTTTGGTGCTATAAATTGAATATTCAGTATAAACTTTTGTGGAAAAATTGCACGTATGCCCCTGGATGTTTGATATATTGCACATATACCCCTGTCAGGCTTATTTATTAATTGGATGCTTGTTGTATTTATTTGAATGATCATTTCAAGCCCCAAAATTCCACAAAAACAGGGTTAAGCTCCTGGACACGTGTACTTCCATGCCATAATTTTAGTTTTTGATTTTATTTTATTTTTATATTTATTAAAAATCAAAAACTTGCTATTTGTGCACTGTCTAGCTTAGAAAATACCAAAAAATATTAAAACCTCTCCAAAAATTCCAAAAAAATTAACTAGTGTCTATTTTATCCTATTTTAGTGTCAGTCCAAAAATCATTAAAAATTTCAAAAGAAAAACACTAAAAATTTAAAAATAATCCAAAACTTCAAAAAAATATATATAATAGTAGAAAAATCCAAAAATAGCAAACGCAGTTCCTGTTTGTTCTTTGTTTTGTCCTTTTTATTTAAAAAATAGTGTGAAAAATTTTGAGTACTGGTTTCTATTTTTAAATCCTATTTTATTCACAGCCAGCCCTCGTTTCACTGTTTTGCTTTATTTCAGAATTTAAAAATATCAAAAACACCTTGAAAAATCCCCAAAAATCACAAAAATAGTAAAAAATCCTAAAATACCAAAAACATTTAATTTCTGAATTTTTGGTAATTTTTACTTAGTTTTATAAATATTTCACCTTGCCTCTTATTACATTGTTTTCATATTCCAATATTGAAAAAAAGAAACAAAAAAATATAATATAAAATTATAAAAATCAGAAAATTAAAAACCAAAATACAAAATTAAAAATTAAATCAAATTAAAAAAAATTAAAAACTAAAAACCCACAAAAAAATTCCCTTTGCTTGATTGCTTAGTGTAGACACATCACACACACACACTTGAGCACATTTGTTTGAACTACCTTGTTTGCTCCCTGTGTTCGAACTCTCTGCATACTTGTCACTATACACCATTTGTGAAGAGTTAAAAATAAATTTTAACTCCACATTAGTTCTAATTTATTGGTCTTTAGTGTGGGTTAATTGTTGATTAATTTCAGAATTTGTGTGGTCAAACACCGACTGTTGACTCGCCTTGTGAGTCGATATAACCACATCGATTCTTGAGATTATCAGTAACTTAACATGGGAGTTCATATATTAATCCATATAACCGAATATATCCCAACGTAGATCAAGCACAAGGAAAGCAAGCGAAGGCAGCATATATACCCCCAAATTAGAAGCCGAAGTACGTCAATTCATTACAGCATTGCCCCATGGTTGGGTTTAAAATTAACATGTGTATTTATCCAAGAACGGTCGACATTCAATCAGGGAAACATTGACCCAACTGAAAACCACAACTATGGAAGGAAGAGGGCGAAATCAAGCACGGGAGGCTTCGATGGTACCTTCTTAGCAGCAGTTCGAAGCCGCGACGAAGCTCCTCAAACTCAGCCTCTCCGACAGGGACCTTGGCCAAGGATAGGGCATGCAAGGAGAGAACCACTGTCAACACCAATTTAAATGGGTAGATGTGGTCGACTGGTGCCTGACGGCGCCTTCCTCCACGCAAGGGCATGGGGGAGCGGGCCGGTGCCGTCGACTCACACGACGAGGCCTGCTCCTCCATCCCTTCCGCCACTGTGGCTTGATGTGGTCGCACTGGAGGAGATATGAAGCCCGCGAGGTTCCCTGTGCACCGTGTTGTCGACCTCCGCCTCTGCGATTGATGAGGAGAGCAGCACATGGTAGGAGACTGTACCTGAGGCTCGACCGGAGGAACAAGGGCATGTCGGTGTTGGAATCGTGCCTTTGCGTGGAAGACGGCACCCTCTCCTTCCAAAAGTGAGAAACTTTATTAGGTTCTGCCCCGGTCAGACATGTCAGGGCACTCTTCATGACAATCGTGGGTGGAAATTGGGTTTCCTTTTCAAACCTCCCCTCGCACGAGAGATCGTGGGTTGCCCCTGATCCCAAACGCGGGTCGAACACCGGGGTATGCTGCAAACCCGGGTTCGAAACCGCAATCCAAACGAACCCTTAGAGTCCAAGACTCCAAGGGATATTAGGTTCTTCCTCAAATCAGGGACATGTCGTACTTCTGTGACCGTCCTCACGTCTCCATCATGCATCTTGATCTTCACAGAGCCGATCCCTACTATCTTGCATGCTGCATCATTCCCCATGACAACATTCCCGCCATCTATCTTCTCGTAGTTGTAGAACCAGTCTTCATTGGGAGTCATATGGTAAGAATAGCCTGAATCAAGAATCCATGTGTTGTCTGTGGTCGTCTGATCTGTGACGGTCAGAACCAGGTCATCTTCAGAATCTGCGCCTCCATGAGCCACGGCAACAACTGTGGCTTTCCCTTTCTTCTTCGGGCAGTCCTTCTTCCAATGTCCAGGTTCCTTGCAGTAATTGCAAATGTCCCTAGTATTGTGATTCTTCGATTTGGACTTCTGCTTTCCCTTCTTTGCGTAGCCAGAATTGGCATGACTCTTCTCATGAGTCATAACCAAACCTGCAGCGTTAGAGTCCTGCTTCCCGGTAGCCATATGTCGAAGTTCACGCGTATGCAGACTCGCGCAAACTTCCTCTAGGGTTATCGATTCTCTTCCCACAATGAACGATTGAACAAAATTCTCAAATGATAATGGAAGAGAAACTAACAAAATCAAAGCAACATCCTCATCTTCAATCTTAACATCTACGTTTCTTAAATCCATCAACAATGTATTTAAGCGATCTAGATGTTCTTTAAGAGATGTACCTTCCTGCATGCGGAGAGAGAACAGACGTTGCTTCAAAAGCAACTTGTTGGTCAGAGACTTCGTCATGTATAGACTTTCGAGTCTCAACCACAGACCGACCGCAGAAGTCTCATCAGCAACCTCTGCGATAATCTCGTCCACCAGACACAGCATAATCGTCGAGTGCGCCTTCTCTTCCTGCACCGTCAACTCGGATGGTTCGAGTGCCTTCGCACGCTCCTGGTCCAACGGCTCCCAGATGCCCTGCTGCTTCAGAAGGGCGCGCATCTTGATCTGCCATAGACTGAATCCGTTCTTCCCTGTGAACTTCTCGATCTTCATATTGTGTGACGACATCTTGCTGGATGATCCTGACGGAACCCGAAGCTCTGATACCAATTTGTTGCGAATCGCGGAAGCGAACACGCACAATCACGATCAAACAAGCAAGAACGCAAACACATGGATTTACAAGGTTCACCCGTAACTGGGCTACGTCCTTGGGCGGCGGCGATCGGTTTCACTATGTGGAGAAAAGAATGAATACAGAGGATACTTAAAACCCTAACCCTAAGGAGTTTATATAGCACTCCCATACAGACGGATCCCTAAAAATAGAAGGATCCAAATACCCGAATACAAATAGAACCGCTCCATAAAATTTTCGGCGGGGGCGCTGCCCCCACACCCCTGCAGGGGGGGGGGGCGCACCTGCTCCCTCCCTAGACCCCCCTCCCCCACAGGCTCACTGACCGGGCAGCGAGACCCCCGTCTTGTTGGGGTATGGTACGGCAGGGGGATGCATATGCAGTTCTTCAACCTGGTTCAGATGGTTAGGATTCAAGGCATATCAACACTTCTGATACGCAAAGACATTTAATTCGAATAAAGTTAAAATATATCAAATCATTTATAGATTTTTACACATGTAACTCTGTATAGTTTTATTATTACGTACACAATCCTCAATGATTGTGAATGACACCTAGAACTTTGAATAGTTGTTACTACTACGTGATATAACACTATGTTAACTTCCATCAAACTCATTGCAACCCCCTTCTCCCTTATATGACACACTCTTCAATGTCACAATCTAATAGAGTTGACATCCTACATCACATGTGAACATCTATAGAAGTTGATGTATGCATAATGTAGAGATTGTTACTACACTTCTTGCTGCGAATCGTGGAAGCATATGCAAACACAATCAATTACGCAAGCACGGAGACACATGGTTTTACAAAGTTCAACAATAATCGGGCTAAATCTTTGGAGACGACGATCGATTTTCACTAATATGCGGAGAGCCCTAACCCTAGGAGAGTTTTGTACTATTCCTACACAGACGTATCCCCAATACAAACGATCCAACGAGACCTCCGTCTTGTTGGGATATGCATGGTACGGTAGGGGGGTGCACATGATGATATTTCAACATGGGTCAAATGGTTATGATTCAAGGCATATCAACATTTCTTGCCTCGAGCAACGACCAATGATCCTTGAGTATTTTTTCTTTGCTTGCCAACAAAACTATTTTGATGTCCTTTATCAAGCTTCCATGGAAAGATGAGGTTCAAGTGCATTTCTGGAGTATGCCTTACATATGTAAGTGTCAACAATGCTCCATTGACATTCTTCAGCTATAACATTTTCAAAAAGCCCACATGAGACAAAGAACAACATTTCATTTTCAATATGCCAAAATTACTAGATGTGTATGAAGAAAAGAAATCTTTGTGAGAATTAACATTGAGTAGAAAGCCACTATCAACAAACCAAAAATATCACCACGGGCTCACCATTTCCTTATCGCAGAAAATGAGAATATCATGTTGAAAAGAAGAATACCATGTTAAATAACTACAAGCAGTAGTGACATTCCATCTTCTTGTATCTGGTCTTGGACTTGTTCCTACTAATATCTTTGACTTTCTCATTTTTAAATATGCCTCTCCCCATATTCACTGTAAAGAGAACCTTCAAATATGTAGACATTCCATGTTCTTGTATCTGGACTTGGACGTGCTTATACTAATATCTCTACCTTTCTCATTTTTATATATGCTTCTCCCCACATTATCTGTGAAGAGAACCTTCAAATGTCTATAGGTACGTTAGGATTTTCTCCTCATCTCCTTGTTGAGAGTACATGACTTGACAACCTCTCAAGAAACAACACCATTTGTTGCGAAGTTTGTTAATAGAACTCTAAAAGTCTTCCAAGATTCAGGCAAACTACCAAGAAACAATAGGCATCAATCTCAGCTTTTTTATCCCTGTGCTCAACAACTAACTCGTGACATCTTGAAAATCATTCAGAAAATCCAATACCGAACTTCCCTCTTTTTAATCTCATATTCACTAATCTTTTGAGAAGAAATACATTGTCGCTTTCCGTCTTGGAGACATAGATTCTCCAACTTTAACCATGGAATTCGAGCATGATTTTTATTTTAAATGTGGTTGTAAACATTTTCATCGAGAAAATGTCTCACAAAACTGCATATTTTCTCGTGTTCAAACACACATTCCTCAGACGACTTGACGCCTACTTTTGAATGGAAAATATCATGAGGTCTTCACACACAAAAGAACATTTATCTTTTTCTTCCTCAAACTATAGTTGATCCATTTTAGACTAATCATTCGATTAGAAAAAAATCTATCTCGAAATACATCATTGTAGATTTGATACCACTCCGTCTAAACAAAAAAAAAGAGATCCCACAATTATAATGGAAACACTTCGGATACATTGACAAACAACAAAGACAGATACCAAAATATCTCAAGAACAATCGAGCAAAGCAAATCAAGCATAATCACAACTGCAAATAAGCATGCGACGATCTAACATTGGAAAACCCCAAAATGACGGGGCAAAAAACCCCTGATGACTCGGCAAAAAACCACTTTCACTGTAAATGGTAATAAAGTGTTTTCCATGAGAAGCTACACAAAGCCAAACCATTTCATGATCCAAATTAATAAGTGCATGTGCATTGCATCTCACAATTGCCTCTAAAAAAGTCTAAAAAATGCTTCTATGAAAATATTACTTCCATGTATTTGACCTTAGGCTTAACAAGTAAAATAAAAATTGACCGCTTATCACATTAATTTCATATTGATTATTAAAGTCATTTTTTTACCGATCGCTAATTGTTCAACTATAACAACAACAATTCATACTAATTAACCATGGCGATTTAAGATATCCCAGTATTATAATACACATAATGACACTATCTTGTTTGTAGAGGGAGGTCTGATGAAGCTATGAAGGTATGGATTTTTATGAACTTGTTTAGGGTGGTCCCAGGGCCATGGTATTAAAAAACGTGCCTCGAGACGAGGCGGGCCTTTTTAGCCTCGAGGCGTGCGCCTCGGCCGTGTCTAGTGAGGCGTGGGCCTCAAGTTGCTGAGACATAGCCTCGAGGCGATCGATGCATTTTCCGAGGATTTTTTATTTTTTGAAGATTTTTTTATGATTTTAATAGTTTATATGATGGTAGAGAAGCTTATAAATATATACTTGTTTAGGATAATTATCATACAAGTTAAATGCCTAAATCTGATGTTTCTTTCATACCCATAACTCTATATTTACTATTAGTTATGTGTAACTATTTCAGCAAACTGCTTCATATTTACTATTAATTATGTCTAACTATTGATTTATGCAAGATGAATGGTTAAATTTGACCTCTTTCATATTCATATGCTTAAATTTGACCTCTTTCATATTTATATTTATCATTAACATGCCAAATTATTCCAGTGAACTCTTACTATTGCATCCTTAAACATATAAAAAGTGTTGGAATTAACGGTATTGGGATAGTTTGATGCAATTTGATGGTCAATATCAAGTTGTATTGATGTATCTCAATTCCTGAAATTCAATATCTCAACCCTGTGGGGTGCTGTTTAGTCCCACATCGTGGAGAGAGAAAACTGTGACTTGGTTTATATGTGGGAAGTCCTGAGACTAGTCTGGAAACAGACTAGAGAGGATTTTAGACCACAACACACACACGCACGCGTGCGCGCGCGCCGCGCCGGGCCGGGCTCGGGCGTGGCGTGGCAAAGACCGAGTCAGTTTTGTAACCGCGTGTTTTGAATTCCAAGCGTTACGCCCTATTATCTTCTCACGAAAACGTAACCGCCCGGACGCCTTTAAGTATCTCTTAAAGGGCGTGGGTGTGGGTTACGAACATCCATTCCATTCCTTCTCTGCGCCCTGCTCTTTTTCGAGGACGCTCTTTTTTCTCTCTCTTGATCTCGGGTTTCGTCTACGAAGGTGGCTTTCGAGGATGCTCAAGCGCGGTGCGCACCGTCAACGAGTGTGGACCGTCGGACCCTAGGAGCGGCACGTCAAGGCCCTGTGCGCCGGTAAAGTGGGGGGCGCTGTCTCTCTAAGGGGAGTCCTACAACAGGATGCTTCGGTTGTGATCTCTAACTCTACTTTTCTTTGTCGCATTATTTGTCATGTTTTTGGTTTCCGTATTTCTCCCTTGCGCGAATATGCATATGTTAATTAAACGGATATTTCTCTTATCACTGTTAACCTGGATTCATACATATAATAATCTGTTCTGTAAATCTGTGGTTATGTGGATTTTTGTATGTATGCATTGGACGTTTTTCTCAACAATCTTAGAGAGACATCGTTATAACGTGATAAGAAAAATGTCGGATGTGAGGTTTCGGTCTCGTGTGGATTTCACTGGTATGCCAGAGAAATTCGGGGGTCAGAATTTCAAGCGTTGGCAACAACGCATGAAAATCTGGCTGACCACGATTGGCCTGATTTCGGTTCTGGAAATCGAGTGCCCTAAGTTATCTGAACAAAATCCGGATCCTGAGACGGTTAAGATGGCGGATGCGTGGAAAGAACATGACCGTCTGTGTCATGGGTGCATTCTCACTGCACTATCGAACGTTCTGTTCGATGTCTATGGTACATCTACCAAAACCGCGAAGGATCTGTGGGAGGAACTGGATAAGAAATATTGCACGGAGGATCTGGGTATTGAAAAATATTCAGTATCCAAGTTCTTGAAATTTCAGATGATTGAGGGCAAATCGGTTTCGAAACAGGCTCATGAGTTTTTGTTATTACTCCATGGGTTAGCCGAGGCAGAAATGAAACTTCCTGAAAAGTTTCAAGTTATGTCGATCATTGAGAAATTTCCCAAGTCCTGGGAAGATTTTGGGATGTCCTTAAAGCACAGGAAGGGAAAATTTCTCTGGATGATCTGATGGTCTCGATAGCCATTGAAGAGGAGCATAGGAAACAAAAACCTGTGATGCCTGTAGATGTGAACCCTAAGGTTAATGTGATAACCTCAAAAGGAAACATTGCTAAAGGGAAAAATAATAAACTGAAAGTCAAGGGAAAAATCCAGAAAAAACCAAAGAACAAACCTTGCTGGCAGTGTGGACAGGTTGGATATTGGAAGAAGGATTGCCCTTCTCTGAAGACCCAACATAAGTCTACGGATGTCGTTCCTCAGGCTCTTGTGCTGACTGAGGGAGGCGAGTCCGATGAGGGGTATGTCTCAGTGAACCCTGAACTCTATTTTGTAAACGAGCCTAATGAGTGGCTTGTTGATACAGGTGCAAATGTTCACATTTGTACTGACAGAACATTCTTTATGTCTTATCAGGCTTCAGCCGGTAGTACAGTAATGATGGGGAACAGATCTGCAGCCAAGGTGCTTGGGTTCGGACAAGTCGAGCTGAGATTCTCAACTGGACGAGTTTGGACTTTACGCAGGGTGCTGCACGTTCCTGAGATTAAGAAGAATGTTTTGTCTGGTTCTTTATTAGTTAGAGAGGGTTTTCAATTAGACTTTAAATGTAATAAAGTAGTTTTTCTGAGACATGGTATTTTCTTTGGAAAAGGATATTTGGCTGATCATGATCTTTTATTTAGAATAAGATGTGACATTGATAGTTCAGTTAATAATATTTCTGGTTTTGATTCTTCTACTTATGTTGTTTCAAATATTGAATCTACTGATCTATGGCATGCTAGGCTAGGGCATGTGAATTTTAATTCTATGAAAAGAATGATGAAACTTGACATGATTCCTAATCATACTATAGACAAACTCAACAAATGTGAAATGTGTGCTCAAGCTAAGTTGCCTAGAAAGCCTTTTCATTCTGTGAATAGGGAAACTGAGATTCTAGACTTAGTACATTCTAATATTTGTAAGTTTGGTGGTGTGATGACTAGAGATAACAAAAGATATTTTATCACCTTCATAGATGATAGCAGTAGATACTGTTATGTTTATCTGCTTAAAACTAAGGATGAAGCCTTAGAAAAATTTCTTATTTTTAAGAATGAAGAAGAAACACAAGTCGAGAAAGTAATTAAACGTCCAAGGTCAGATAGGAGTGGTGAATACACATCTAAGATATTTGATGAACAATGCAAACTATTTGGCATAGTTTATGAGGTCACCGCACCATATTCACCACAGTCCAATGAAATAGCAGAATGAAAGAATAGGACCCTAACTGATATGGTCAACGTATTTTTACAAAGTTCTGGGCTACCATCTTACATGTGGGGGGAAGCTTTGAATACGGCCTGCCATATTCTGAATAGAGTTCCCTTAAGGCATAAAGATAAGAGTCCATTTGAACTTTGGAGAAATAGGAAGCCAAGCCTAAAATATCTTAAAGTGTGGGGATGCCTGGCTAAGGTCTTAGTCCCAGAACACAGGAGAAAGAAGCTTGGACCCAAAACAGTTGACGCAGTCTTCTTGGGGTATCTGGAAAATAGTTATGCTTATCGATTCTTAGTAATTCGGTCTGAGATCGCAGGCATAGATTCTAATACTATTGTTGAACTTCGTGATGCTACGTTTTTCGAGGATATTTTTCCAATGAAAAAAGGGATTCCTGAAAATCTGACTACTGACGTAGCCTCAACATCTGGTTCTATTCCACAACAAATAGAAGAGATGTCAATGTGGGGGCTAGCTCCTCTGAACCCAATGAATTCTTGGAGGATGTTGAACCTAGACGAAGTAAGAGACCTAGGATTGCTAAGGATTTAGGTAGCGACTTTGTCTCCTACCAAATCGAGGGTGATCCTCCCACATACAAGAATGCGATGGCTTCTACTGAAGCAAGGCATTGGAAGGACGCTATTAAATCTGAAATGGATCCAATCATTTCAAATGGCACGTGGGAATTGGTCGATCTACCTCCTGGGTGTTCCACCATAGGAAGCAAATGGGTATTCAGAAGAAAACTTAGACCGGACGGATCCATAGAAAAATATAAGGCAAGACTTGTAGCCAAAGGTTTCAAACAGAAAGAGGGTATTGATTATTTCGATACCTATTCTCCTGTTACTAGAATGACTACGATTCGTATGCTCATTGCGTTGGCCTCCATACATGATCTCACAATTCATCAAATGGATGTGAAGACTGCCTTTTTATATGGTGATCTTGAGGAGGAGATCTATATGGACCAACCTGAGGGATTCGTAGCATCTGGTAATGAGAGAAAGGTCTGTAAGCTTGTAAAATCTCTTTATGGATTAAAACAAGCTCCGAAACAGTGGCATGACAAGTTTGATAAGACTATCCAGTCTTATGGCTTTATTGTTCGTGAATCCGATAAAATGTGTGTACTCTATGATTAAAGGTGATATGTTTGTTGTCTTATGCCTATATGTAGATGATATTTTGATATTTGGATCAAACATAGGATAGTGGAAGAAACCAAGAGGTTCTTGAGTAGTAAGTTTGAGATGAAGGACTTAGGAGTTGCTAATGTGATTTTGGGGCTCAAACTGATTAGATCTGCTAATGGGATAGCTGTGTCTCAGTCACATTATACTGAGAAGGTTCTTGAAAAATTTGGCTATCAGAGATGTAAATCTGTATGCACTCCTTATGATTCATCTAAACCCCTCTGCAAGAACAAGAGTGGAGTACCTGTAGCACAGCTACGATATTTCCAGATTATAGGAAGCTTGATGTATCTTGCGAACTGTACTCGACCTGATATTTCATTCACGGTCGCAAAGTTAAGTAGATATACGAGCTGTCCTGACCGTACTCATTGGGAGGCCTTGGATCGAGTGTTGAAATACCTTAAGGGTACTACACTTCTTGGACTGCATTATGGTAAATATCCTCCTGTCTTAGAAGGATATAGTGATGCAAGTTGGATAGGTCAAATGGAGGACTCCGGGAGTAACGGTGTGACTGGGTATGTATTTACCCTTGGAGGCGGTGCAGTCTCCTGGAGGTCTGTGAAACAGACCATTTTGGCTCGGTCTACTTTTGAGGCAGAGCTGTGTGCTTTGGACACAACAGGTATTGAGGCTGAATGGCTTAGGGAGCTTCTCTCTGAGATGCCCATGGTGGGTAAGCTGATACCGGCAATTTCTTTACATCGTGATAGCATGACTACTATTGCAAAGGTAAAGAGTTCAAAGTACAATCAGAAAACAAGAAGACATATCCAAGTTAGACTTAAGTCTATTAGGGATTTGGTGTCTTCTGGAGTGATTGCTGTGGAATTTGTTGGTACCAAAGATAACACGGCATATCCACTTATAAAGGGACTTGATAGATCTTTAGTCCAAAAATCCAGACTTGGGATGGGGCTGAAACCCACTGAGAGTTTACCCGCAGTAGCAACCCAACCTAAATGAGTGGAGATCCCACAAAATAGGTTCAATGGGAAAACAAGCTGTAAGGGGAACTGGTTGGCACTCATTATGCAATACTTTGCATGCGATTCCTATCCCTGAAAAGTCGAGTGCCTGAAAGCTGCAGGAAAAAGGTTGAGCATTATGCTTTTAATGGATTCAAGCTTTTATAAGCAGGATGTGAGCAGTGCATCCTTGGAGAATGCCACCTATATGAGTATTTCTGTGGGCCGCAGATAAAGGATGAGGGTTTATCCTTTAATATACTCATGAAACAGGGTAGGGTGCAAGGCCATTAATAGCACCAAAACCAGAAGATTGTCACCATAGACTTCACTCCGTTGTTACCTCTCGATACCATTACATCAAAGGATTAAAGTTCAAGACTTAGTTCACTTTATTCCTATGATGGTGAAAGGGGATAACTCAGGTAAAGGTTCAAACCGGAAGGTACCTTTACTGAAAGCAGAGTGTGGAAACCCGAGATTCTTGGCTCTTCGTGTTTCGACCAAGGTTTTAAAAACCGAACCATACATCAAACCGATCAAGTGTCGGTTTTGAGTTTTTATGGTCGAACCTATAGAACCGACCGGTCGAACCGGTGATGACGTCAACAATTTAATTAAACCAGAAAAAACCAAACCAGTACATTACTGGTTTGGTTCATACGGTCCGACTGGGTCAAACCGAGTTGGACCGACAGTTAATACAAATATATGCATTATGTTACATATCTTGTAAATAATATATTTGAAAAAAATCATATAGACATATGCCGACATTTAAAAATTATGCATTATGTATTAGAAAAATTAATTGAGATTGTTAACCTGGAAACTTCGACTTTGGCATCTACACCTGTATTAATGCATGAAATTAAGACCAACAAGCAAAATTAAAAAAAAAGAATGTTGAAATGCACTCATTTAAAATCTGCATGGACAATGCTACCTATTAGTATTTGTTGCATTTATCGAGACAAATAAACTAGTATTTGTTGATAACTTGATACTTCAAAGGTATAGCTATCACTTACCAGTTTCATGTTTAAATGCATATATGTAAATCAGATAACCAAATTATATACTAATACAAGCTAGTAGCCTAGTAGTCTGATGCTTTTGATACATGCTTGGACTTCCCCAAACAAGTGACAAAGGGAATACATATAAGTTATATAATTGTATAAGATCTTATCTAATTTCTTGAAATGTCAACTCCTTGCAAAATAAACTACTCATCTCATCCATCCTTGTCCTAAAAATTTAACCACGCTACATTGAACAAATAGCAAGTCCCAAAAAAATATGTTAAATGATATAGAAGGTAGAAAGTATTTCTAAGTTTTTGATGTTTTTGTCTCTCGTAGCCCCAAATAGCACCTTGCGGAGATTTATTATACATCTACCTTAGTTACTGTCAACTGCAAAATGATGTTTCAATGATGAGTCGATAGAGACTTCCTGCAATGGCGTAGCCAAGAGAAGTAAACAACAAATGGGAGAAGATGTACCGGTTTATCAACAGAGTTAGCAAGACTGACGTGTAGCTGTGCTGCTATGCTCTCTCCGCTTGAAGACAGATGATCGACATCCGCAGAGGCACATATATTGGTAGGGAGATAGGAATGGAGAATGGGGTAATGCATACGATCTTTGCAGGGAGATAGGAATGGAGAAGGGAGTAGTACGTACTATCTTTGCAATCGATGGGAATGGGGATACGAAACGTTTTAACATTTTATAATAGAAATAAGATCGGATCTTTGCAATTGCAATCGATGGGGAGTGGGGGGAGAATCATAGGATAAGATACATTTTAATATTTTATAATAAACATAAGATGCTTTTTAGCATTATAGTATTCACGGGGGAATTTTTAACTTTGGTGAACATCCGATTTCCATTGTGTTATTTTGGATTTGTTTAAAATTAAGATTTTTTCTCCAAAAAATAGTGGTTCAACCGGTGGTTTGGTTCAAGCGGTTCAACCAGGTTTTGACCAGTTTTGATTGGTTTTGATTGGTTTTGACTTCCTTCCTAAAAATCGGTTGGTCCAACCGTCCTCCCTCCGATTCTTGGTTCAACCGGGTTGAACTGGCCGGTTCGGTTCGGTTTTTAAAACCCTGGTTTCGATAGTGAATTCGTGGGGGATTGTTGGAATTAACGGTATTGGGATAGTTTGATGCAATTTGATGGTCAATATCAAGTTGTATTGATGTATCTCAATTCCTGGAATTCAATGTCTCAACCCTGTGGGGTGCTGTTTAGTCCCACATCGTGGAGCGAGAAAACTGGGACTTGGTTTATATGTGGGAAGTCCTGAGACTAGTCTGGAAACAGACTAGAGAGGATTTTAGACCACAACACACACACGCACGCGCGCGCACGCGCCGGGCCGGGCCGGGCTCGGGCTCGAGCGTGGGCGTGGCGTGGCAAAGACCGAGTCAGTTTTGTAACCGCGTGTTTTGAATTCCAAGCGTTACGCCCCATTATCTTCTCACGAAAACGTAACCGCCTGGACGCCTTTAAGTATCTCTTAAAGGGCGTGGGTGTGGGTTACGAACATCCATTCCATTCCTTCTCTGTGCCCTGCTCTTTTTCGAGGACGCTCTTTTTTCTCTCTCTCGATCTCGGGTTTCGTCTACGGAGGTGGCTTTCGAGGACGCTCAAGCGCGGTGCGCACCGTCAACGAGCGTGGACCGTCGGATCCTGGGAGCGGCACGTCAAGGCCCTGTGCGCCGGTAAAGTGGGGGGTGATGTCTCTCTAAGGGGAGTCCTACAACAGGATGCTTCGGTTGTGATCTCTAACTCTACTTTTCTTTGTCGCATTGTTTGTCATGTTTTTGGTTTCCGGATTTCTCCCTTGCGCGAATATGCATATGTTAATTAAACGGATATTTCTCTTATCACTGTTAACCTGGATTCATACATATAATAATCTGTTCTGTAAATCTGTGGTTATGTGGATTTTTGTATGTATGCATTGGACGTTTTTCTCAACAAAAAGTGTATACGAATTCGAATACTCATATAAGAAAAAAAATTGGGACACCCCCGCAGGGGGGGCAACCTGGGCCCCCCTTAGACCCCCCAGGCTCGTTGATCGGCAGTGAGACCCCCGTACTGGTAGGGTATGGTGGCACAGGGAGGACATCAGACCGTTCTTCATCTGGATATAGTAGAACATATAGTTAGGATTTAAATCATATGATTCATATCAACACAACTTGGGTATCTATAATGACAACTATAGCCAATTACTTTTAGATAAAAAATTTAGTGATAGTTATAGTCAATGATTTCCTTTTGACTGGGTATAAATTTAGTAGAAAGGTTTATGGCATTGAGTCATTAACATATCCTTTTTTCATGTTCTTATCTTCATAAGATCATCATATATTACATTGTTATATACTATATGTTTGTCAGATTATATTATTTCACCAATAAATATATTTATTACATATTTTATAATTATTTTTCCTATAGAAACTGAGACTTACACCTCGACCGCCTCGAGGCTACATCTCGCCTCGCTTCTAGGGAAAACGCCTCGTTCCGCCTTTTGTTTTTTCGAACCTTGCTCGGGGCTCAGCTGCACAAATGGAGAAACTTTGCCTTGTACATGCTACTACTTCAAGGGGCATCATGCTTAGTGATTGTAAGGATGGTCAGACTTGAAGACAAAATAACTTCTCGACTAGGAAGGCATCAGCGAATTCTGCTAAGAGAAGAAGTGAGGCAACGAGGAATTTCATCCTTCTTTGGTCCATATAATGAGATAATCTACAGTAGGGATTAACCCTCCTTGGATGCAATCATGCTTGTTTACAAGCATGCTTGTATATATGGCGCTCTGCATTCGTTGGCGTTGATATCTTCAATAAGATTTTGACTTGGGGAAGTTAACATTACCTGTTAGCTTTCCAAATCACCTTTCCAAAAAAATTGATAGCTCTTTCTTCTGTTCTCATACAAAATGCAGAACTCCATATGCTAATGCAAAATCATTAGACATTGCGGTGGACTAATAGACTCGTTGAGTTGCGGAACCTATTGTTCTGCAAGGATCTTAAAGATAATCCTCATACAATACAACAATAAGAGTGATCGACCTATTTCTACATGCAATGGATTGCTTGATTTGTAGAGATAAAGGAAACAATGAAGTTATGTAGAAGGCATTCAATCTAAAAGGAGATACACTGCGGTTACCGCAGCACGAGGCAACACCGCCTCCGCGGTAACCACAGAGGATCCGACCCCTCCAGATCACAGTAATGCATGCTACATGGTTCAACTCTGATCCACAACACTTTGAACATTATTCATGGAAAACATGTCTTGTAATTTGATGTAGTTCACTGATACGAACATCATTAATCTAAAACTAAAAAGTAAACTAGAGTCAGTAGCAGATTTCCTGTTCAGGGTAATTTGAACAATTACAGAAAGACTTCATGTACGTATAACACACTGTATGACATGAACAGAAAGGATGACATGACCAAAAAGAACACCCTGAGCTGTTGAAAATGTATTCGATGGCCACAAACCCAAACGGAGAGAGGTGGGCAATCAAACCACGATTGACATCTGAACACCATACTAGATCTGCAAATATATAATGTCCCAAATATAAGAAAAAAGTTCGTGTTAACAGAGAATCCTTTTTTTTTCGAGAAAGTTGACTCCAGGTCTGATATATCCAGAAACTTATCCTACGAAGGAAAAAAGAACAGACATCCAACAAAGCTATTAGAAAGCACCTGCTGCAACTTAACCACATCCAAAACCATGCACACTGATCGCATCAAAGAAGAACAAAGCAAACAAGAATGTAACAGCAAGTGTGCATATGTTCATGTTTGAACAGAAGAAGAAGCAGCAGCAGCAAATCTGATTGAGCCTATTGCGCCAATATCACCTCCCCCACTACAACTCCACCATCGTCACCATCCCACTCTTTCAAACAACCGCAAGAGCAACAAGAACAAGTGCCATAGGAAGCGTAATGCAAAGAAACAAAGAAGAAGAAGAAGAAATCTCAGCTGCAGCTTCACCTCTCCATGGCTCCTTCATCCCTCTGCTCGTGTCAGCGGAGGAGACCCAAAAACCCTCCTCCTTTCCAGTCCCCATCGCACCTCTGCACAAACCCACAAGCAAACAAGGAGAGCAGAAGCTCGCGAAAAAAATAGCCAACACCACAGGCCAGCGGAAGCCTCTCTCCAGTCCTCCGCCTTCACGCTTCCCCAGACAGACGTCTGCACTCTCTGCACCCACCACTGTTTGCAGCTGCAGCAGACGGGGTGATGGAGCCAATGCGCGAGTCTTCCGCTTCCTTCCTCACTTCCTTCCACAGCTCCAAATAGCCGCTTCCTCTCCTCCTCTGTGTGGGAAAACAAGAAGGAAAGGCGAGAGTTTTAATGCCCAGATGTGTTGGCAGTGAGCTCCTGTTACCGAAAGGTGCCCTCTGGAAAAGATGGTTCACGGAAACCCAAAATAGCAGATTATGGGTAGTGACCCACAAATTAAATCTCCGGTTTTTGCCTTTAAATCCAATCTATTGCCCCTTCACGTTAGCACCAAGCCACTGTCCTCTGGGTACGAAAACGACGGCTCCCTCGACATCACACCACCCATATACGCATAGGAAGGGGGGACAGAGGGAGAGCACGGGAGAAGGTGGGGTCCAACCCTCATTGGCAAACATGGAAAGCACCTCGATCTTGACGTCAGCTTTGAGATGTGGGTAGAGTTGGACATGTGGGTGGAGGAGCGGGAATGTTTGCGGGCGAGACCATCCGTCCCCCAACAAGATGGGCGCATCAGTTGAATGAAGAAAAGGTGGAAGCTTTGGTGGTGATATGTGCATATTTGGATTAGACGAAGGTGGTGGTAGGATAGCAATACGGCTCTCCCTCTCTCTCTCTCTCTCTCTCGTGTTTGTGAGGGAGTGATCTAAGAAGACTGGAGCTTCCTCTTGGGGGAGACGATCGAAGAGGTTGAAATGAAATGGTTGGGTTTGCTTTTGTCACGACGCCATGTGTTTAACTCTGCAGCAGAGGTAGAGATATAGGGATGCCACGTCTCTTGTGGTTTTTACCCAAGGGCTTTTTTTAAGTAATTTACGTGAAGGGTCCCGAAGTTTTCATATCATTTATATGTGGTCCCAAAAGTTTAAAACGTAAAGATTCGAGTCTCAAGTTATTTAAAGGCAACAATGTAATCTCACATTTGTCCAAAAGATCAGTTGAGGACCACATCGATAATATACTAAAAATATGAGAGATAAGGAATAAGATGAGATAATGTATAAGTGAGACGTGATTAGGAAAGAGATAGATCCTGTGGAGAAAGACACATGTTGTCACTACTTACTCTGCGATAGCATGTTCCTTCATTTAATTGTACATCTACAACATACTACCCAACACCTTACTTAGGGGTATTAATCTAAGGGTGTGTTTGGTACGTGGGTTTAGGTGGGTTAAACTGATAGCATGTAACTTATTTTTGGATTTTGATGTTTGGATAGAGGGTTAAACTGGAGGTGGGTTAGAAGTGGGTTTATTGTGATATGATTGTATTAAAGTTTGAAAAAGTGAGTAGTTATTGTGATGTAATTGTATTGGAGTTTGAAAAAGTGAGTAAAAGTGGAGTAGTTTATAATTTTTATATGATATGATGGTATAATATATTATTTTTTGATGGAATAAATGGAGTAAAATTAATTTATTGAATATTTTAAAAAAGGAAAAATGTGGGACCCACTTGGAAAGAGAAAGAATGATGTACTACCCGAATGACACCTAAGGAAATAAATCACACTTTCGAAAACATATATACGTAGACATATACATATATACTAGCTTGATTATATTTTTTTGTTTTTTTTCTCATTTTCCTCCTAAATATTCCTTTCTTAAGAATACACGACTAAACAAAACAATTTATAGCCATAGATTACTAAGTAGTCGATGTTAGGTTACTCGTCTACGAACCTAGTAAATCGTGATGACCACGTTGTCATACGATCCTTCAATTTTGATCCAGAGATTCAACAATAACATTGTTAAAAATGAAATTCTTAATATTCAAAAAAATAAAAAATAAGAAATATGTTGTAAAGAATGAATCAAATTGATTCTTCTTGTAAAGTATGCAAAATAGTGTTATGTATATAAACAATCCTAAAGGTTACATTTACATGTATATCAAAAGTTTAAAGGAAGTAGTGTGGACAAAACTACAACAATTAGAATAGCTTGTTGCGTCTTTTGTATTTTCAAAAACATAGACAATGAGCAAGCAAAGTACTTACAAGAGAAGAAAGGAAATTAAAGGAGTACAAGAACCATACTTGAAATTATTTTTCTTTTTCTTACAATCATAACCTTTACATGATTTATATATCTTTCTAATTAATTTTATCACTTGCTTACAAGTCAAGGATTTTTCCAAGCTATGCATCTACCAAAATATGAAGTTGTGGACACCCAACAATTTAGAACAATAAAGAAGGATTGTGGTTCTACATTTTATACTCAAACAAACCTCCAATACTATTCAAGACGTTCCATTTGTAACAACCCAATCCTAGGTTGATCCAGATCCTACCTGATTGTTACGCCATCCAATGAAGAACAAGAGAAACAATCACACTCATTCAGTCATATGAATAATGTCTATACATGCTCATAATATGAAACAACATGATACCATAAGTATCCAGGCAAGTAAAGTAGATAAGACTATGATAGAAATTCGATTTAGTGAATTCTTCAAAAGTTTGATCTTGCGAGCCTAAAAATAACAAACTATCATAATAAATTATTGGCATATTCAAAATAAAGCTAAGATCCAAGCATATTCTTGCTTTGCGTAAGGTCAAATACTTTAGGCGCAAAAGATCGAGAGTGTTCGATTAAATGTTAAATGCTTTTATTTAAAAGTTGATCTAATTATTTTATTTAGTTAATACTTAACAGTCTTATATTTAAGTGATATGATCCCTATGCCAAAGTGACATCTCTTCATTAATAGAAATTCAAAAACTTAGGAAGAATCTTTTATTAAAAATTCAATGCATAAATTTCAATTCCTTTTATTTGAAAAGGTATCTTATTTGAATTTTCTCTAATTATGCCCACATGTCACCAATCTTATTAGCATTCAAGAGATTGTACCGTAAACCAATTACCAAAGCGACATTACAAAACTACTTTTGTATATTACCAAGAAATATGTTCCTATTTTAGGGCATCATTTTGCAACTTGATGAAGACTTTGAACTTTCTAGTCATGTGATGTGAGCAGTCAAGATTTGTAATCCACTTGACATTTATGGGTTTCCTGTAAAATGATGATATGGAAATCTTTTACTTATTCATTTCTTTATTGTTAATATGTGAATCCCAAATGATATTGCTTTTTAAGATCGGCTCAATTTATTAATAAGAAAATACTTGACTATGAAGAAATTTCTTTTATGGTTTAAAATAGATAAACATGTTTATGCACATATTTCTTTTATAGTGCATATGGTTCATGTCATATTCCATGCTTGCTTGATTTAGATATTTACATAGATAGTTTTTCGTGGTTTCTTTAGTTAATTTATATAAATCATTGACTAGCATGTTTTATTTCCTTTTAAGATATTTATTTTAAACTAGTTCTCTCTTCTGCTGATGTTTCTTTCAGTAGGCTATGATTCTCCTTGTTGGTAAAAAAATAGTAATATTTTTAAAATATCTTTTTGTTGAGTTATTTTCTAATTTAAGATCATGTTATTAATCTTTGGTTGCAATTATCAAATAATTAATCTTAGTTGCCGATCTCCTTGTCGATGTGAGACATCTTGATTTCTTTTTGACCACTTTTCATAGTTGTCATATCCCTTGTTACATATCTAAGATAGATGTCATCTTCTTCTTGCCATCTTATTTATTCAATACCATCAGAAAAAGAAGGCCAAGTTATTTACTCCCCTTCAACACAAGTGTTAAGAGTCTATAGAGATCATGATGGTTGATGTACAATTGTATTGTATGGACATCGATGCGATCTTATATTAAATGAATATGCTCTAAAGGGGGTATAACATTTCATTGTAGAATTATTAACCATTTTAAATGCTCCAGAAAATCATAGAGAAAAACAATCATATAACATAACGATTTATATAGATTCATCCTACTAAAGGGATACATTCCGTGCCAAATCTTTGTGCACTTATGATTTACAAATACTTCATCATAAGTATATATGGTGTAATCTTAGTCATTGTACAATGTAAGCACTCAACTCTCCGATATTCTCCTTTAATACCTTCTCCAAACTAAAGGTAAAACTCTATTTCTATAAAGTTTTTTTTAAAACAAAACAGATAAAAAGCCCAATTGAATAAAGCAAAGTTAAAAGCCAAATAAAGCTTGACATAAGTCAAAAGATGTTTCAAGGGAAGACATTGAGAGGATCTTTTTTTGTGCAATGAACTTTCTAGAGAATGACTTAAAATGTGTGTGAGTTGAGTAATGTTGTTTAACATGTATTAAGGGTCCTTATTATACATATGAAGGTGCACATTGAAAAATAGTAAAAGTACCAAAAAAAGCAACCCTAAGGGTCCGTTTGGTTACCAGGTTACTCCAGCGTAACTTTGCTTACCCCCATGCATTCCTGGGTTGGAATTTCATCACAAATCAATGTGGCATCACATCACATTCCTTAATCTAACCCTCTCCAACCCTTATAATCATCCAAACAGCTGCTATTCACATGAGGTTACTCCAATCCACCCTACCCCAGTAACCAAATAAACCCTAAAAGGATAAAGAACTTATATTGAAATGCTTTAAGTGTATGACTATGAATACAAGGTGTCTCGATGCGTCATGGTAGGTAGTACACCAGTGTAAGTAGAATACTAAAAATGGCAAAATGATTAGTGTAAAGCATAAACTAATGTATTAGTACAAGTATTAGGCGTGTCGGTATTAACAAATTGCATTGACGTTACACTGAAGTGTACGAGTGCAATTTTTAGACAGTATTTGAGTTTGATTTAAGGAAAGTTCTAGGAAACAACCATAAGATCTGCTATGCTCTACGAATCTGGATGTTGGCCTATGAACCATAGACATGCAGAGAATGACGGTAACAGAAATGAAAATGCTAAAGGTGGATGTGTGGACACAGACGTAAAGATCGGATTTGGAATGATGCAATCAGAAGAAAGTTAGTGCAGTTACGATCGAGGATAAGATGCGAGAAAACTGCTTAAGGTGGTTTGGTCATTTCCAAAGGAGGTCAGTTGATGTACCGGTTAGGAGATGCGAGTTTTGAGATGTTGAACCGACTAAGAGAGAGATGACGATCCAAGAAGTGTTTGAATGAGACTATACGAAGGGATCTTAATTTTTTGGATATAAACCCCATATTGACCCAAGATAGATCTTAACGAATGCAAAGAATCCATATAACCGACCATATAACCGACTCTACTTAATTGTGAGAAAAGGCTTTGTTGTTGTTGTATTTCAATTTGATTTAATGGTATAAATTCAAGGTCTACCTGTATAAAATATTATATAGTAATTGAGCTTGATCAAGAGGGTTAATGCATCTATATTTAAAGGTGTTCTATTATAAATCACGTGTTCTTATGTACTTAATGAAAAAACATACGATTGTGCCTAAAGGGGAGCAGAGACTTTGAAAGCGTACAGCTATGTTGGGATTAAATATGCTAATAGAATAATAATGTAGGTAAAATAATTGGATGCTTAAGATGTACACCGTTGTTGTTCTCCACAATGTTCACACGTGTCATACGATGATACATAGATTCCACACTTCTGTAGAGCTAAGCACATGATATGTACCTTGTTAGGCTTTGATCACTGCCGCTGTCCATACAGAAATAGACGCACTATAAAGGTTGTGGTAGACATCACCACCATCCATCCGCCTGATATTGCTGAGGATAGTGTTTAGGATCCGCTCCGGGTGGTGCGTTCGGTTCGGGAATAAGCAGGAATAAGGATGGGGAATAAGGAGAATAATGATCTATTCTTTGTTCGGCTGGAGGATAGGAAAGGAGAATAAGGTGAAATAAAGGTAGGTAAGGTGGGATAAAGATAGGAATAAGAGTGAAATAAGATGGAATAATAGGGAATAATCGTACCACTGGGAATCGTGTCAGGAGGAGAATTGACCCCTTATTCCAAAGCCTATTCTCCAACCAAATAGGACCTAACATTCCCGTAGACAGATGCAACTGGAGATGGCAATGGATGACAATGAATCCAAGATGATGGCATGGAGCAAGATGATGATGGTTTGGATAGTGTTTAGGAGACAGTGACCCCAATGTGATCTTACAAAATTTTGCTAAGGTGGTGATGATGTAAATGACAAAGAAAAAGCCTATCTGAGGGCAGCATTTACCTGATGAACGAGAAGAAAGACACCCATTGCTTCTCTCCTTTCAAAGCAACCAGATGCAAGTCAACGAAAAAACCAGGGAACCCTTCAAGATCTCACGACAAAGGATGTAAATAGGGTCGCAATTACAGGTAAATTTCTTATCACCCTGCCATTAATCCTAGTTCAAGCATCTAGCCTGTCTAATTATAAAACCAAACATATTTGGATCAGAAAGCACGAGCGTTGATCGGTCGACAAAAAACTATGCAAAGCATCATCGAGGTACAGAGCCGTGACCGTCGGATCATCATCCACCAGTTTGACAGTTTGTCTGTGGACCGTGGTTTACACTCTTATCCGTCCCATATATTTGGAAACTGAACTACAAGACATCAGATCTATAGTCAAATACCTACCTCATTACTTCAACCTCCAACTCAAGAAGGCTTGGTAGGGAACCTACTATGTAATCATCAGTTACTATGAACAAAAAGGCATAGTACGCCAATAAGCGCTTTAGATACATTCACTGGAATCACAGAAAACACAAAATTGATAGCAGATCCAATCATGGTGTGACTTCTATCGCAGATATCTCATTTTAAGGAGAGCATTCTTCGAAGAAGAGGGACGATCGATGACAGCAATCCTGACTACCATCAACACTGAGGTTATCACATCCCCGTTTTTCTGACAACGATAACAAATGAATTAATGAGAAAATGGATTCTTGCTTACCACACAATTGCTTCGGAGAGAGAAGGCTCCAAATGTCAAAATTTAAGCCACTTCTTCTCTTTCTCCTTGCTGACAACTGCATGGGATGCGGATGCATGGGCTGCCTCAGCATCTGCAAGTGCCTCACAGGCTTCGCTCAGCCTCCGTGAAGCTGCTTCACATATCACCTTGTCTTTTCGATTCCGGCTCACGGTTCCCTCAAGATTCTCAACACGCAACTCCTTTATCTTGTCCTCATGGGCAACCAAGGACCTTCTATCCTCTTTATTCGCAGAAGTCTCCTCCTCGTCGAGCACTTTCCTCTGTTTGTTAGCAATACCAACTCCATTTCTGGAATTTCCTGCAAGCTGCTCATTGATAAAACTAAAAACATCTGACTCAAGTTCACGTTCGGTTTCCGTGATTCAAGCTGTTTCTGCATACTTCTTCTCGCACTTTCTCCTGCCACCTCTACTGCATTTTTTGATGGATCCCTTCTCATTCTCTTCATTTTTAGTCGATTCCAATGCATGATCTAGGGATTGTTTGGGTGGAAGGACTCTGACATTGATCAGATCAATCATACCCTGGCCTGATATGCCTAATCCCATTCCTTCACGGTATCCCATGTTGGCCATCATTTTTGAAGCTATCCCACAGGTGTGATTCTCCCATGTGGCCAACAATGCGGTTTCCTTTTGCACACCACTCTGCAAACTTGTGCTGTCTAAAAATCCCAAGCCTTCATGTACCGAGGCATCCATGATATACTCCCCTGAGTCGGATCCTGATTCTTTGGAGCTTGAGTCATCTTCCTCCTGTGGAAGTTGTGCATATTCAGACAACACCAGTGCCTCAACACCAAGCTTAGCAAAACTTCCATCTTCAAACACCACATTCGCCAGTTTAAGCTTGTCGTCCCATGCCTCAAGCTCGGCAACTTTCCAAAGACCACGACGGCCACTTTGTGCTGCAAATATGCTTGATCCAACCAAGGAGTGATGCCACAGAGTTGGAGTATATTGCTGGAGGGAAGTAACCGGAATTATAATCCCTGTTAAATATATACCAAGTGCGTGAATCAGACAACACATATTGTAGCAAAAAACGCACATCGAATCAAGATTCTCTAGGCACAAAACCAACTGGAAGGCAAGGCAACGCATTAATGCAGTTAGTAGGCCTTGGAAGCAACGTCAACATCGAATTCAGAAGTGTAGCACTATATAGGACATGTTTTAGAGCGTGCAAACAGAAGGCAATTATCCTCCATGTGAGGTTGAAGCACATCAAAGAAACAATGACATACCATGAGGCATGCGGCAGTTATTACCGAACCGACATCATTGTTGTAGAAAAAACTTGCACATCTGCACTTTGGTGGACATGTGTTAGTAAGTTATCTTTCCAAGACATACACTGCAGGAGAATGGAGTGTATAAGAGCTAGGAACAAGGAGGATGGAGTGTATAAGTTATCTTTCCAAGACATGAATGTGTATAAGTTATCTTTCCAAGACATGAATGTGTTAGTAAGTTAGTAATTAGAAAAGTGATCTCCAAGGTCCTGAGCAACTAGCTAAGAGCTAGGAACAAGGAGGATGGAGTTCATAAATGTGAGTTTCACATCGATCTTTCCAAGACATACACTGCAGACCCTGCAAATTAGGTGCATAAATAAGGATTTCTTTTCAATTAGTATTTTCCGCCAAAGTCAATAATCAAAGTACATGGTTTCTCATCTCAGCAAGCAAAAGGTGGTTTTAACTTTCTAGCTTTTCTGATTAATATCGCTGTAAACAAAACTTAAAATCAACCCCCTCCAGTGACAATTAAGTTATAAGAACAAGGATTACCACTTACATATCAAAAAAAAGTGCTTGCACATTTTGTAGGTAAAATAAAAACTCATTTTCCTCGGTGGGAGAGACAATATTCATTTTTCCATCCAGTAGGGTTGAATAGGAAAGAATGCATTAAGAAAAAAGGGATTCCACCAACCATTCCTCCTAGAGCACCGGCAACGAGCAATAGGAGCTCCTAGTCATCTTTGAATAGGATGAGGCTGTCATGGGAGAGCTTGAAGGAGGGCACGGATGTGAATGGCAGTGGAATAGCAAGGTGCAAAGCAAGTGGATGCGGTAAAAGGGAAAGATAACCAATCCGAGGAAATAAAAGAACAAAAAAAGAAAAAGATGTGTAAGAGAATATACATCATGAGATAGTTTCCCAAATTCTTATAAGCCAAAGAAGGTTGTATTTGAGAATATCTAAAAAGATTCATTTCCTTGGGTATTTTCCTGTTTGTCTTGTTTTGCAAAACCTTCCTACTTCATGGGAGAAGAGACCCTCTAGGTAAGATCTTTGTAATAACTTTTCATAAGTTAAGAGACAGGCGATCATTTATATAGCCCACCAACACACCCAAGTCCCACCATAAAACATGGAACTAAACATATAAATTTTGTGTAGTAGGATCTAGGACACATCCAATTACTCAATTGACTCCACCCTTAATTGTTCCTAACATTTCCCTCAAGTTGGAACATACAATGCTCGGCCTGAGCAAATTGTAAACTCTCACTAGTGTAATGGTACAAGATAACACAAACCACCTCAAATCAATGCATAGCGCATACTCATCCGGTTGTTGATGACGATGACAATGTATCTCGATCATGCTGGTAAGTAAAATACATTGAAGAGTTGGGGTTCTGAATGATGATTTGTTGAACAATCTGGGTAGAAAACCAGCTTGTGTGCTATGCATATGCATTGTTTGAAATCGACAACATTGCAATGAATCTCCTCCTGAAGGACTCTGGATCATAACATATCTCCTTAGCAAAAGATGACTCCATCTCTTTCAGGGGTTGAAAATATCGTGGTAATATCCATAAACGGATCTTGAAAATGTGCCTCTCCCGTAGGGACCTCGAAGCAGGTTAATGATCTCACATTGGAGTTCATGATCAATGGAGAATGGTGCCTAAATCTCGTCCGCACCGATAGATGGGGGAGTCTCTTTCTAGAGAACTCAAAGAACAATAGAGTCTAAAAACTATTCTGAATCTTCTCCTTTCTCACATGCATGTAAAATACATTAGGAAACAAAACGATCTCTCTTTTTTTTCTTTATTCTCTTTTATACAGCATTTTTTTCCTTTTTTTTCACAGCCCGGTTGTTCTCTTCTTATAAATGAAATCGCAAGTGGCATGTTTTGCTTACAATGTAAAGTTTAGAATGGAAAGATTTAGGACTATAAAACAACAAATAAAATAAAACAGAGAATAAAACAGATTGACACCCAAATTAACATGAGGGCATCGAGCCTCTTCAATGTGCATTCTTCATCTCCTTGTGATTTTTGGTGTAAACTGACATAGAGAGCGCCTATGCATGGACATGAGACCTTGAGAAGCATTGCTGAAGAGAAAGGGGATTCCCTGGTGCTCGACATAAGCACTTGATTTGAAGGAGCATAGGCAGAGATCGTGTTCAGCATAGGCGTGAAACCAATCGATTGGAGTAATGTCACTTAGCAACAACGAAGATGATGCATGTTTAATTGGAAGGTTGCTAGAACTGTTGGATGGTGCACTCAATGATGCATTAAATGCAAGCATTTGAGGGTTGATGACTAGAAGCACTCTAGGGTTGGATTCATGCACTTAATGGCTGGATGCAATCAGCAAGAGATTTAGGCATCCAGAATGGATGGTGATGGTGGTGCCATTAGAGATTTATGTGTAAACTAACTTTCTTGAGCCCACCTCCATTTTCTTCTTTAAGAAATAGGGTTTCATAAAGAACCCTCACTATCACAACTTCCTTAAGGAGCCTGCTTCTTCTCAAGTAGAATTTCCATCCCCTCTCACCATATGAACTTCGAGGACACGTGCATCAAAAATATATGATCAAAGTCGAAAGAGAACATATCCATATCTTTTGCTCCGACATGATGTAGAAATCTGAAACAGAGAAGAATAAATGCAACCAAACAAGATTTCAAAATATAAATCTACGTGATTCAAAATGATCATGAAGGATCATCCTACTACATGTAAGAGGGCACTGTGGGGTCGGATTTTGCTATTATTTTTTCTCAATGAATACAAGAGGTGCATGGTCCTTTATATAGCCCCACCAGTACACCCAAATTCCACCGCAAGACAAAATGGGACTAAACACATTAGTCATGTGTAATTGGATCTTACACATATTCAATCACCCAATTGACTCAACCATTCACTGTTTTCAACACTCTCCCAGTCTCAAGCATGTAATACTCAGTCTGGAAAAAATGAATGGAGTGTGGCAGGACCGCAGGAGTGCAGGCATCACTCCACGCCAATGGTGCTAGAGATCATGATTAGCTAGAGAGCAAGATTATCACGTAGCAGCAATCTAAAGGACACATGTTGAAGGAGATACCTATCTAGAAGAGACGTATCTTTTTTTGAGAAAATAGAAGAGAGACCTATATAAAGAGAAATCTTGCCGTGCACAACCACATCATGTTCTTCAAACATTATTAACCTAAAATAGGATCTATGTTGGCCGGAGCATCACCTCTTGCATATGATCGAAAGCGATGCTCGGTGTTGTCTCCATCGATATGTAGAAAATTGAAATATGCATTGCACCACCCGAATCGCTTGATATTCGTCTCCATCGAATGGTGTCATTTTGTTGCCTTGCATTGATATTGCCATGCACGAACACCATGAATTCAAACTCCAAATAACATGAATAAAAATGACTAAAATATAAACCGAACCTTGATAACAATCCCAAAATCGACTTTAAAATATGTTCAACATCACGAACAATAACAAGATATCTATGTAGTTCAAGACGATCATGGTGACTATCTACTCCTCAATAGAAGAGATCGTATGATCTTCACAATAAGCTTCTCAAGAATTACGAGGTGTGGGATCATGTAGCCTCACCAACACACTCAAGTACCATGATGTGAGACTAAACATATAAGAGGCATGTAATTGATTTCTGGACAGATCCAATTACCCAATTGATTCAGCCATTCATTATTCTCAACAATAATCAATCTAACTGCAACAAAGACAAGAGAGAATATATGTTATGAGATAGTTTTCGATATTCTAACCACCAAAGATTGGTTATGTTTAAGAATACTGAAAAATGCCCATTTCCTTATCTACTTTCGCATTTATGGCATGTTTTACAATACCTTGCTTGTATGATCAGGATCCTCTTTATGTAGAGAAACTTTGATCTCTAATTGATTAAAAAAAATTTTTTTGACACTTAATTGATTAAAAAATTGAATGAATGCTTTACCAGCACAATTCTAGACCAAAGTTTGATTACCCCCATTGAAAACAGAAAGAAAGGGAAAAGTAGCGAAGAAGAGTTGTCATCTCTAAACTCTAAGCAACACAACTTCCTCAAAATTAAGCAACATACATACATTGATGACTACAAGTTGCTTTATTTGTGCATCATATGACCTAAGTTCAAATCCAAAAATGGAAAAAAAGAGGGAAAACGGGGTAGAAGTTGCCTTTCATGACTGCCCATGAATCCCATGATCCCACCTCTTCTCTGCGTACTAATCTAACCAATTTTTTCAGAGTGATAGTAAAAAAATGTAAGACATGGTAAAGAAACCCCTGAGAATTCAGATTCCAGATGATGCAAAGTAGTTTTATAAAAAAATGTAAAACACCCAATGTAATCTTAGAATAACATCTTGTTACACAGTAATCTAAAATAACCAACAAGCCTATAGATGTGTCTTATTAAAGTCATGCAAACAGTTGGAAGTAGAAATGCTGATCGATGTTTTCAACCTTGATCAAGTGCTGCTTTAACCTCACCATTTTATTAACATGCGGCTCTAGGAATCAGGTTCCAAGCAATCCTTGCTGTTGCTTATGTTATTCTTTGTGAATCTGACTTCATGTAACCAAGGTCCGGAATGTTGATGGATATATTCATATATCATCTTCAAAAAACATCGATAACGGACTTGGAATTGCGTGTATAATATAGTACCTTCAATGCCTTCTAGTTCTCCAATAAGTATTTTTTTACAGAAGACCGTGTAATAGAATTCACGAGTTTCCTTGGTTCGATGATAAGAAACCAACATGGCAAAATCTGATGACGTTCTTGTAAGTGTTCGAGATTTGAAAATAAGTTGGACTACTTGTTATGTGTCGCTGACTGTGTAAGCTATCTCAAATCTAAGGAGTCAAGTTGAAATAAAAGTTTTAACTATCAACAACAATTAACCTAGAAGAGCCCATCCCCAATATGCTCATGACCAGCTAGATTTTTTTAAAACAAAAGAGGAAAACACACATAGGTACCTGTCCCAAGATTTGAACCCTTATCTTTTGAGTGGTAGGCACACTGCACTACCAATAGACCATTGAAGTGGGTTCATGACCAGTTAGATGATGGGTACATGGTTAAAATTCAAAGAACTTCTGAAACCTTTCCTCCAATCAATAAAAACCAAATTCAATTGGCTCATGTGTATAGTTGAACAATATTGTAATGCAGCCCGTTTTTCTCCGAGGAATATTGACATCCGGATCAATGTTGAAAAGATCCGAACTATTTTGAAAGCAATGGAGTGCACTTTTGATGGAAGCAATATGGCGAAATTGATGGAGATGTTGCTAATAGAATAAATGTGCTAGAGTATTTGGAGCATGCGTCACTTATGTAATAGGTGGGTAAATGGATCCCTCCAAGATCCATTTACCCCACCACTGAGTTTAGTCCCATACCGCCTAGTGGTGGGACTTGGAGGCCCTGTGGGAGCTATATAAGGAGCCACAGGCCTCCTGTAACAGATGAGAAATTCAATAGAATATCCGCCCCATTGAGGGCTTCTCCTGTGGTTTCATCCCGCTCCTCACGGAGTAGGGTTCCACGTAAAATCCCGTGTGTACTTAAGTTTTTCTATCTTTATTTCTGATTCCGCTTCCGCTTCCGATTTTCTAACATGGTATCAGAGCGAGTCGATTCTTGAGGAATCATGCTCATTTTTTTTAAGTTTCGATTATTCGTGGATTTGTTCGTGGAAAATGTTCTTTTTCGATTTAAATATAAGGTTTTCATTATGAAACCCTAGTTCTTGGTGTTGCTTCTCTCGGTTCGGCGGCAACGCGCTCTCCAGATCTGCGGCGCCACCATTGTGTGCCGCAACCAGCGGTGGCTTCCCTGCAGGCGGCAGCCTCCAAGTCCTCCTTGCGCAGACGGTCCTCAGGCTCGTGCTCGGGCAACCTCCACCAGGCAACCTCCAGATCTCGTGCTCGGGCTCCATCAGATCCAGCAGGAGCCTCCCCCACCAATCGCTTCCAGCGGCGGCACCCCTTTCCCATCGCGCGGTGCAGTGAACTCCAGGCGGAGCCATTGGCTTCGCGCAGGCTGCGCGCAAAGCAAGCCCTCACCGCTCGGGCGAATCTCCTCAGTGCTTCCAGAAACAGCGGCGGCGGCGCTCCAGCCATGCCCCCTCCTCGCGCTCCAGCCGGGGCGGCGCGATCCCGACCTCCGGTTCCTCCCATTACCGCCCCCTGAACCATGCGGAATCCCAAGGCGCGACGAAGCCTCCAGCCATCCCTGGCGCGAGCCCTCCAGCGACGCGCGCACCTCGCGCTTGCTCCTCTCAGGCGGCGCGCGACGTGCAGACCTCCAAGGCGGAATCCCAGGCGGCGCACGAAACCCATGTCGATCCCTGTTTGAGTGTTGGCGGCGCCCTATTGTGATAACGGGGGTGTGCGAATGAGGGTTTTCCCATTGGAAACCCTAAGTTTAGTCACCGAATGGGCTTGCAATGGCCCAAGTCTTAAAAAAAAAGTGCTGCAACAAAAAAAGGGGAGGTTGCATAAAAAAAACCCGTATGCAAGTTTTTTTGAAAAGAGAGAGAGAGAGACGAGGAAATGTAAAAAAAAGGGAGATGTATTCTGTAAAGCCCAATGGGCTGTAAGTTTTGAAAAGTAAAAAAAAGAAAGGAAAAAAAAAGAAAAAAAGGAAAAAAAAGAAGGCGCGTACAATTGAAAAGTCGTACGCATTCAAAAAAAAAGGAAAAAGGAAAAAAAAGGAAAAAAAGAGAAAGAAAAAAAATGTTACAAAAAAATGGCAGTTTACAAAAAAAATGATGATAAAAAAAAGCCGCAAGTTCATGATTTGTTTTCCCCATATTTATGTATTATCTTATATTCTCCCAACGTGGTCAACAACGTCATTCCGACCAGTATGGGAGAAAGGGGGAGTATATGTAGAGTCACATGTTTTGTTCTAAGATTCAGATATCAGATTTTGCAGATCGGTCAGATATTCAGACTCTACAAATTTCAGATTCAGACTCGACGATGACGCATGCCAATCATTTGCCATTCTTGTTGGTCGGCCAGAGCTTTCATGTGAGCCATAGGGACTCCAGAGCAGAGGACTATTCCCTATGCCATTAAGGGCAAGGGTTTTCATGTGGTGTCATAGGGACTCCACAGTAGAGTTCCATTCTCTGAGCCAGATAGACACTCCAGCCCCGTTCGTCCTCCTCACATGCACGCCATGAGAAGCAACGTCCTCGACTGCAGCAGTTGTGCGCGCTGGGTTGATATTGTCTGTAGTGTCATGTATTGTGAGTTGAGTTTCTTTCTGTTTGTCCAAGCTGAGCATTGCATGCTTCAGCTTGAGGGGGAGTGTTAGAGTATTTGGAGCATGCGTCACTTATGTAATAGGTGGGTAAATGGATCCCTCCAAGATCCATTTACCCCACCACTGAGTTTAGTCCCATACCGCCTAGTGGTGGGACTTGGAGGCCCTGTGGAAGCTATATAAGGAGCCACAGGCCTCCTGTAACAGATGAGAAATTCAATAGAGTATCCGCCCCATTGAGGGCTTCTCCCGTGGTTTCATCCCGCTCCTCACGGAGTAGGGTTCCACGTAAAATCCCGTGTGTTCTTAAGTTTTTCTATCTTTATTTCTGATTCCGCTTCCGCTTCCGATTTTCTAACAAAATGCATGTGGCTAAAGTGGAGAGGAGCCTCTATTGTTCTCTGTGTTAAGAAAATTCTTTTGAAAATCAAAGAAAAGTTTTTTCTAACAGTCGTGAGACCTGTTATGCTCTATGGATCTAAATGTTGGCATGTGAACCATAGACGTGTACACAGAATAGCAGTAGCAGAAATAAAAATGCTAAGGTGGATGTGTGGACACACACGTAAAGATCGGATTCGGAATGATGCAATCAGAAGAAAAGTTGGTGTAGCTCCAATCGAAGATAAGATGCGAGAAAATCATTTAAGGTGGTTTGACCATTTGTAAAGGAGGTCAGCTGATGGACCGTTGAGGAGATGCGAGTTTTGAGATGTTGAACCGGCTAAGAGAGGGCGAGGAAGGCCCACAAAGTGTTGGAATGAGACTATACAAAGAGATTTTAGTTTTTTGGATCTAATCCCAAGAATGACCCAAGATAGATCTGAATGGAGGCAAGTAGTCGACTCTACTTATTGTAGGAAAAGGCTTTGTTGTTGTTGCAATATGGACAACCGAATTTCGATGGCAATGGGAAGGGGGGACTTTACAACTACTATAATACTAATTGATTTTTTCGAAGAAACACTAAATGTGAGAAGGGAAGAAAAGCATTCGAAGAGAGAAAGAAATATGACGATTGTGTGTGATTTCAGGAAGGGAATGTGAAGAGAATGCACTGCCACTCAAAAAAGGCATGTTAGAAGTGGGGAGTGCCACATTCAGGGTAAACGACTAGTTGTGAAAGGATGTGTTGGCAGAGATCCTCCCTAGATCAGTTGCATTCACGAAGAACGGGCAGGTGATGGGGGCACAATGCTGGTATGAGAGTTGGCTGCCCAAGTTCATAGGATCGGTATCTGATGAGAGAATTGCATGATTCAAATTGTTGAGAGATGGCACGAAGAGGCTTGGAATAATACTCTTGGAAGTGGTTGGGGGATGCTATCAGTGCTTAGAGGTACTCGAGGAGAGACCATTTGTGTTGCGTCGTGCTTTAGTGTTGGAGTATGGGCTATTTTGAAAGACCATGGTGCCTGCGAAGGTGAGGTTGAATGATTGGCTGGCGAAAAGGATGAGATCAGTTAAGGGTTTCCATGATGCATAGGACTACGAAGGAGGGGGGTTTGCTAGGTTTGTTATAGAACTGAGGAGGATGTTGAACATGTATTCTTTACCTTTTTAAAGGAAGTCACGATATGGGAAGAGTTGAAGACTATGTGATTTGATACAAGGGTCACATTGCCTTTTGAATGAGTTTCAATTGGGTGTGGGGTGGTGGGGTGAAGAACATACCGAGTTGTATGAGGGAGAAGGATGCAACCCAGAATTGAGAATCAGGGCTAAATTTAGGGTTTGCCGCCAATTTGAACTTCGCGATTAGAATCACTAATTGGGGATTGATTAGGTCAACACGGGAGAATCTCGTCACTTCCTAAGATTCGATATTTAATGGAAGAGCTATTAAAGAGTTATTCCTCCCTATTGCGACAATTTGAGTGATCTAGCATTCACTTAACAACGTGTTTTTTTTTGAATCCGTTTCTATATCGAGGATGTATTGTTTTATGCTAAAACTCTCCTCAAATATTGACTTTTGTAAGTTGATATATTTGAGTCACTAATTAATTAGAGTTAGGGTTTGTTTTATTTTCGTCCAATTTGAGTCCATTGCAATTTTGACTTTTATAAAGATATCATTATGTGATCTCTGATTGATTGAGTAAATTAGAGAGTCAAATTAAGGTTTAGTTACCTTTCTATTTTATTTTGCAATATCACCCCTCCTATATAAATGGGATAGTGATCATTTTTGAAGGCGGTTCAAGTTATAAGAAAATGGTGAAGTTTCTCCATATCACCCTCCATCCTCCCCCCCCCCCAATCTTTCGGCTTTCTTCCTCAAAATCCCATGCAATGGGCATGTTCTAACTCTCCTCCTTTAAAATTCTTCTCCACCCTAATTTTTTATTCTGCATCAGAGAAGAAAGGAAGCTACGGGAAGGAAATGGAAGGTAGAAGAAGAGAGAAAACCAATGATGGACGATAAAAGCCAATTGCTAACTCGTATTCTTCATTTTATATTACAAACATCGAGATCAACTGCCTTTTAAAGGAATTTTACATGGTAATAGAATGACAAAACGATGCAACCTTGAGAACCAATACATCCTTCAGTGACAATTACATTTTGAATTAAACAAAGAAAATACAACTTAAAAAATAAACAACAATGATAACAAATTGGGCAGCATCACAATGAAAGAGGTTGGCTCATTGACATTTACTTCTTTGCTTAAGCTCAAAGCATAGATCATTCTAAAAGAAGAGAAAGACTATCGATTTTCCATTTGTTGCCTAAAACTAACCCTGTCATTATCTTTGAGATGTTTCACATGTACGGATCCACCTCAAAATCACTCATGAGGTTTCCTTTTTATTAACTTAAATGCAAAGGCACATACCAAGTAGAAGGAATTGCATACTCTCACAAGCAACTGCATGCCAACATACTGGGGACTGGTTAAAGGCAGAGAAAAGGAAAGTTGCAGAGGTTTAGAAGGTTAAAAGGATATTAAAGAAGCAGAAGCCAAAAAACTCAAGAAATAACATGCATTGGTGATTAAAAGTAAAAGAACTTTCAGTGATAATTATAGTTTTATTTCCTTGTCACCTAAACTTGTCATTTGTTGCATCCAAGTTTCGTTTATGTTCTACTTAAGTAATGTTATTACTGTCCATGTAGAATATGTTGTATATTACTTTATGAACTCTGAGTAATGACAAGTTGGAAAGGCCACTGAAGCAGAATATGTATAAACAGCAACGCTTATATTCACACCACACAGTTTTCTTTTTTATCTCAAACGATCCAATCCAATATACAACATGTTCATATTGACTGAGTAGTGCAACAGAATATGGGGATAGAAGAGGGTAAGGCTATCCCGTACCTTAAACATTCACGTATGATAATTAAACCTCTGGGATAGCCAACTTCTCCCGTAATTTTCTCAGCCTTTCCAGCATATACTACCGCTAATTCGATGTCCAATCGTATCAGTCCTGTCATAATCATTTCTCCTTCCATCGTTTCCTTCCATCCCACCCAACCACCTCTCTATCTTATCAAGGATGAAATGATTCTTGCGGAATACTTTAATCAGAACTAAAAAAGAAACTCGAACTCATCTCACTCCATCCCTCATATCATGTCAAATTAAAGACTGATTAGATGAACAGAGAACGGTCATTTGATTTAGGGAAATGGAGGCACCGATCATTTTCAGCAAAAGCTACGGAAGAAATATACTTCCATATAAACCATATTGTTCCTTGATTTCGTCTGCTCACATCCTCCGCAACTCAGATTTTTTTCGTCAAAAATTCTCATTCTCCGGAACAGTACACTGAAAACACAACCTTACTCGATAGCACCGACATCCCTGACAGTCAAGGGCTTCCGCCTTAGATAAATTAGGGTTTGGCTTTGTTCGAAGACTAGATTCCTCTACGTGCGATGTGAGATTAAGATGATGGGATCGATACCGAGAGAAGCTCCTGATTGGAGGGATCGGCGGCTATGGCTTCGACGATGGCGGCGAGGGCCTCCTTGTGCTCGTGGATCTGGAGCTCCAGCTGCTGCTCGATCGCCCTCTCCTCCTCTCCGCCTTCTTCTCCCATTCTCGACGGAGCAGTGCTCGGTTTGATGACGATGACCGGTGGGGTGTGCTCGACGGGACCCGGAAGACGGAGCTTATTGCATGGCAAACTCTCACTTCTTTTCTAGTTTCGTTGTTTACAGTGTGATGTGCGGCAATGCGTTGTGTCTCTTTGCCACGAAGTTTTACATTTTTTGGGGAAGAAACTCCTTACATGGGGATTTAAGAATTTTCATTTAACCATTTCATGATTGTATATAATTGAAAATTTTTCAATTGTAAAATATAAAACTAGATGATAAGGGATGAGGAAATATAAAGCAAAGAATAATATATAACAACAGAGAAAAGATCAACCACTACGAGGAATTGGACCGAAGACAATGAATAATTTAAATATTTGTTGTCATATCTTGCGATGTTCTAGATATACCAACGAGTATTATTCATTACCAAATCATCTTTTGTACTTATAATTAGTAAGGAATGTCATATTCGTTGTTAAATGTCCATATAACGATAAGTTTTTCATTGACTTATTCGTTAAATCCATACTAATCGTTGCTAAATTTAGCAACGATAAAAAAAAGTCAACGAATAACCGATGTTATATGATTCGTTGCGAGGAATATAGCAACAAATACCATTGCTCATTGCAAATTTAAAGAAGCAAGTGAAGTATGATATTCGTTGTTATGTATTTAACTACGGAAGATATAGCAATGAATATTAAATTACTCATTGTCTTATGTCAATTTTCTTCTAGCGGAAGCCGCCTGCCACGGGGATTGATCACATTGGTCAATAGTAAAAGAACCTTGAGAGCACTCTTTCGAGGAACAAGCCGATTAGGGATGAAAATAAAGGGAAAAGATAGAACGTCGCCAGTATCATGAGATTCCAATCTTGTGAGCTCAACTCTGATATATTATGGACCCAATCTATGCGCACTAAGCAACGGATCTCACAACGGATATGGATCAAAGTTGATCCATCAGAAGGAAAGTATGAGAAATAGAGTCGAAGGTCATCCTTTTGAGCTTCACGAAGCCGCCGAGATGGGGATGGAGGCGACGATTGTGATGGAAGGTGGAGGCGGAGTCGATAGGACGTCGTCAAGGCAGAAACGAAGGCAGAGCCGGACGTTGTCATGACGAAGGAGGAGGTAGAGTTGGCAAGTGTTCTATTGAGACGAAGATGAAACAGTGGTGATAGCAACAATTGGTTTTCCCCATCGAAGGTGAAGACGGTGATGAAGGAGGAGGGATGAGATGACTGAATGGAGACCCCTTGTGACATCTGTCCCCGAAAGATCCAGATACTCAACAAACCAGTTCCACGCACATATATTCCACATTCGAAACACTCAATATAATATAAGCAGGAGAAAGTAACACAAAAGTATGGAATTTAAACTTTATTTTCATCAACATCATATCCATCATTCACTATATATCACATGTCCACAAAGGACCACAATGTATCTGACATACGTTAAAATATGTGTCCATACATACATTGTAAATCCCATGTATGTCTAAATATTAAAAGTAAAGCAATAAAAGCTACAAATAAAAGCTAGCTGCAAGCACTATACCACAAGAAAATCGTTTAGCTGCACAAAAAATAGTGACTCTAAGCACGAGCTGCTCATTGATGCGACTAATCTTGAGAACTTGCGGATCCAACGTAAAGGTATATTATGAGAAAAGTTACCCAGTATGGTGTCAAACTACAACAAGTACTAAAAAGTGTGCAAAAGAGCCCAACTTGATAAATTATCCTTACCAAGAAGACCTCACTCAGACCACCATCAATTCCATTATCATTACGTATATAAGCACCGTGGATAGTCTGTGGTCTTGGTCAATGTGGGATCTCACACTATAACTCTAGGGTATTAAGAAAGTCTTAGGGTTGGGTGCTACCGTAGGCATGCGGTGGAGTACAATGCATCCTAACTAAGTTTCCAACGCATCCACTAGCTTCACATATCAAATTGTAATTCCCATGTTCAATCCGCAAGCACTCCAATCACTTAACCAATTCCAACCTGTGAATCCTTGCTAATCGCCCAAGTCCACTACTACGGGTAGGAGTCCACTATGGAATGGGGTGCGGGATAAGGCATTGATCACTGAGATCATTCATAGCATAGTAGGAAAACCCATCGACTATCCCAACTCTCCTTATACATAAGAGATCACTTCATTTGTTTCATTTTCCAACTTCCAAAACCATATTTTCTGAAACTCCCTTCTTAGTGCTCCCACCCGAAATGCTAACCAATGTGACCTATACTAACCAGTACACAAGTGTTAACCCTAAGTGAAAAGGCAAAGCAATATACTAAACACCACGAATAACTGGCACACTCTCTAAGTAATGGACCAAAGGCATGCGAGTATTGAGGCTGAAATCTTTAGATTAGCACCTCGATGTTCCAAGCAACATGTCTCACAACCAACGTCAATTGGGACCGTTGCACCTAAGCTTCTACCCGAGCCCCAAGGATGCATACCCCTCTCTTGGCAGCAACTACTCCAAAATCTGCATGCCATTTAACATTAAATCACTGTGACATGGACAAGAGCCTAGCGAGAAAGGCATCTACTAAACAAAGAATAATTCACATATATGGATACCCCCCATGATTATTTGAACGATGCTCAAGATGCTCTCAACTTATCATCTGCTGAGCACAGAGTAAATTCACATATCTGTATACCCTCCATAATCTTATGAATGGTGCTCAAGATGCTCTCAACTCACTGAGGCTCATCGCATCAATTTGAACACACTTTAACTCACGGTGGACCCATATCCGTCATTTATCCATTTATTTCCATTAAAATATGCATTTATCATATATTTCAATGTCCTAGATGATTTTACATCTTTTTAGAGTCAAATTGCATCAATTTTTAGTTCCATATGGGTCCACGACTGAGATAATAGATCACCCAAACATGCATGATCGATCATTCTGCACTGACATGATGGATCGCCCAATTGTAGATGATCGATTAGGCATGGTCGATCAGCCCTGTGGCATGATTGATCATCTACCTGGACAGTGGCTGGATTCGTCTCCAACAACGTCCACGAAGTCGCTCCGATCATGAAAAAAAATACACTCCCTTATTCCTGATGTTCCCACATTACAATCATATTTTTACTTTTCCTATGCACTTAGCAATTTAACGGGAATCACGAAAATGTGATAAGATACGATATGGTTTCTGGCATGAAAATCCGTCAAAATGTGATTTTTACAGCATACATTAGTTCTATACAATATCCACAACAAAAGGTATGAAATACACGCGAATCCGATAGCAAAAAGAGGGGGAAATCATACCCACAGGAACATTTTCCCGTGAGCTTCCTTCTCCTAGAATAAAAGTTCCACTGTATTTCATGGAATACAAGTGTATCCATGACGATCGTCGTTGCATCCTCTTCGAAACTACGTACTTCGTTGTCCGATCAGCAGCCGAAAATGTGCTCCAGAGACAATGCTTTGGCAAGACAGCGGTGGCTTAGGAGAAGTGGCTAAGTGCTCTGACCACTTAGCCCAGCCCTCCCCTTATACAGGGGCTCAACTTTAAATGGATCCGGATCCATAAAGTAGCATCCCGCTCGTATTTCACACATAATCTCTTGCATAAGGACTCCGATTTCGATATTCTTGGACTCGTTGGAAAGATATTGAAGAGCACTACAAGGGTCTTAATATGAGAGATCTCAAGTTACTGGATCAGAGTAGAAATTGGGGGAAAATCGAGTCCTAATACAAGGGATCTCACACTCCCTAGCATTCAAGAGGAAGGGGTCGACAGCCCTAGTGCCTTAGGTACTCACTAGAGGCTAAGCCGTTGGGGCCCCAGATTGAGATAGCAAGGGTGGCAAGGTTCGATATAGGGGAGAACATCAGAAAGCCTTTGGACGGGAAAGAGTGGTGTATCAGGAAGGATTATTGGGTTGGGCAGACCCAACCCATCTCGCACTATAGGAAAATATATATTTAGTAACAGATGAAAGCTACATTTTAAAAAATGTTGCATACGATGATTGATTTGCAATATTTATATACCGTTGTTGCACTAAATGTAGTATTTGTAACATTAAATAATAAATGTTGTATTTAAAAGGGATATTTGCAATAGTGGATAAAATACATATCAATTATTTTTTGTGCATGCATCAATATTAAATAAATGTTATAAATAAATTTGCAAGTAACATGTATTAACAATTGTCGTGAATGTAAAAAAAGGTGGAAGTAAAGATCACCTATTTTTTCAACCAAATAAACAACCTACCCCAACCTAGTCATGCACCCACCCTTTCCTCCCCACAGTTGTCTATACCCCTTCCATCGATCAACTCACATGTAAGATCCCTCGGAATAGGATCTATTTTCCTTAATTTTCTGACCCAATCCACTAACAAATTCAGGCAAATGGTCATCCATTTTCCGATATTCGTTGAGATTTTTTCAACGAGCTCAAGAACATCAAAATCGGAGTTGGTATGCGAGAGTTATGCACAAAATACAAACGAGCTGCGATTATTGGATTCAAATCCAGATCGGATTAAGGTTGAACCTATATAAGAAGGGAGCCCAATTGATCGTGATTGGTCAGTGCACTTAGCCACCTCACCGGAGTTTCTCCTCTCATCAGGGCATCATCAATGGAGATGATTTTCGATCACCGATCGAGAGTCTAAGTATAGCATTTCAAAGAGCTCGACATGATGACGTTGTGGTATCTTTTCGTGCAAATTGCGTGAAACATCGTGGAACTCCCATTTTGGATGAAGGAAGTCCACAGGGGAACATTCCTATAAGTATGTTTTTACCCTTTTTTGTTGTCGGATCCGCATATTTTTTACCATGGGTTGTAAATACCATATACTACCTGTACGAGGTGTCAATTTTGCATTTGGATGAGTTTTGTGATGAAACCTTATCTTTTCGTATGCCATTTTCTATTTTCCCATTGATATACTACATGTACATGGAAAATAAATATGTATTTCTGATATGGGTAACAACATGAACATGGATGGATAATTAGTTTTACGATCGAAGCAACTTCATGAGACGTCGCCGGAGCAAGGTCCTATTATAACACAAGTATGATCGATCAAGCCATTATGGGCATTGATCATTTTGACCACTAAAACGATTGATCATGGTTGTATTGTTGATCGATCAGTGTTGATAGATCAACAAAATAATCATTGTGGGATTGTGGACCCATTTTGATCTTAAACATGATGGAAATTGAATCTAAAAGTATATAGACCGTGGAGAATATAGGACATGATTACATATGATAAATATCTGTAATTATTGTAATATGGGGATAACTGAATGAAATAGGTTCAAGGTAACCTAAAATTAAAATAAAAGTGGATGCAGTCAACCTCGGTGAGTGAGAGCATCTTAAGCATCATTCGAATGTCAAGGGCATCCCATATATGATTGATATGTTGTGGTCAACAGAAGAATTTCCTTTTGTGTTATTCTTTCATGCTGTAATAATTATTCTTAAGTGGCATATGGGTAGTGGAGTGGATGTCGTCAGGGGATGAGCATGCACCCTTGGAGACCCTAATAAAAACTTAGGTGACCGTGAACCCAACAAAGGCATTAGTTAGAGAACATGCTTCTTGGCACACCTTTAAGTAACTTTTCTGATAGTGTTTGCCCTAGCACACAGTGTGTGGGCCAAGTAGTCATAGTTGGTGGATCTTGTTTCGCCTCTTCACTTAGAGTTAACATTCGTGTACTGACTGGTGTAGATTACATTAATTAGTATTCTGAGTGGAAGCACTAAGATGACAGTTCCGCGAATGTGGTTATTGAAATTGGATTGCAATTTTGCTAGTTCTCCTGTGTATAACGAGTGGATGGGATAATCAATTGCTTTCTGACTATGATTTGGTCAATTTTAATGATCAGTGCCATGACTCGTGTCCTACTCCATTGTGGACTTTTATCGATGGGTAGTGAACTTGGATGATTATTGATGGCTTCATATATTGGCAAATATCTTGGTGAATCGAGTTGAATACTTGGGGTTAAACACGGAGTTTCACATTTGGGATAAGAAACTAGTGGATGTGTTGGGAACTTAGTTAGGATGCTGAAGAACATCAAATTTACCGCTTTAATAATTGTTAATTGTCGTAGTATAGGATGGAATTTTGGTTCAACAAAAACCACGATCTTTGAACGTTGTGGAGAATTTTTACTTGGCAAGTCTACCAAGGTCGAATACAGGGACACGAGCTACTTTACTTGATTTATCAAATTTTGGTCAATTAAAAGTATGTGTGAATAAATTCTCATTTTCAGATCTTCGTGTAGATGCAGAATAAAATGCAAGCCAAATAATGTAAACAATTATGCGCGTATTTTTAGTTGATTTTTCGTTGCAAATTTAAGTGATACATGAACACAATGTATGCATGAATGTGAAGGAGAAATATGCAAATAATTATTACAAACATGCCCTGGAAGATCACAAATTTGAGCAATAAATTATGGCTTAAATTTCATAGTCAAATTGAGCACTTAAAAGATTACAAACAATCATCAATCAATGGCAGAGACATATATTAGATCAAAGACATTATTTAGCAATAAAAATTCATCATTTTTCATTTGGTGTGAGATGAGAAAAATAATGAAGACAATAGATAGATGATGAAATAAGGAACAAAAGGACACTGAAATCAAGTAAATTGGACCTACGATTTTGTGAAGAAAACAATGCAGGGGCATGAATGTAATAAAAATGCAAGCAATAAAAGGATAAATAATTACAAATAGGTCCCTGGAGGGACCTATTTGCAATACACAGAAATCAACATGGGTACTTTGCTGGGACCTATTTGTAATACACAGAAATCGACAGGGGTACTTTACAATTTGACCATTAGCGCATAGGGACCATTATGCAATTTACATAACCCGACAAGGCTTTGCTATAATTTGTCCAGGCGCACATGTAAGCACGCGCGCCTGGACCTGGATGTAATTCTGCAAACTCCAGGGTGGTCGATGCAAATAACCTAGGTCCCTCACGTGCATCGTACGCGAGAGGCCAGGCTCGAGAGGGGGCGTTGCTTCGGGTGATGTGGCTGGATCTGGTGGCTCGGGTATGGCTCGGGCAACCCAAGCCTCTCTCTTCGGTGCTGGCAACGTGGCGCTCTCTGGGCCGTTGGATGCCCGCCACAAGGGCGCCATCCAACGGCGCCTGCACTTCATCCTCACCGGAGGAGGAGCGGCATATTTGGAGCTCCAGGAGCACACCAGAGCTCTGTCGGCCTCCTTCGCATCCAAGGAGGTCCCTGGAGGTCCGTGATCTTCAGGCGAAGACGGCTGGAGCGAAGAGAAGCCACGAGAGTAGCTGTGGCAGGGAATCGACATTGCATCGCTGGATAGAAAGCTCGAGGTCAGTAAGGGTGACAAAGCTCTAACCATTAAAGATTGAAAGTACCTGCATGGGTTAGTGAAGTAGCCGAGGCGTGTGCGTGATGTGCGTGAGGTGAGGTGAGGTGAGTGGGGGTCGTGGGGCAAAGAAGATGGAGGCCCGAGGTGGGTTCCTCTGCCTTGAAGACAGAGGAAAGAGGCTGAGTGGTTGAGGCCGCAGAGGGAAGAAAAGAAGAACGGAGGTGGGCACAAAGGTGCTGGTGGTCGAGCGAAGCTACGAAGGTGGTCGGGCGGCAATTAAGATGAGTGTGATCAGCTAGTTAAAAAGGGAGAAAATACAAAGAGAATGCAGAGGTAGAGTGTACCTGATTGGAGATTTGTAGATGGCGGAATATGAGGCTACAAAGAGAATGCAGAGGTAGAGTGTACCTGATCGGAGATGAGTAGACGGCAGAAGATGAGGCTTGTTCTAAGGTTCTAAGCGAACCTCGGGTCATCGCACGACAAGGGCAGCCCGACCTTGGTGCTCGTCGGCATGCATTTGCGGTCGAATCATGGCCGAAGCCATGGGTCAACATCGAGGGCAGAAGCTGCCATTGTCGCCAATCAACTCCTCCTCCTCCTCTGTCATAGAGAGGAGGAGGACAGCTAGGGGGGACGTCGGGAATGGTGGACGATGTTAAATGGCGGTGGAGGGGGATGCTTTATTGGCGGAGGTGGCTGTTGTTTCAGGTGAGATGTCGATTAGTTTTGCAATGGTAGGGCATAATGGAGACGTCGTTTATGAGATACGCGAAGATGTCAGATCTACGAGGAGTATGGTGGATGCGTTAGGGAATGGAGAGGGATATAGAGGAAGGAGCGAAAATGGAAAGGGTTTGTGGGGATAGCGAAGGTGTAACAAACGGTGGAGGCTTGCGTGGGAGGAAGACGATGAGCTCTTAGCCGTTGGATCAGGGGATCCAACGGCTATGAGCTAGGCGCGGTCGAAGGGGTGGGATCAGATCAACGATCTGATCGAATGGTGGGAAAAAGGGAGCGGGTGAACGACCGTGATGAGGATGGAAGGTGATCTGAGGGCCATGAATGTAGGGATGACGTGGTGCAATGGTAGTCATAGGATGGAATGGAGATCTTGCGGTTGTTAGTGAGGCGCGAAGGTACAGTTGAGATCTGATCTGATGATCAGATCGGACGAATCTCATGGAGGCGGTAATGGATGGTGAGGATCTGGGCATGCCAGGAGGATCAAGCGGCTAGGAGAAGCGCCGGGTGGTGCAAGAGAAGGTAGCCATGTGGGCGGCCTAGAGGACGCCATGTGGCTGCACCAAAAAAATCGAAAAGTGCAATTAAAGAAAAATATAAAAGAAATAGTTAGAGGCAAAATTAGGAAAAATTCAAAACATGAAGATTGTAGATCTCGATGAGATCTACAAGTTTCATGTTGGACAAACAAGTCAAAAAAGGTCATTTGTACAAAAGTGATTTTTGGGGGGTGTTTTTAAGGGTTAAAAACACCGATTTGGGATTTTGACATTTTATATATATATTTAGTTCTTTTAAGGGATAGGAAATTATAAACAATTATTTACCTAACTTTTATGGATTTTTAACAAGAAAATAATTACAAAGTAGATAATAGTAATTAAATACAATAATTATAGGTTAATTATATACAATATAATACAAGATAATAATGAGGAATTATTGGTGATTTTTATTGGATTATTTAAGGTAGGAGATTAAGAATTGATTTTTAGCATGATGAATACGAGATTCATCAGATGCTCATGCACCATTTGCATTGCTATGGAGGCACCCCAACACTATGGTATCCAATGCCTTAGAGTCATAGTGTGAGGTCATGACCAATCTCTCTTTGAAGTATGAATGAAGAAAAGAGGGCCAACATAAATTCATAGAATTTGACATTTTTCTCAAGTAAAGAAAGATACCATAATCAATAGCAAGCTTTCCTGTCTTTGAAGAGTAAGAGCATATGAGCTATCTAAAGCTATGAAATTTATAATCATCGAGTGCAGATTCTGTATAGATCACTTCTCACCAATGCACAGAATCTCCATCTCTAAATATACAGGCCATACATATAACGTCTAATTGGTGTATATCAAGATGATCTTACAATGAATTCAGTCTCCCTCCTCATCGAGTAACCATCGCAAGTAGTCAAAGGGTTTATAAAAAATGCAAATCTCATCAGGTGGAGCCTTCTCGCCCGAGGCCTTGATCTGGATAACTAATAATTCATTCTTGGTAAGTCCCCTGATCTGAACAACTCATCCATTTACGGTAAAATAAGTTTCCCTGTACAAATAATCATTGACCTATAAGAACAGTTGTTGAGCCAATAACACACACAAGCCACTAAAAAAGTACAATTGAAATGATAGAAAATAATATGAGAAACATAAAATTGAGAAATTGTGGATAAGAGAACAAAGAAAATCATATATCAGATATTTGATATGGCACGCTCGGGAACGAAGCGCATGTGTAGAGGTATGAAAGAAACATTGCAAACACAAGGAAAGATACGGGAATTATTTGATATTATAATCGAATACTTTATACGAAAACTTTATAAATATTTTATATGGCACGGGTAATCATCATTTACTTTTCTACCTTTTTGACAAAAATTTCTATTTGTAAGAAGATAGTGCTTTAATAGGCATACATCCTTGCTTTACATTTATATAGAATAATTAGTCCGGAATCTTGAGTAAGTTCTGTCCGTCATTTTCTATGAGAGGAAGGAAAAGTTAGCATGTAACATGGCACCTTGGTTTGCACTCTGTAATTGCTAGTGCTGATCATATTAAACAAATAGAAAACAATTTATTGGATTTGAGAGAGTAAACCACTTAAAGAAATGTACACTATGACAATCAACTTTTATATCATATATAGGACATGTAGAATATATACATACTTGGTAATGTTTAATTATCTTATTGATACATCGTTCACTAAACAGATAGAATAGAGCTCCTAGCCGTAAGAAGAATGAAAAACCACTGTCAAGCCGCCGGAGAGGACAAAGAAGAAGATAGAAAAAGGCAAAATCTTGCATGCGTTTCTCCCTAAGTGAACAAATAGTGCATGGAATTAAAAATATTTGTTACTTCATATATAAACCTAAATGTTTTCATGCAATTGCTATACTGTATATCTACAAAGACTATCCTAAAAGTACATACAAAGCACATGAGTAAGTTTTCCATCATTTATATACCTATTCGGTGTCATTTGATCTCTCGAAGGGAAATTAGCACGCAACACCATACATTGGACTGTAACGTGGAGTTGTTGGTATTGATTAGATTAAAAAGTCACAAGATTTGCAAAAGTATTTGCAACAATTGTTATTAAGTAGATGGAATAGAATAGAGCCACTCATTATGAGAGGAGAAGAGATTGAGAAGAACAGAGTAACATGTTTAACCATCAAATGACCAAAGAAGAAGATACAAAAAAGCATGAGGCCCTGCATGTATATCCCCCAACAATCTGAAAAGAAGTGCAAGACAGCTGTGAATTTGCAGGGACGCCATATAAAAGCTTAAATGCAATACCCATACCATAATTTAAAAAGTACTGGAACCAAACACATGGAATACCACATTAGACGAGCGAACAATGACGTCGATTTTGGATGAGTGAACGCTGACACTGAGTTAATAGTGCCATCTCCACCGAAGCTCCACTAATTGGTCGATGTCTGCCATGGACACAACGTCGTTCCAATTCTCGAGAACCCCATCTCTGTGATGGTGGCCATCCATGAGCGCCATCAAGCTTCAGACCACTAAGTTCCCAGTATGGTACCAACGACAATGCTCTTGCATTCATTAGCACAAACACAAATATTGACGAGACTAACAGCTTCAAAATAACAATATACAATTCTGATTTTTAATAGTAATATTTACATTCTACAATAGAACACTACATATCCATGAAAAAAGCATATATCTCTCAACTCCCAATAAAAAATCTCATTCCTCCATACCTAATAACCTTCTCCTCAACAGACTCTCCCTCCATCAGTTAAAGGCACCATTAAATTGTCATCCTTCCGAGCTTAAAACCAACATTCTAAATCGAATTCGAAAGACCCATCATAGAAGCTATGCAAATCTCTGTAAAGGGCAGGTACGTAACTCACTTTTAACTCAAATGCCCTCACAATCGGATCATCTCTCCTGGAAAGAAGGTAGCACATGCGGCTCGTTGAATATGCGACTCTAGAGAGAGAGACAGATTGCAACCCCATTTGTGTCCACAGGGAGCCCTCCTCCCTTCGCGAGAGATGCATTAATTAGTGATATATATTAGTAGAACATGGGAGGAGGACGACGACCACCTGATCGATGACACAACACGTACACACAAGATGATCATGCATCAGTCGACATCTGGGGATACAAATGAAAATAGCTAAATTCAACGGAGGGTATATTTTATATTTTCGAATACGAATTGAACTGTGTCGTTCGCTTGACGGTGCCATGAATGGCAAATTAAAAAAATGGTGAGCATTGCCTTTCTCCACGGGATTCATATATTGTAAGATGTAAGAGCCGGATTTATAAATTTTTTGAGGCGGAAATTTGCTACAGTAAGAGAGCCACGGGCTTTAGTATATAATAAGATTGGAGATTCGAGACGGGATAAGACTCCACGTGGCATGCAATGGGTGAAAAACCCATTGCAAACCCCGTGGTTTGCAACCACCAATTATTAGTTAGTATTATTAGTTAGTTCTTCTAACTAATAATAAACCCCGGGGTTCGCCACCACCAAAAAATGGCAGCACCTTCCAAACCCCTCCAACGCATCCCCCTCTCGAAATCCGTCGACATTGACCCCCTCTCCGCCTCCGTCATCTCCCACTCCTCCGTCCCCGCCGACACTCACGCTTTCCACCGCGGCCCCATATCCGCCGTTGATCTCGAGCACGGCGGCCGGGACTGCGTCACCGTCGGGGAGGACGGGCGGGTGCACGTCGTAGCCGTCGGGGACGGGAGGCTGTCGCACCGCAGAGTGCACGACGCCCGAGGGCTAGTGTCGCACACCGCCGTGAAGTGGGCGTCGACGCGGGAGTTTGCGACTGGGGGGTATGGGTTTGGCGTGCAGCTGTGGGACCAGAGGAAGCCCGAGGGGATGGTGGCGCAGCTCAAGGGCAGCTGGTGAGTGGTTTAGATGGATTGTTTTAGCTTCAATCATCCAAATTTACTGCTTTATTTTCATGATATTTGCTGCGCGGTTAATGGGACATGAATCGTTCGTGGCTGTGCTTCTTATGTTTGTAATCTGTTCTTCTCGGATTGGCATGGCTGTGACCGGAGTTATATATGTAGTCTATGTTGCTAGTTTGGAGTGGAACTTGACTAGATATTGCCACTCCATCTGCAATAGTTCTGGTGGAGTTTACGTGTAACGTCCCGGATCCGTGTGGCCAGCGGAAGCATAATAAATCAACACGCCATGCCGGATCCGAGGGTTACTCATGCATATTAATTTCACAACTTAGGAAGACGATTGAAAAGGGACAAAACAATAAGTAACTCGAGATACTTCAATTAGATGAATAATATCACTCAACAACTTGTCATAATCAAAGACCAAGTTACATCTCTCAAGAGACCCCTTTGACAAAGAAAAATACTTAGAAAAGAATGACTCATAATGTTCCTTGGGTACACCAAAAAAAGACAAAAGGAAAACTAGCACTACCAAGAAAAAAGGTCTAATCTTCCACCAGTCAATCAACAGCTTCGATGCGCTACTCCTCCGAGGAACCTGCGGCAGGGCAAACCACAGGAGCGACAAGAATGCTCGTAAGCAAAAATAGCTTAGTATGTAAATAGGAATCAATAATAGTAATAACAACAAAAAGCCATTCCCTTGATACAGTTTAGGAGGATGCATAATAGTGTAATTCAGTAACTTATTTTCCTTACGTATTTTCTTAACAAATGAAACTCAATCATGATGGTACACATACCCGTGAACTTATACTTATAATTAAGTATACCCCTCATTACCCACCGCTGGTGCTAGCGGTCTCCCAATTCATTCATGATTGTACAATATACACATCGTGATGACATCAGCTGAGTCAATATGTGGACTTTCCACTAGGTTCTACTGAACCTTACACCCCCGGAAGGTGTTGCCCTTTAGGCCATATGTGTCCATTCTGGACCCGATAAGGGGATTCTAGAGGTGGCTCCCATCAAGAGATGTAGCACTTAGTTCCTGCTTATCGTTATAGCACCCTTTTATTGTTCGCATACAGAATAGCTTAGTTCATTAGCAAGTAATATAATTCTCTTTAAGAATAATTACTAACTCATTTGCCTTCACGTAATGTTGTATAATCACACAAACAGAATTACGACAAATGACAAATTCGGAGGTTCTCTGTCTATCCACCCACTCAGTTTCCTAAATATTTAATATCTTAAGATCCGTCTATTTGAGTTTCACAGTTTTATTGACATGAATCATATATATATCTGCCAATAAGATTTTCAATTAACTTGCCATACTCGTAGGTGTATGTGCGTAATTTCCTACACCGATGCATCATTTTGGTAACTACCAGAAGGCCGTCTCTACGGAATGATATAATGTCTCATGTATAATGGTTCGGATGAGAGTGACTGAAATTTTGTACTCAGGAATATGCGTGAGGAACTACATAATCATACATGTTGGAATTTAAATCTATATTCCTCCCTCGTATTAAGGTTGCCGGCATCAAAAGTGCAACTTATCAATATCATTAACCCTATCTATGTATTACAAGATATAACTATAAAATATACATTCTTGTACGCTTTAAGGCCAGCATGTTTGATGAAAAGATTATAGACAAGATATACTATCTACATCAAGGTCAAAATGGTATTCTCATTCTTATGGCTACATCATATTCAATGTATAAATATTTTATTTACTAATTAATTCAAATGACTCTCCACATAGGTTATCAAGGGAATAGACACACTAATTAATGAATCAGGAATGCCCTTCAAGATTGTGAGCAAGAATGAGCCGTAAAGATCTATCATTATCAGGTATAGAGTATAAGAGGATGTATCATGGTACACAACATTGGAAAGCTCTAAGGAAAGATTTGCAATAGGTCTGATCAGTGGCATTTCTAAGAGGTTGATTCATACAATAGATGCAAACTGATGTACATACCGTATCAGAGCGGAAGAGTCTCAAGGGGGGATGGCTCGACAACACAATCTGCCTCCAAAAATCGCGATCAAACCCTCACTGGAGGTATCTCCTTAACGCAACTTTGTGGGATAAAGAGGATTATGTAACCCTCGAGCCAAGAGGAGGCTGGAGGTTTAAGTACCTCTCTTTCTCTATCTCTCTATGCGTAGGATTAGGAGGCACTTCCCAATGCCCTTCTAAAAATAGAAGCATTGAAGTGGCATTTGATTTGGAATGGGTCTTCCAGCAACGGCTCCCCCCTCCTAATCTTTTCTTTCTCCTTTTTTCCTTTAATGCCTATCCGTCTTTTTTTTTAATAGCCTAAAATTATTTAGTATTACTATAGTTGTTACATTACGAGTAGCATTGCTTTAGTTGGAGTCGGTTCTTTCTTAGTCTACATTGTTGCCTGTTTGTATTGGATCTGAACTTCTGTTGAATCTGCTTTGGTGAGTGGAATTCAGAATGTCACATGTCACGTATGAACTGCGATATGCTATGATTTGATCGCCTGAATCTTGTGTTCTGGCATAGAATCCTCGGATAATGTAATCCAGATGGAGATGGTTATTGAGAATCAGCTAACCATGTCGTACTGTTCTCTGAGGCTGTTTGGATGCTAGAGTTGGTTGTGTGATTAGATATTGAGCATTTTGTCATGTCTTGCACATTGTTTCTGTAGGATTTTGCCATGCCACAACAGTTAATGGTCGTTTTTTTTTCCGCTAAGAACACACCCAAGTGTAACTTGGGTTAAGAATTTTGTAGTGAAAATACCCTAATGCAACAAACTACCACATTGCAGCCCAACTCTCCAAACAAATACACCCTTTATCCTTCTGTATTTTCCTTGAATGAAGGTCTCACTTAATATTAAGACAGAGTGGTTCTTTCTACATGCAGCCACTGGACCCGTTCATTGCTCCACTAAGTGACGGAGGTGGACATACATGCGAGGAGTATTGAAGATGTCCTTTTTCTTTCTAAGTTCTAGGAACATGATGTTCAAGCATTGTGTGCATATCTTCACGGCATTGCACCATTTTCTCCTCTAAAAAACATGATGTTCGAGCTAATTGTATCATTAGTTTATATCCATTCATTTTTTTAATTAGCCTGTTGTTGATTCTCTCTCTCTCTCTCTAAGTGCCTGGTAGTTCAATGAATATTTCTGGATGTGACTGGGATGTCTGATCCTTAGATTCCTTTTTATAAAACCATTCTCCTTGGCACAAACTAAATAAAATGCAACTTTTTCTCTTATTTGAAGATGATTACTTAACTATCACCTTGCCACATGTTGGCACACAGGGTTCAAGGGGTGAAATCTGGTATCGTGCACTCCATTGATATCCATCCATCAAGGCAGCACATATGTGTAGTAATATAATTTAGTTTTTCCATTTATATTTTTGTTGTCAATCATGTTATCAAATTAAGGATATTTGGGACCAAAGTGTTGGAGGTCTATCGAAATTTAAGCTGTCATTCGTCGAACTAACTGGATATATTTTGCAAATTTTCTTGGGAGATTTAATTAATCTCTAAATTTTAAAAGGATAATGAAAATTTAAAAGAATGAAGGGCTCACCCCAATAATCAGGAGTTAGGAATAGGTAACTAGTTATATGCCTTTTATTTCTTTTGCATTACTGATAATCTGCTGTATTTTAGAATCACTGTCATCACATGATGGTGTAGATCCTGGATATTCTTTCCTGAATAGCACTGGAATCAGTTGTAGCTGGCATATTAAGAAGGTTCAGATTGTATCTACTTGCAGTGCATTAAAGATGCCGTCGATTCTCTGGCAGTCCACAGTTTCTATGAACAAACATATTATAGTTTCAAATGACAAAAAAAATTTCTATTCTTTCCGGATGTTGGGAGATTGAATGCCCATTTTCATGCAATTCACCTTGCCGATTAGTTGGTTACTTTGAGATATTCTGATTCAGTTTGATTATCAAATAGTTACCACATTGTTTGTTTTATGAGAAGATAAATTTCTCTGTATGCCATCAGATTTTATGCTATTAGAAAATCAAGATTTTATATTCTAATTATGTGTAGAATCTTGTGTTGGAAGGCGCAGAATCAAAATTGTGTTACCAAAGAAAACTATACATGGGAACATTCTAATAAGAAAAGAACACCATAATGCATCTAATTATCATCCAGTCAAAGCCGATGCTATTTGCTTGACAAGAAGCCCTAAATTTGATGTGCCATTGTTTAAATTTTCCCGTCAGACTTGCACCCTAAATCCGCAACTGCTCTTGTGAATAATTTGCCGTTACTGTTTATAGGGTGTTTTAGATATTGGCTGCATATTCATGCCAAGTACTTGATAGTTGCACATTCTACGTATCTACGTATTCTTTAAGAAGAAGAAAACCAAGAAACTGGGGAACTATCTAAACTAATTTTTCGACGATCTAAGTTTAGCTTCATTCCAGGTTGGAGGTTCCTCAGGTACTGTATTTGCTTGGGATCTTCGATGGCAGCAGCAGCCAATCTTGTTAGCTGGACTTGGTCTTACAGGAAATTCACAGACACAGCCTCCTTGTGAGAGTGAGGTTTGGGAAGTCCGATGTGACAGTTATATTCAGCCAGCTTTCAGCTCTGCTCCTTCAGCAAAGGTTTTGCCAGTCATGGCATGCTCTGAAGATGGTATACTGGCTGTTCTTCGTCAAGGTATGGTTCTTGCTTTCCTGTTAATGGAATTTGCTTGCATTTCGTATGGAATAACATATTGACCCAACTCTTTCTCTATTTGAGCTTAGTTGCAATTTTCTTTCTGTTTGTTTTAGTCATTTTCACCAGGCTTGCATTTCCAACTGTTTACTTTCTCCTCTTAAATCATGTTGGGAAATCCAATGTCCCATCCCATGTATATTTTTTCCCTTCATCTTCTCTTATATGGTCGGTTCTTCTATATTTGGTTGTCCCACACGACCCCATGTTCCTACTGCGCACTGTCTTCATAACCTTGATTGAAAGTCTGGGACTGCGCACTGTCTTCATAACCTTGATTGAAATTCTGGGACACTGCTTGCTTGAAATTCTGAATATTGTTTGTCCAGTACAGTTAACAGGTTTCGTATGAATGGGTATTTCCATATTCTGCTTTATTTATGTTAATCACAAAAGCTGTGTTGGATGTAGAACGGCCACCGTGACCGACGTGGTCACGCAACCGTCTCCGGCGGTTGCGGCAAGGTCGGGTCTCACGGAGACCTAACCGCTTGGGCGTGAAGGATGGGGGCGGACGTGGCAAGGGTTTACACCCTATAAATGACCTCCCATGAGGAGGGGAATGAATGCATCAGAACTTCGCCGATCGGGAGCCCCCATCCCACCATTCTCTCCATCTCTCTCTCATTCTCTCTCGCAGCCAATGAAGGAAGGCATACCTCGACGAGACCCTTGACTGGTATCAGAGCTCCAAGCCGTCGTCGATCTCCGCTGTTGTCGACCTGCTCCATCGTTGACGCTATAGAACTCCTCCGAAGGCTACAGCTACCGCCGCCTCTTCCTTATTTTTTTCCCCTAGCATCCACAAAACCCTAGCAAAGGGTCGCAGATCCAAAATCAAATGACAAGCAAGATAATTGCCACTGAGTTGGGGAAAATCGAGTACCTTAACGGTATTAATTACGAATTATGTAGTAGAAAGATCTACTATGGCCTGTTGCATGATATTATACACTCCATCATAGATAAATCCGGCCCAACCTTATCTGAGAATCCAACTATGGAGGAAATTATGTCCCGCGAATAGTGGGAGAAAACAGATAATAGGTCTAGGAGCTTTATGCTCACCCACATGGATCTGAACCTGATTCGGGTCTTTGAGACATGCGAATCAGCTTACGAGCTCTGGACCGCGGTTAAGGAGAAATATCACTCTAAATCGGAAGTGAGCGTCCAGCTTCTTCTACACAAGTACAACTCGTGTAGAATGAATGAATCTGAAAGCGTCCTCGAGCACGTGAACAAGATGATCGTGATGGCCAAGGATCTTGCGGCTGCTGATTGCACAATTCCAGAGAGGATGCAGATCGCAGCCATACTGGGAAGTCTCCCTCCGTCATTCGACATGGTTGACACATCTCTGAGGATGAATGGCAACATTAAGTCTGTGACGGACCTACCTGCACAGCTGATAATTGAGCAGGACCTCTCTAAACAAAGATCGAAAATCGAGATCTTTGAGGTCAAGGAAGAAGAAAAAGCAAATGCCGTGCACGCGAAGAAAAGGTTAGGCCCCTCTAAGGCAAATTTCAAGGGAAACAGCGGGAACTACCCACATGGCTTTTGCTATGGTTGCTGCAAATATGGCCACTTCAAGGTCAATCGGCCAACAAAAAAAAGGTAGGAAATTCTAAAATACCTGAAAACAAAGGCAAAAAGAAAATAGAATTCGCGGATGTCGTGGAATGCAACTCCGTCATCACGGACAATGATGGATGGTGGACCGACTCTGGAGCAACCAGACACATCGCCAAGACGAAGGAATGCCTTATGGACTTCAAGGAACTTAGCAAAGGCGAACAGAGGATCTTCATGGGGAACAACACCTACCTGAACGTGGAAGGTATTGGGACATATAGACTTGACCTGGGGGATAGCATTGTTGTACTGAATGATGTATTGTATGCCCCAGGGATACGCTGGAATCTGATCTCTGTCCCAGTGCTGCTTAAGAAGGATTTCGAAGTCCGCTTTTATAATAAGTGTGTTTCTATTGGCAAGAATAAGAAGGTTTATGCGATGGGAAAGTTTGTGCCCGAGCATGACCTATTTTGTCTTCCTGTAATAAATTCTAGCGAATCAATGAATGTCGCTTCTGATTATTCCTTATGTTTGTCTGATTATGACTCGTGGCACATGAGACTGGGTCATCCAGGAAATTCTAAGATGGATCAAATGATGAAGGCTAATCTGTTGCTTAAGATCACGAGTGCAAGGACATTACCCTGCGACCACTGTCTGACCGGTAAAATGACGAGAAGACCCTTCTCAACCGGAACTCGGTCAACAGAGTTACTAGGTTTGATCCATTCAGACATATGTGGACCACTGAGAGCAACAAACATAAAAATAAGGAATATTTTATAACATTCATTGATGACTACTCGGAGTTCTCCTATGTATATCTCTTAGGAAGAAAGTCGGATGCACTTGAAACATTTAAGAGATATAAGACGGAGTGGAGACAATATTGGGAAAACCAATCAAGACTCTTAGGACAGATAGAGGTGAGGAATATAACTCAAAGGAGTTTGAGGATTACTGTATTCAGATAGGCATTCGTAGGCAGACTACAATGCCCTATACACCACAGCAGAATGGTGTAGCAGAAAGAAAGAATCGAACTTTGATGAATGCAGTAAGGTGTATGCTTTCACACTCAGGACTCTCCAAGAAATTCTGGAGAGAGGCAATGTTGACTGCGAACTATATACAGAACATGATTTCCACCAAGTCCGTAGAATCAATGTCATATGAAATATGGAATGGCAGAAAGCCCGAGTTGGGCAATCTTCGGAAATGGAAATGTGTAGCACATGTTCTGGTACCGAGTCAGCTTAGAGACAAGCTTGACTTCAGGACATTAAAGTGCAAGTTTATTGGATATAGTGAGAATTCTAAAGGATATAGGTTCTTCCATGAAACTAAAGGTCTGATCGAAAGTCGGATTCTACTTTCCTTGAAATTCATCAAGAAAAGGAGCATAGAGAAGAGGAATCAGATCCTTTGATTGTCCTACAGGACAATGAAGACGACTTGAGCATTAGACAAGAACTTGAGGATGATATCGATCATCCAAATGTAGAGAATGAACCTATGGAACATGATGATCCTTTAGAGGAAGTGGGTGGACCCACACAACCCACGAGTATAATCGGCAACAAGAGACCCAGAACACAGCCCACATGGATGGAAGATTACCATTTCTATGGCTGCGAGGCGTCGTGTTACAATGTGGATGAGGATGTCGCAGATTGTACAAATCCCATATCCTTTGATGAAGCTATGGCTTCGTTTGAGTCGGAATCATGGTCGGCCGCCATGAGGTACGGATTGTACTCAATCGAACGAAACAGTGTTTGGGAATTATGTGATTTGCCAGAAGGTAGGCAATTCATAGGATGTAAGTGGGTATATAAGAAAAAGTACTGAGTTGACGGTACTGTTGACAAATACAAAGCCAGATTAGTTGCCAAGGGTTATACTCAGCAAGCTGGAATAGATTTCCAGGAAACCTACTCTCCAGTGGTTAAGTTTGCATCTATTCGAATGATCTTAACCATAGTCGCATATATGGATTTGGAATTGTTCCAAATGGATGTGAAGACGACATTCCTTAATGGAGAATTAAGGGAGGGGATTTATATGAGACAACCTGATGGATCTCAGGTTGAAGGTCAGGAGAAAAAAGTTTACAAGTTAAGAAAGTCATTATATGGCTTGAAGCAGTTTTCACGGCAATGGTATCTCAAATTTCATGAGAAAGTTATCTAATTTGGATTTATTTCAAATAAATTGGATAACTGTGTGTATGTCATGAAGAGTGGGAGCAGGTTTGCAATCATGTCATTGTACGTGGATGACATTCTGCTTGCAGGTAATGACATACAAATGCTCAATGAAATTAAACAGAAATTGAGCAATGAATTTGAGATGAAGGACATGGGCGAAGCATCCTATGTTCTTGGAATTCAAATAACAAGAGACAGGGACTCAAGGATATTGAGCCTCAGTCAAGAAAGATATTTGCATACTGTATTAAGGAGATTTGGATTGCAGAACAATACTCCAGCTCCAACATCACTTGTGATGGGAAAAAGACTCAGTAAGAGTCAGTGTCCCGGAAAGGGGCAAAAACCTTTAGATGTACCATATGCACAAGCGGTAGGAAGTCTAATGTATGCAATGATGTGTACTCGACCCGATTTAGCTTATCCAGTAAGCTTAGTCAGTAGATATCAAAGCAACCCCGGTCCAACACATTGGTAAGCTGTAAAGAGGATTCTTCGATATCTGAAAGGGACAATACATCTGAAGCTTGTGTATCAAGCAGAATCGCTTGAAGTGGTAGGATATTCCGATGCCGATTTCGAAGGGGATGTGGATGATAGAAAATCCACATCGGGTTACCTGTTCATGTTTGGTGGTGCAACTGTTTCTTGAGGTAGTAAGAAACAAGGATGTGTATCTCGACATACACTGTAAGCTGAGCACATTGCATGTAGCATGGTCACCACTTATGCCGTGTGGATCAGGCGTTTTCTAGAGAACTTAAGCCTCGAATTGGTCAAAGGGTCAATTGAAATGTATTATGACAAGCTGTGATAAACTTGATTAATAGTGGGGCTAATAATTCTAAAGGAAAACACATTGAGATCCAATACCACTATATACAAGATATAGTGGCAAAACAAGAAATCACGGTAACCTACATACCCACCACTGACATGTTGGCTGATTCCCTTACCAAGGGAATAACAACAGGAACATACATTAAACATGTTGGTTTAATGGGACTCAGGAATATTTGAGTCAAGGAAGATGTTTCATAAATAATGATCCTCACATGATAAATCTCCATGTATATACTACACAAATAGTGGGAGTATATATGTTTTGACCATTTCGGTCAAGTGGGAGATGTAGAACGGCTGCCGTGACCGACGTGTTCAGGCGGTTGCGGCAAGGCCGGGTCTCACGGAGACCTAACCGCTTGGACGTGAAGGATGGGGGCGGACGTGGCGAGGGTTTACGCCCTATAAATGACCTCCCATGGGGAGGGAAATGAATGCATCAGAACTTCGTCGATCGGAAGCCCCCATCCCACCATTCTCTCCATCTCTCTCTCATTCTTTCTCGCAGCCAACGAAGAAAGGCATACCTCGACGAGACCCTTGACTGGATCCTTTGCTTTTCTCACCTTGAAATCACGGAGGCACACTTTTTTTGTGCAACTGTTGTAGATGAGGAGCCCATTGAGCTGCTTGCTGAGAATTGCACAATCAACAGTTTTGACATTGACCTACAGAATCCAAGTGTAAGTATGAAATGACTTGCAAAACTTGTTCAAATTCTCGGTTTAGCAACCTTTTAGTGTTTGATCACGTTCTTGTATTTGATGCTTATTGTTTTACAGGATGTGGTCTGTGGTCTTGAGTGGGGAAGTATATTAATCTTAACAAGACCAAGAGAATCTTTAGCAGCATGTTGATGTCATAGATTTGAAATGAAGCCAACTAAATCTCCTTGGGATATTATCTGGTTGATAATGGCAGGAAGCCATCGTGGCGTTGAAGTTTGAGAAGTCCAGTTTCATCTAATTTATTTCACTCTTTACTGCTCTTCCTCACTGTCAGGAGGAAAATGCCATAGGATCATTTGCTTGGTATGTCTTCTCCGAGAGCTCCTACTTAGTTATGCCGTTCCCACTGATGGTATTGCAATTTTTTTGCAAGAATGAGCTGTCTGTAATTAATTGACAATTTCCGAACTTGGAAAAATTGGGATCATGGACTGAAAATGGTGGTTTCTTTGATCTTAAGAGTGAAAGGAAAACAACACACTTTCTTCTGAGTTTGGAACAGGAAAATCTGTGAATTTGGGAAAATGTATTAAAACATCGAAGCTAATAAATTTTATCTTGAAGCTTCGATGCATGGAAGGTAGGTCGATGACAGTCTTCAAGTGGCAAAGAACCATGCACTTTCAAGGCATATAAGATACAACACTAATCATGTTAGAAACCTGTAGACTAGAAAGTCCTGTTTGGTTGAGTTACATTTTTTTATTTTTCTTCAATTCTGATAGATGATTTTGTTAAACTATAATATCCATTATGTGGTTGAGGGGATAGACATCACACCCAGTTTAGATATGTTCACGTTTGAGTTTGCTGTTTTGTTAGAAAATCGGAAGCGGAAGCGATAACATGGAACAAAATAAATAATAGAAAAGAACAGCGGGATTTTTACGTGGAACCCTACTCCGTGAGGAGCGGGATGAAATCACGGGAGAAGCCCTCAACGGGGCATGCTTTGCATTACTTTTTCTCAATGAGTACAGGAGGTCTGGGGCTCCTTATATAGCCTCTCCAGAGCCTCCGAGTCCCACCACTAGACGATGTGAGACTAAACACATGGATGGGGTAAATGGATCTTCTCCAGGATCCATTTACCCTGTTACATCTCAATAGGCGCACAACCACATACTCTAACACTCCCCCTCAAGCTGGAGCATGCAATGCTCAGCTTGGACAAACAGAAAGAAACTCAACTCAACGCTACAAGACACTACGGACAATATCAACCCAACGCGCACATTGCTGCAGTCGAGGACGTTGCTTCTCATGCCGTGCAGGTGAGGAGGACGAACGGGCTGGAGTGTGAGTCAACTGAAGACTCGGAACCTGACCATCGAGTCTGAACTTGCGCCTGAAGTCTCCTCGTCGGAGAACTGGGTCTCTCCCATCTGGCTCAGAGAATGGTGCACTTCTCTGGTATACCTATGATACCACATGAAAATCCTCGCCCTCAAGGAAATGGTCCTCTGCTCTGGAGTCTCTATGGCTCACATGAAAACTCTGGCCTGACAACTAGAAGAATGATGGGGACCTCTGACAATGATGGCAACATATGCTCATCTGACAATAAGACCGCACACTCGTGCGTGTCTGAAACTGGAGTCTCTCTTTAGAGATCTCGAAACTGGGCCTCTCATCTTGGAGTGCCTCAAACTTGGACTCTGACCAATCTGTCGAGTCTGAACAACTGCGCATCACACCTATGGACTCGGAATCTGAACTTCGAGTCTGAATCTTGCGCATGAAGAATCTTCATCTTGAACAACTTGTAGAGTCTGAAAATATGGCTGGTATGGAGACTGGCCTCTGAATCTGGATCTGGAAGAATAGAACGGACCTGTGACTCTACATATACTCCCCCTTTCTCCCATATTTGTCGGAAAATGAACATCGACAAAGTTGGGAGAAGATAAGATAATGGGGGTAAACATGAAACTTGGGGCTTTTCAAAAATTTTTTTTAAGCTGTTGACTTTTTTTTCGACTTTTCATCCTCATTTTTTCTTTTTTTAAATACTTGCGTACGCCTTTTCTTGTACGCACCTTTTACTTTCCTTTTTTTTTGATAACTTGGCCCAACAAGCTGGGCCCAACTCTTCCTCTTTTTTTTTCAGCCCACTGTTTGGTTTTCCATTCAATTTTTTTTTAAACAGGGGACCCACTGGGCTATACATTTTTTTTAAATTAATACCCACTAGGGTTCCGTAGAACCCTTCGAATCGCGCCTGGGGGCCTCGAGAAGCGCCGCTTGCGCCTGGGGGTTCTGCGAGATGCGCCGCTTGTGCCTGGGGGTTCTGCGAGATGGTGCGGCGCTGCTTATTGCTGCCGTCGAAGGAGGGCTATAATGCAAGGAGGGTCGCCGCCCTGATGGGAGAGATCGCCTGATGGGAGGCGCAAGATGGGAGAGATCGCCGGGTCGCTGGGGGACTTCTCGCCAGAGGAGGGCTCGCCTGGTGTCGAGGGATGCGCCCCTGAGCTCGTGACCTGGAGCCGCTAGCCGCATGCGCTTGTTGGGAGAAGAGATGGAGCGCGCGAGGTGCTTGAGGAGGGCGATCCGGATTTGGATCGGAGGGCCTTGGGGCTTGCGGGCTCTGATCGTGCCTTGGGGCTTGCTGGAGTGCGGTGGTTGATAGGGCTGCCGCCTGCGTCGCCTGTGCGCCGCCTCGTGCTGGGGCTGAAGGGCAATGGGAGGCGTGCTGGGCGCGGGGGCTCGGCGCGATGGGTTTCGCGCGGTCGGACTGGATCTTGCCGAGGGAGAGAAGCGCGGCTGGGACTCGCGGCACCATCGCCATGATTAGGGCGCGCCGCCTACGCCTGAAGATCGGGACTGCTGTAGAGGAGGGGCCGCCTCTGCGGCTAGGGAGATGCGGCACCGCGGGAGAAGATGGCGGCAGGAGGGCGGCGCTTGAGTGGGCCACGAAACACCTTGGCATCCTGGACTGCAAGGGCGAGTGCGGCTGGAGACATCATTTTGAATATTAGGCTTCCAATAGGAATCCTAGAACTGATTCCACCAATAGAAATTCAAGAACTATCGAAGAATCTTAAAGAAATTACAGTAATCAAAATCTCAGATAAAATACAGAACATAATGAAAATCTCCGAGAATCGACCCGCTCTGATACCATGTTAGAAAATCGGAAGCGGAAGCGATAACATGGAACAAAATAAATAATAGAAAAGAACAGCGGGATTTTTACGTGGAACCCTACTCCGTGAGGAGCGGGATGAAACCACGGGAGAAGCCCTCAACGGGGCATGCTGTGCATTACTTTTTCTCAATGAGTACAGGAGGTCTGGGGCTCCTTATATAGCCTCTCCAGAGCCTCCGAGTCCCACCACTAGACGATGTGGGACTAAACACATGGAGGGGGTAAATGGATCTTCTCCAGGATCCATTTACCCTGTTACATCTCAATAGGTGCACAACCATATACTCTAACATGTTTAAATGGGACTCATCATGATCTTGTGTAAGTTTCTTGCTGCAATTTTCTTTCTCCTCTTATTGTTTTTAGTACAGATTGTGATGATATTACATCTTTCTAACATGATTTTCTTTCATGGAAAGGGTCACTGTTTAGGATTGAATCCTGGTCCTCTGGATGGTAAGCATACTGTTTAACGACAAGACCGTGCATCGAGAACATGTCTTTGATACACAGGTTTTGGTCGACATTTGAAGTAATTGGGAATGTGGGGATGTCGGTGGCAGGTTGTCTGGTTACTGCTCTGCTGCAAAACTGTTTTTTATGATGATGTATTTTTACAGGTATTGAGAGGTGAGGATTTTGAGCCACAGATCACCCAACCGGTGCTCCAGCCACTTGGAGGTGGGATACATGTGAACACATTGGTTCCTATCAATTATAGATTTGCATTTTTCCTGTCTTCTGATCTGTTCTTATTTTCTCGTCTTTTAATGGAATGGTATCTGCTAAAAAAGCCTAAAACATCACAAAGAAAAAGAAAAAAAAGTTATATTTGGGCATTTTTGCACCATGACCCCTAAAATTTTGTTCATTCACACTGCAATATCTGCAATTACCAACTCTTGCACCACAACCTTGGACTAGGGCATGTGTTAAATAGAGTAAGATTATAATGGTTGTGGTGTAAATAAAAAGATCACAAGAGCTATGGTGTAAATAAAAAGATCTCTTATATTTACCAGGATTCAAGGCATAAATATATCTGCAATTTGTGTATTTTTTCTACATTGTGGGGCCAGTGACCGTGGGCTACATCAGCATCTAAACATTGTGCCAGCTCATAAATTGGATAAGTGGACGTCCATGAATGCCATGGACGAGGAATCCTACACGGAGGATGGATATCACGAGAATACGAATATAGCCAAGTCTGTTCGATTCGTGTAATTGACACGTGAAGATCTCTTCAACTCCGTGGACCCACAAACTGACATTCTATCACTTGTGTCCCTTGAGATGTTGCAATTTCAGTTATGCCCTTCTTTTTTTGGGAATATCAATTGTGTCTCCAACTTCTTGCCGTTCTATCACTTGTGTCCCTTGAGTTAGTGGCTGTCCATATCCAACACAAATCGACGTTAACTTAAAGGATACATGAGGAATTAAATTTTAAAAAAAGGTTGAAAATTCATTCCCTTCATCTTCCTCCTCCTCCCATCTTCTTCCTCTCCCCATTCTCTCCCTCCTCCTCAACCTCCTACTCCTCCTCCCTCGCCCCCAGCTCCTCCCCACGGCCCTTGTGCCGCCTCCTCCGCCTCAAGCTCCTCCCCTTCCCCCCGCAGCCACGCCTCCTCTGCCCCCACGCCTCCACCCCCACTCCCTCCTCCGCTGCAACCTCATCCTGGTGGAGGTCGGAGTAAAATCGTGCGGACCTCACCGGATCCGAAAGGGGAAAACTTCGCGTTCCCTTCGTGTTCGTTGACTGCAATTATATCCAATTGACAGCGCCCATTGCAATCCATATCCTTATCGGGCTCACGCTCATCCACCGAACTCTCCATAATATCAAAACCCTCGTCTCTCCTCCTCCACTTCCATCTCCCTCATGGTACGAAAAATAAAAAGTCCTTGATTTTGATTGCCTTACGCGCTTCTGATCTCCATCTTTTTGGTGAATTCCTACAGGCGAATCAGATTTCCGAAGGCTTCTGATTTGAAGAGGTTGGTTTTTTAAAGATTCTCCCCAGTCGACCTTTGATTTTTCTTATCTGTAGTTTATTACCTACATGGATTGACGGGTCTGCAGGAATACATATCGAACCGTAGAGGACTCAAGACCTTCACATGCCGATGGCTCCCCGATGATCAAGAGCCCAGAGCCCTGATATTCCTATGTCATGATATGCGCATGTATAGCATTTCTCTATCTGTAATATTGGTATCTTCTGGATTATTGAATTGTAAATACTAAATTGATATATATATATATATAATATTGATGAATAGGGTATGGTATGGAATGCAGCATCTCCATGCAAGGTAATCACTCGACTCCTCCTGTAAGAAAATTCTGTGTGATCACGATTTCGTATCACGCAAATTCTAACTCCGATTCCGGTTCATCCAGGTATCGGTACCCACCTCGCAAAGGCCGGCTATGCGGTCTACGCCATGGACTGCCAATTTTACGGAGGGGCTGCAAGGTTACGTTCGGAGCTTCGACGCCGTCGTGGACGACTGCTCCGCGTATTTCAAAAGCATCTGCGGTAATTAGCAAAAACCACCCTCAGATGTTTGAATTACCCACAGTGGAAATTAGCTAATTGATATATGTATTTATAACAGAGAGAACTGAGAACAAGATGAAGCAGAGGTTTCTTCTCGACGAGTCCATGGGTGGAGTCATGGCTCTTCTAATCCATCGGAAGAATCCCGATTACTGGAACGGTGCCGTCCTAGTGGCCCGCAAGGGGGAGAATGAGGGAGGAAAATGACTGAAGGAGGAGGTGGTCAGAGGAGGAAGGGTTGGAGGTTGAGGTGGAACTTTTCTTCCAGATATGCTCACCTTAACTACACCATGGTTTGAATTAATCATGGTTAAGTTCAACTTATTGACGGTCAAAGTAACGGAGGGGCACAATTGATAGAACGACAAGAAGTTGGGGGCACAAATGATATTCCAAAAAAGAGAGGGGCATAACTGAAATTGCAACATCTCATAGGGACACAATTGATAAAAATCCCATAAAATTTTGGAAATTTATTCCATGTTGTATTAAACCTTTAATTTGCAAATGCTGTTGCTTTTGTTGCTCCTGCTTGAAATTTCCTCCCCAAGACCACAAGATAAGAAAAGGAATGCTTAGAACTAAGCGTGAATTATGATCAGGAGGATGAACATGTTTTAAAGGGGCATAAATTGATCAATGCCAAAACGTTACAAGCATGGGCACTGCATATTGCGTCTTATTATTCCCATCTCAATCTCACAGTTGTATTCGCAACGTTTTAATGCTAATAAGTTCCTCATGTATTGGGAAAGCATCCCCTATCTTACACTCCGATCACGCCCATCCTATCGTACTAAGTGCAATGCCAAAAAAACATGGTCGAACAATTGACATTTCACCTGTAAATTTAAGATCGTAATATTACCCCTTCAAGAAGTAAACATGGTCGAACACAGACAGATTACTTTATTTTGAGGAGAAGAGATCGGTTGTATTGCAAAGGATGCAAAGTAATCTTGGGGAGAGTCATCCTACATTGCTTGTTAGTCATGGATGTGCAAGTAAAACGGTCGGCGAAGAAAAGGAGAGTTTCCAAGATCACTAGAATTAGATGGTGGAATCTTCAATTGAAATAATCAAGCTTCAAGGAGAAGTTTTTAGAAAACTTATCTTGGGATTGTAACGGAAGTGCAAATGAGATGTGGGAAGCAATAGCATCTTGTATCCGACGGGTAGCTTAAGAGATGCTAAACAAGTCAAACGGAGGAGCTCTAGGTCAAGAGAAGCTCGAATTAAAAGAGTGCGCTTTAAAGTTATGTCTAAGGATAGAAAGGATGAAATTGTCGCAAACTACAAAATAGCAAAGAAAAAAGCAAAGAAGGCTGTAAGCGAGGCTAAGTCAAAACCTTATGAAGTTTTGTACAAAAATCTCGACTCTAAGGAGGGTCAGAAGGATATATTTGGGTTGGCTAAAGCAAGAGAAAGAATGATCAAAGATATTTCTCAAGTAAGATATAAAAGGATGAGGAAGGTCACATGCTTGTTACTAAGAAGGGTATAGAGACTAGATGGAAGGAATAATTTCATAAGCTTTTCATTAGAGAAGGAAATATAGAGATCACTTTGAGAGATCTTGCAAGTAGTGAAAGTTATCTGAATCATGCAAGCTATAGACGAATATAAAGGAAGTAGAGGAGGCTTTAAAGGTTATAAGACTTGTGGAAGGTATAGGACCTGATGACATTCCTATAGAAGTTTGGAGAGTTTTAGGTGAGCGTGGTTTGACTTGTCTTTTAAAGTTATTCAATGTTATCTGACGAAGCAAGAAAATGCTTAAAGATTGGATGAGAAGCATCGTGGTGCTTTTTTATAAGAACAAAGAAGACATTTAAAAGTGTTTAAATTACAGAGGTATCAGACTCATGAGTCACACTGTGAAAATTTGGGAACATAGAAGGCTGAGGCAAGTTTCAAATTAAAAGAAAATCAATTCGGATTCATTCCAGGTCACTCAACTATTGAAGTCCTCCACTTGCTGAAGAGAACAATGGTGATTTATAGAGCTAAAAGGAAGAACCTCGATATGATTTTTATTGATTTGGAGAAGCTTATGATTCCGTTCCATGGGAGATATTATGGATAGTTTTGTAGAAGAGACAAGTACTTGTCCTATACATTAACCTCATAAAAGATATGTATGGTAGTGTTTCATCTTGTGTAAGGATAATATGAGAAGACTAACTATTTTGGCATCAACATTGGTATGCATCAAGGTTTAACTTTGAGTCAATTCATTTTTACTTTGATTATGGACGCGTTAACAAGTCACATTCATGATGAAATACCATGGTGTATGTTATTCGCTGATGATATTTTGTTGATTGATAAGACTAGAGATGGAGTAATGAGAATCTTGAGCTCTAGAGACATGCATTTGAGACTAAAGGATTTCGTATAAGTAGAGCTAAGACTGAATATATGGAGTGCACTTTTGATGGAAGAAATGGTGAAGGAATCGAGGTGAAGATTGGTGACAATAAAATTCAGAAGAGAGTTTCTTTTAGATACTTGGGATCTATTTTATAACATGATAGGGAAATTGATGGAGATGTTATTAAATAGAGTAAATGATGGTTGACTAAAGTCGAGAGGAACCTCTATTGTTCTCTGAGATAAGAAAATTCCTTTGAAAATCAAAGGAAAGTTTTACAATGCAGTCGTGAAACATATTATGTTTTATGGATCCGAATGTTGACCTGTGAACTATTAACATGTGTAGAGAATGTAAGTAGAAGAAATGAAAATACTAAGGTGAATGTGTGTACACACACACACGTAAAGATCGGATTCGGAATGTTGCAATCAGAAGGAAAGTTGGAGTAGCTCCGATCAAGGACAAGATGCGAGAAAATTGTTTAAGATGACTTGATCATTTGCAAATGAGGTCAATTGATGCATCAATGAGAAGATGAGAGTTTTGGGATGTTGAGTCGGCTAAGAGAGGGCGAGGAAGGCCAAAAAAGTGTTGGAATGAGACTATACGAAGGAATTTTAGTTTTTTGGATCTAAGCCTGAGAATAACCCAAGATAGATCTGAATGGAGGCAAAAAAATTCATGTAACCGACACTACTTAATATAGAAAAAGGCTTTATTGTTGTTAAATTTATTTTATTGATAGAGAAAGCACCCTCATTTTAATAAGAAAACGGTCAAGTATTAGGTTTTCCTTAACCGTGTTTTATTATGAACTCCTCATGCCTTGACTTTCCTCTGACCTTTAAAATTTATATTTTTTCCTTCTTTAAAGTCAACCACATTCTCCATTGCTCCTCTCCGTCCTCGTTTTCCATTCCAAATCTCTTCACACTCTCTCGAGAAAACGAAGAGGGAATGGGCTCCCCCACCGCCCTCCGAATCGCAGCCGTCCAATCGCCCACTCGCGTTCCCACCCAATCACCACCCCCTCCCCTATAAACCCAACTCACCTCCTCCTCCCCCCTTCGCTCCCAGAAATGGCCGCTTCCTCCTCCATCTCCCGAGAACCCACCTCCCTCTTCGACCGATTCCGTCACCCCCAGCTCCTCCCTCTCGACCCCGGGGGCCTCCTCCCCTCCCTCTCCAATGGGTCGTCCTTGCTTCCCCTCGCCTCCCACCACGCCGACGTATCCCGCGTCCGGGTGGTGCGCAGAGGAGGGAGACCCGCCTTTTCTTGTAGTCTAAAGGCTGGACCTTCCCCGCTCGGGAAGCTCTGGAATGCGTTCAACCGCTTTGTGCGGATGGACACGTACAAGATCTCAATTGGATTCGGTTCCATTGGGCTCTCGAACGGGGAGGGTGGCACGCCCGGGGAAGCCGAGCTCCCTGGCGTGATCGAGGATAATGGGTTGCCTTGTAATGGTCTGGAGGTTGAGAGTCCCAAGAAAGTCTTGATCTTGATGAGTGATACCGGTGGTGGGCATCGGGCTTCTGCGGAGGCTATAAGGGCTGCCTTCAAGCAGGAGTTTGGGGAGGATTACCAGGTTTGGGAGTTTGGTGATCTGTTTACAACGTTGCTTTTGTTGTTGTTAGTGTTTGATTTAATATGGTAAGTGGGTTTTTCTTTGTGTGTCAAGGTGTTCATTACAGATCTTTGGACGGATCACACTCCATGGCCGTTCAACCAGTTGCCGAGGAGCTATAGTTTCTTGGTTAAGCATGGGCCTCTGTGGAGAATGACTTATTACGGGTCGGCGCCACGGATGATTCATCAACCACACTTCGCTGCTACGTCTGCTTTCATTGCAAGGTAATGAGTTTGCTTGTCTTGCTTCTCAGATAGTTTGGGGGAGCTGTAGCTTTGCTTAAGTGTTGGAGCTTGGCATTTATTTTATCTCTTTGAGGGATTTGTTGTTAGCTTACGATTAGGTAGGTTTTTTGGAAGTTTCTCTATACCATAGTTCTATAGTTTATTGTATTTATGTTTTGGTCCATTCTCGAATCCTTTTAGGAAAGAGAAGCACTGGTGAAGGGCTTTGTTATATAATTTCTTTTGGGAAGAAACGTAGAAGTGAACTAGAATGGAAATGAGTTGTCTTGATATTTTTGAAAGCTTAATCAAAATTAGTCACTATGGATATAATCTCCATCCCTTTATATTATCAGATGTATGGTTGGAGTGGTACTTTTCAGTGCTTTTTGGAGCTTGGCATCTGTTTGTTCTTTTTGGGTGAATTGTTTTTACATTACAATTAGGTGGATGTTTCAAAAGTGACCCATCACAAAATTCCAACATTTTTTTTGCATTTATGTTCTAGTCCATTCTCAAATCATTATGAAAGTTAAGCAGTAACACTGGATATTGATATATGGTCCCTTCTGGAAAGAAAACAAGAAGAGAACCAGATTGGGAATGAAGTGTTTTGCATTGTGAAGCTTAAACAAAGCAAAATTGTGTCTTTATTCTCTTCTCATTTAGTTTCCATGGTGCAGTAAATCATACAAATCTTTAAGTATATGTGTGGACTGATTATCCTTATTTTTGAAGAAAATGGTTGATAAAAATTAAGGTAAATTACAATTTGGGTCCCCATCTATGGGTCCGATCCCAGAATGGGTCCCGATCTTTAAATTGTAACGATTCGGGTCCCATGACCATTTAGGAAATGGAAATTTTGGGGTTCATGACGAATATGCCCTTGTTGGGAAGAGAATGGGGGTTGGGTTCCAACTTTTAAACAAGGGCATACTCGTCATTAGCCCCAAAAAGTTCCTTACATTAATGGCCCTGGGACCCGAATCGTTACAATTTAAAGATCGGGACCCATTCTGGGATCGGACCCTTAGATGGGGACCCAAATTGTAATTTACCCTAAAAAATATGGAAGTATAATGAGGATATGGTATTTTGCCCTAAGTTCAGATGTTATACCAGTTATTATAATTCATAAGTTCGAGTATTATCTGATCATTGTAATACTCAAGGTGGCTCTTTTCAGAAAACCTGTTGTCATGGCTGTTTTCTCCATCCAGTATGATCCTTGGGAAGTCAATACTAGATAAGTAGGTACTATGATGAACCTCCTCCACCATGACATAATAATGTAGTGTGGTAATTGTTCTTTATGATGAGTTCACTCTTCTCTACTTGTGAAGGCTTTTGCTGTTAAAATGCTTGAGTCTCTCTAACACGAAACGTTCTACTCACTTTAGTGCACAATTATGTTGAAATATTTAAAGATTTAATATATTCAAATTTTCTTTGAAACTACTCTGCCCTTTTAAAGTTGCTTTGCTCCTCTCTCTGTTATACTTTATCATTTCATTCGAGTCCTTTAAAAAAAACATTTCATTCAAGGATAGCGATTGGATTTTGCCATAAATTATTTTTGAAATGCATCTTTTCTCTTTTAAGAAATGTCATGTGAAGATATTTATAGACGAGAAGCATTTGCATTATATATTGATATTGCCTTTATAGAAGATATGTCTGTTATACTTTATCATTTCATTCGAGTCCTTTCAAAAAAAAAACATTTCATTCAAGGATAGCGATTGGATTTTGCCATAAATTATTTTATAATGCATCTTTTCTCTTTTAAGAAATGTCATGTGAAGATATTTATAGACGAGAAGCATTTGCATTATATATTGGTATTGCCTTTATAGAAGATATGTCTGGTGCAGTGGTATCTTGTGCAATGACTACTAAGTTGACATGATTTTGATACATCTTGTGTGAGTACGATTGTGTTGACAGATGATTTCGTCTTTGAGTTTTTCTCTTTTTATGTTGGTTATAAATGAATTAACATGTCACATTTCTTTTGGTGAGGTACCTTGGTATGTGTTTGAAGATGGCTATTTTGGTGGATGACATAAACATGGAAAAGTAAGTTCAGTACTACATGAGGTGGAGATGAGAAGGTTGTGATTGAGCACATTTCTTTCCCAAACAAAGATGTTTCTAAGTACTTAAGATCAATGTTTCGGGATAACGGAGTGCTTGATGTAACACCAATTGAGGTTGGCTAAAATGCGGAGGATCTCTAATGTGCTAAGGGGCAGGAAGATACAATCTAAATTAGATGGCAAGTAATGCCGACCAATATTGAGACAATCTCTAGTGTGCTAAGGGGTAGGAAGATGCAATCTAAATTAGATGGCAAGTAATGCAGACCAATATTGAGACATATACAAACGTACGTGATGATTGGATGCAAAGATGATGATGAAGGCTGTTCAAAATTGGGCTGCTTAATAATGAGATTACCAGTGGATTGCTGGTGCTATTTCAATAGAAGATACGATAATGGGTCCTCATTTAATGTCTTGGACATGTTCTAAGAAGGTGGAATAATGACCCGGTATGAAGGTGCAAGAAGATGGTTGATGAGTTTTGCAAGAGGAGCTGAGAAATACAAAAGAACCGCTAGAAGAGGATTGCTAGAAATGATTTGTCCTGTTTGGATACAAAATCGGCTATGAATGACCAAAGATGGATTAGCATGGTGGTAGTGAATCCTTATCCTATCCCTATATGCAGGATAAAAAGGTTTAAGTTGGATTTTGCAAATTCACCCTTTGTGATGATTGGAAGTACAGACTATCAGTTGGTCCATTCTAATGTGGTTTATTCACTTTAATTTATAGGATGTATAGTGATGATGAGAGAAACAATGATATTGGGATTATCTGGACCTTATTCTTGATGGAACATAGTTTCCAAGGTCAAACAAAGGTCGCTAATTTGGCCGAAAGTCTGTGGGTATTCTAAGACCTTAGGTGTTTGACAGGCTTCTTCAACCGGAACTGGTTTGCTTGATTATTGTTTATCAGAGGGACAATAACTTTTACCATCATAAGAAATGAATCTAGCTCGCAGAATATGGATTTTCCATTATAATTTTTGATCCAAGGAAGTCCGAAGAGATTTATTAATGATCTTATAATTCAGAAGTATAACGGGAAGATATAGTTCTTTCTTCTTAAAAGTCCTCATTTTCAAGGCAGGGTTTCCTTGCAAAGAATCTTAACCAAGGAGTTAGTTGGATATAAGTTTTCCTCTTGTGAAAGAAGTAGGGTCTTGGGCAACGTTTTCATGGAGGGTCTATGTCCAATGAAGTTCTTAATTGATCCAGGACATGGTTTGCGCACTGACAGATTTCTCTCTAGGACATTAATAGAAATTGTGATGCTTTGCCTGAACTTCATAATCAATTATATGCTAATGAAATGAGTAGAGCGACTATGAATTTCGTGGATTTTCTCGTGATTCCACACGTTTGCATGTTGATGTTTTCTATTTGTTGAGGCTCATCCCATTGGTATCTGTTTATTAGATCATTTCCAGGTATTATCGGAATGTCATGCCTCAGTCCTGTTAGATTTTGATATTTTTCATCTGTGTACAGAGAGGTTGCAAAGGGGTTGATGAAATATCAGCCAGATATTATTATCAGCGTCCACCCACTCATGCAGCATGTTCCTCTTCGTATATTGAGAACAAAAGGCCTTCTGAAGAAGATAGTATTCACCACTGTCATCACTGATTTAAGCACCTGTCACCCGACATGGTATTTTGCTTTTCTCCAACAGAACACGACCTTTCTTTCTTTCTTTCAGTTATCATGATTTATGTACAAAGTGAAAATAAACAGATAGCATGGATGCGGATACTTCATCACTTGCATATTTCGATAACATTTAGTTTGGTAGCCCTTGGACCAATATTGTAATTGCATAAACAGAACAAATGCATTATATACTTGGGCTCATGCCACTGAGGTGCATCATAGCTACAATGTATTTCTATTTTCCTTCAGGTTTCATAAACTGGTAACACGGTGTTATTGCCCTTCTGAAGCTGTAGCAAAGAGGGCACTAAAGGTTGGATTGAAGCACGACCAAATTAAGATCTATGGCCTTCCTGTGCGACCTTCCTTTGTACGAACAATTCAACCAAAAGTAAGATTTCTATTTTTCAGTATTTCTAGAGTTCCCATTGTAGTTTTGTGCTTTTGGATATTTGCTTTATGACTCGCTTCTAATTATTCTGTATTTTTTTATAGGTTGAATTAAGGAAGCAATTGGGAATGGAGGAAGATCTACCTGGTGTGTTACTTATGGGAGGTGGAGAGGGTATGGGTCCTATTGAGGCTACAGCAAAAGCACTTGCAGATGCACTCTATGATGAAAATCTCAATGAGCCCATTGGTCAAATTCTTATAGTTTGTGGCAGAAACAAAAACCTTGTTAACAAATTGCAATCGATAGAATGGAAAGTTCCAGTTCAGGTATAATCAGCTGCTCTTTGATCTATCTTGGTAATTTTGTTCGTCTGTTCATTGCTGCTCCGTTATAACCTTATCTTGTATTAGTCCATTGTGGTACACCAGTTGTTTTGTGTATTACAGTGAAATACTTGTATCATTCTTACCCAAATACGACAATATTTAATTGTTTTTTTCTCAAGCAATCAATATCTAATTGTTATGACAGTTTCTAATTATTTAAGTAGATTGGACAATTTCATTTTTTTCTTGTGATCTTTTGTATATTTAACAGCTTGAAACACCGAAATCATAAGCTGCATGGCAATCCATATTAGCTCAGAATGTTAAAATTTTATTTTTGCCACACTTTTTGCATATGTTTCTGTCAGCACATGAGCATTTGGACAAGTTTGTGCAACCACTTTTTTGTTAGTTTCCCTATTTGATCAGTTTTTATATTATTGTTGCATCAGCCTTAATCACTTGAAGGGCATACACATGGTATATAAAGATGATTATTGTTAAAATAAGCAATTTTGATGGGAGATATCGATAGCTTTTTTTTGTTGATGATTATAGTAACCACTGTTAACCTCTGCCTCTTATGGACTACATTATATGCTGCAACTTGGAGCGCCCTTTTATGGTAATCTCATTCGCAGATTTTGCTTATGCCACTGCCATTTGTAGCATTGCAGGTTACAATACCTTTTTTGCTGTTTGGCTCCCTTCCTTAGCTCTTAGTCGGCTACTTGCAGCCCTGGAACCATGCATAAGCTGTGAAGAGCCCTGGGATACGGGACAGCTTATATGGAGCTCTAAATTGTATTGAGCTTGGGTTAAAAAAGGGAGGTTTTTTACATTCGTGCCCCTTTGAGATTCTACAATTACACCCATACCTTTTCTACAGTGGCACTTGCACCCCTGTATTCTTACAAAATTCACAATATTGCCTTTCCGTTAAGGTAAAGTAGGAGCACATGTGTAATAACAGAAGAACAGTGTTGTGAATTTTGTAAGAATATAGGAAAGTGTTATTGCAAAAAAAGAAGGTACGGGCATAACTGTAATTATAGAATCTCTGAGGGGCACGCGTGTAAAAACCCTAGATAAAAATGTGTGATTTTCCTGAAGAACAAATTTACCAGATAGTTAAGAGAAAGAGATTGCAAAGGAAGTTACGGATTGGTAGTTGGAATATCGGTACTTTAACTGGAAAATTGATGGAGATAGTGGATACAATGGAAAGAAGGAAGATTCATATATTATGTCTTCAAGAGACTAAATGGGTTGGAGAGAAGAAAGCAAGGGAGATCGAGAAGACAGGCTTTAAACTTTGGTATTCAGGTAAAGATAAGGGCAGAAACGGTGTTGGAGTGATTGTTCATAAAGATTTGAAGGATTGTGTGGTTGAGGTGCAAAGATTTGGGGATCAGATTATTTTGCTAAAGTTGGTGCTTGAAGAAGAAATTCTGAATATCATCTCAGTTTATGCACCATAAATTGGTTTAGATGAAAGGACTAAACAAGTTTTTTGGGAGGATCTGGATAAGATTTTACAAGGAATCCCACAAAGAGAGATGGTTTGCATAGGTGGAGATCTTAATGGACATGTGGGAAAAGAAGTTTCAGGGTATGCAAGTGTGCATGGAGGACATGATTTTGGGGATAGAAACGAAGAGGGAAAAGTCATTCTGGATTTTGTAACTGCATATGATCTTTTCATAGCAAACACTCTTTTCAAGAAGAGGGAGGAGCATTTAATTACTTATAAGAGTGGTTCAACTAGAACACGGATAGATTACTTTGCGTTGAGGAGAAGAGACCGGTTGTGTTGCAAAGATTGCAAAGTAGTCCCTGGAGAGAGTTTGACAACCCAACATCGCTTGTTAGTCTTGGATTTATAAATAAAAGGGCTGGTAAAGAAAAGGAAGGTTCCTAATTTCACTAGAACTAGGTGGTGGAATCTTCCGCTGAAGCAATCAAGCTTCAGGGGGAAGGTTTTGGAAGACTTATCTTGGGATTGTAGCGGTAGTGCAAACGTGATGTGGGAGGCAGTAGCATCTTGTATCCGAAAGGTAGCCAAAGAGATGCTAGGCGAGTCAAAAGGAGGAGCTCTGGGTCAAAAGGAGGCTTGGTGGTGGAGTGAAGGGGTGCAAGAGAAGCTAAAAATTAAAAGAGCTTGCTTTAAAGCTATGTCTAAGGATAGAACAGAGGAAACTGTTACAGACTATAAAATAGCAAAGAAGGAAGCAAAGAAGGCTGTAAGCGAAGCTAAGTCAAAAGCTTATGAAGTTTTGTATAAAAATCTCGATTCCAAGGAGGGCCAGAAGGATATATTCAGGTTGGCCAAAGCAAGAGAAAGAAAGACTAAAGACCTTTCTCAAGTGAGATGCATTAAGGACGAGGAAGGTCACGTGCTTGTTACTCAGAAGGATATAGAGACTATATATGGGAGCAGTATTTCCATAATCTTTTCATTGGGGAAGGAAATAGAGAGATCACTTTGGGCGATCTAGCTAGTAGTGAAAGTTACTTGAATCGCGCATGCTATAGACGAATACAAAGAAAGGAAGTAGAGGAGGCTTTGAAGGTTATGAGACCTGGGAAAGGTGTAGGATCGGATGACATCCCTGTAGAAGTATGGAAAGTTTTAGGTGAGCGTGGTTTGACTTGGCTTACGAATCCATTCAATGTTATTTGGCGAAGCAAGAAAATGCCTGAAGATTGGAGGAGTATTGTGGTGCCTCTTTATAAGAACAAAGGAGATATTCAAAATTGTTCAAATTACAGAGGTATCAAGTTGATGAGTCACACTATGAAAATTTGGGAACGTGTGATCGAAAGAAGATTGAGGCAAGTTTCCCAAGTAAAAAAAAACCAATTCGGATTCATGCCAGGTTGCTCAACTATTGAAGTCATCCATTTGCTGAGGAGAACAATGGAGATTTATAGAGCTAAAAGGAAGAATCTCCATATGATCTTTATTGATTTGGAGAAGGCTTATGATTTCGTCCCACGAGAGATACTGTGGAGAGCTTTGGAGAAGAGACAAATACCCGTCCTATACATTAATCTCATAAAGGATATGTATGATAGGGCTTTATCTTGTGTAAGGACCCCGACGGGGAAGAATGACTATTTTGATATCAACATTAGTTTCATCAAGGTTCAGCTTTGAGTTCATTTCTTTTTACTTTGATTATGGACGAGTTGACAAGTCACATTCAGGATGAGTTACCTTGGTGTATGTTATTTGCTGATGATATTGTGTTGATTGACGAGACTAGAGATGGAGTAAATGAGAAGCTTGAGGTTTGGAGACATGCATTGGAGACTAAAGGTTTTCGTATAAGTAGGGCTAAGACGGAATATATGGAATGCACCTTTGATGGAAGCAATGGTGAAGGATTCGAGGTGAAGATGGGTGACGATAACATTCAGAAGAGAGATTCTTTTACATATCTGGGATCTATTTTGCAACATGACGGGGAAATTGATGGAGATGTTACTAATAGAATAAATGCAGGCTGGCTAAAGTGGAGAGGAGCCTCCGCTGTTCTCTGTGATAAGAAAATTCCTTTAAAAATTAAAGGAAAGTTTTACAAAGCAGCCGTGAGACCTGCTATGCTTTATGGTTCTGAATGTTGGCCTGTGAACCATAAACATGTGCAGAGAATGGCTGTAGCAGAAATGAAAATGCTAAGATGGATGTGTGGACATACACGTAAAGATCGGATTTGGAATGATGCAATCAGAAAGAAAGTTGGTGTAGCTCCGATCGAGGATAAGATGCGAGAAAACCGCTTAAGATGGTTTGGTCATTTGCAAAGAAGGTCAACTGATGCACCGGTTAGGAGATGCGAGTGTTGGGATGTTGAGCCGGCTAAGAGAGGGCGATGACGGCCCAAGAAGTGTTGGAAAGAGACTATACGAAGGGATCTTAGTTTTTTGGATTTAAGTCCGAGATTGACTCAAGATAGATCTGAATGGAGGCGAAGAATCCATGTAGCCGACCCTACTTAATTGTGGGAAAAGGTTTCGTTGTTGTTGTTGTTGTAGTTAAGATAGGAAACCAGATCAATTGGGATTGAATGCCCACTTCTTAAGCTCTGGACACAGATGTAGTGTGTAATAGCTCGGTATTGGGGGATGATTACAAGACATGGAACTACTTGGATGACCAATCGGTCCATGCGCATGCATTTTGTCTGATAATACAACCCTAAACTCTAAAATGCCCAAGCCAACTCTTGTAACAATGCCATGGAAACATGTTTTAAGCATTTTTCTTTGATCCCACTTTATTGGGGTTGCCTATGGTTTGAGTTTATAAAGTTTTACGTGGAACTGACTTGGTTCCATCCTGGGCACACCTCATCTAACATAATTTCCTGGTTGTGTTTCACTCACAGTTTCATTCCACTATAGACAGTTTACAGAACATCTCATTTTTTTGCTTGTATCCCGGTTTGACTTAATATGATAGTTCTCCACATAATAAGTATGCTCACCCTGATCCACAAGGAGTAGATTGGGTAATGTATTACTTCTTGTAAATTAAAGAAGCATTTGTTCTTATGCAGTTTGATTTGCGTAATTTTCAGATCAAGGGTTTCATTACGAAGATGGAAGAATGCATGGGTGCCTGTGACTGCATTATTACAAAGGTATAACTTTCTAGCAAAGCTTCATAAGAAGAAATGCAGTTTACTATCTTTGCTCAGCGAGCATAATAGCAAACAATGTTTGCAGGCAGGACCTGGGACGATAGCTGAAGCTATGATTCGGGGGCTCCCTATAATTCTCAATGATTTCATTGCAGGGCAGGTTGGTAGTTTTATATGTTTCCTTATGCACTTCTGTGCACTTATCTTGATTTATTATGCACTGTCGCAATATGTGGATGTGGTATATGTTTTTTTTGCGCAAATGGCTCGAGGTTTCATTCGATCAAACCAACTCAGTACAACTTCAAAAAATTCCAGCAAAGTTTCTAGAAAGAATAATGAAGAATGATCGAATACAACAACAAAATGTGGAAGCACGAGTTCCGACCAGCAGTTTACTTTGATAGCTTCAGACCACCTATCTTGTTGAGAGACCTGAAAACAAGAGAAATTTGTCGACAGAATTTAAACAAGCTTAGCAATCAGGTCATTTGAATTTTAAGCTTTCCAATAATAAAGCGGATATCGGGGCCATGACAAGGAGGGTCTCTGAAATTTGAGGTTTCTTTCCGAAGTATATATATACATCTTTCTTTCCAAGTAATCCAAAATATGTGAAGGAAAAAGCTATAAACCAACAATATATGAGTAATTTTAACGACTGTTTTATTCGGTCAGGAAGCTGGCAATGTTCCATACGTGGTCGAAAACGGATGCGGCAAGTTCACGAGACTGCCCAAGGAGATCGCAGAGATCGTTGCACAATGGTTTGGTCCAAAAGCCCACGAGCTCCAAGCCATGTCACAGAATGCCCTCAAGATGGCACGGCCAGATTCCGTTCTCAAAATCGTCCATGATATGCATGAGTTAGTGAGGCAGAGAACTTACATCATGCCTGAATATTCTTGCTCTGTCTGATTGGATTCTTCCTTGTATTTCATATATATATATATATATATATATTTAAAATAGAGTGGATGTCTGAGAAGTAAATTTGATTAGGTGCAGGGCCCCTTTTTCCTTCATTCACAGGGCCAGTTATGTAATTTTGATGTTTTATATAAAGTACTGGTTCTTTCTTGTAAAAGCTCGCAGAAGCTAAATTAGCAATGAGATAAAATCATCTCCCCAGTCCATTGCGGTCAAGGTAACACTTGTACCCTTCCTAGTTTTCACAGTAATACTTATGTCTCAATTTTTTTTGGTATTACATTTGTACCCTTATATTCTTACAAAATTCAAAGTAACGCCCTTCTGTTATTACACTTGTTCTCCTATATAACACGAACTTAATATTATGAAGTTTGCAAGAATATAGATGCATATATATAATTGCAAAAAAAAAATAGAGGCATTATTGTTACTGTGAAAACTTTAAAGGGCACAAGTGTAAAAGTATCATAAAAATGGAAATAGATTATGAATATTGGATTCAATCGGACTAAGGGATAAATGTTGCAAAAAAAACAACTCTGCCAATCTTTACATTAGAGTTTCTTAAAGTAAATACCAACTTAATTGCAGCTAAAAAGTAGTAGAAAAATAGTTACATTTCGGCACCTCAGGAGTCCAACATAGGGATGCAAACGGACAGATACATATATAGGTATTACTGTATCTTTATCCGTTTTTGAATACGGATGCGGATACGGATATTGATATTAACGGATGTTAAAACTATCATACCATATCCTTAAAAATGGATACGGATGTAAAATGGATATTGATGACATATGAGTAATGTTAAAAATACTCCATAGAATCGACTTAAATATATACAAATTGGATGGAAAATACATGATATAAATGTCTTAAATGTGTTTGTATCATAAAATTATACAAATATGGTAAAAGAATATATAGAATTATGTTATATATAGTTAAAAATAAATCTATAACTATATTTATATGTGAAAACGGATATACAGCTACGGATATTTACGGATAGCAAAACGATATCCATATCCATATCCGTTTTAAAACGGATACAGATACGGATGTCAAAATTTGTATAAAACGGATACAGTGACGAATCGAAAATGGATATATCCATAACCGTTTGCATCCTATTCCCACATTCAAAATGGGGGCGTCTAAGTGAAAATATCCCTTTATCGTTTCGGTATCGATTTGGGAGGTTAATTTCAGCAAATCTTGAATGATTTGGGGCAAATTTCGTTAAAAGTCTCTCGGGAAAGTTTGTTCTAAACTCCTAAATCCAACCATTATGTTAATCCTTTACTATCATAAAATTAAAGAAAGAAAATAATTTCATAAATAAGATATTGGGTAACTTACATAGAGGGTAACATATATATGCAGAGTAAAATGGGTATGCCCCCTAAGGGGAGCTAACTTGGCTCCCCCACTCACATTTTCCTCATTAATGAATCCGTGGATTTTCCTAATTATATCCATACATTATCATTCAAGTTTCACGCCAAACAAAGACTCATACAACCTCCAACCAGACAAACCAGATAATCATTTTTTAATAGTCGCAGAATTGTTGAAATCAACCATGTCTGGATGGAGATCGTAATAGTCTCTGTTTCGCACGAAACTTGAATGACAATATATTATGCATTTATTCCTATGTTATATCATTCAAGTTTCGTGCGAAATAGAGACCTATGTATATATGCATCAAAATCTCACCCAGTAGACATGTAAGTTCATGGCGAGCTACTATGTAATAAAAGTTTTTGTGAATTTTAATTTGTCCTTTATCAGACTTAGAGCATAATTTTATTTGCACTTATAATGGGTTATCTACCGTGTTCATCTGGATATTATACACTTGTTGATCTAAATAGTTAGATCATAGAGTTTGATGTGTGGTTGGAGATATAACGAGTTAGATCGAGGACAAAATCGATATCGTCGAGTGATTTTCAAAAAGGACCTCCAATCTGAGAAGAGATAACAAATCCTTAAAGATCAATATCGCAGATTCCTTGCATATGAATACAAATTTGAAGGTGTCGGATGCGTTAAATTAAAGAGTTAACTCATCCATATGGTTCTCGAAATGGTGCGTAAATAGTTTACATATCCATGTGGTTTCGCGATGCAATCAAATTTTTTATTCTATGATTGTTATATCGGTCATATGATGTTCTCTTATTTATCGAATATATTCCGTGTTATCCATACTTTCGTGATGTGCGAGGTCAAACCTTCACTGTTGCTTCATTTTGAATCATAACAAAAATGAACTCGATCTGATTTATTTATTTTAAATACAAAATTTCTTAAGCTTTTGTATCCCTTTAATATAGATGCTAAACCTTAAAATTCAAAGTTTAGTCTTTGATTTTACATTAAAAAGAATATGTACTCTAATTGGGAAACGAGCATAGATGTGACACTTTTTTTAATTTACCTTGAAAATTTTGTAACAAATAAATTTATTTATATTATCAAATAATTGCGGATGTGCAGTGATAGATTGTCGCTCGTGGGGGAATGCAACTAGTTCATGTTACATCTTATACTAAATACTATTATCTTATAAATTTAAAATATAAATTCATCATCACATAATAATTTGAATTAACAAAAATATTCAACATCTTAGTGGAGGAATCCTAATGTTGTAAATTTATAAATTTTAAGTCGATGATAAAAATTGG